>JAQFVV010012456.1:6261478-6713978 GCA_028023455.1 Epiperipatus broadwayi
AGCATGATCATTATATGATATATAATGTAATTGTTTATATATATATAAATTATCTTGACACTTTGCTATTATTAATACTAATATAAAGTACCAAAAACAGAGTTTGTATATATTTTATTGGTATTAATAGAGTCAAGTATACTCATTTCAGTTCTAACAAAATATATACAAACTCTATTTTGGCTCTTTATATATATATATAATTATCACAAATTCAAAACTAAACCAGACTAGATAAAGAAAGTAAACTCTAAAACACAATCATTGGTTTTACTGTTAGAAGCAGACTTCTCAAATACAAATGACAAAAACATAGCATACATTGGTTGCTGTGTTTTAGTTCTTTGCATTTGAGAATTCTACTTATAGTAGTGAAACCAATGGTTGTCATTTAGAGTTTTTTTGGAGGTAATTTTAATTATTTTACTGACTAGTTTAGTTTTAGTCTTTTAACATATATATATGTATATGTAATTTTTTTGTATATATACAGGAAGAAAAGCTGAAAAAGGAATTAAAAGTCAAATTAGAAATGGCAAAATTTTTGCAAGATACTGTAGAAGATATGGCAGTTTTAAGTAAAAGTGCAGAAAAATCAAATAAAGTTGAAGAATTTGCAAGATTTTTTGAAAAAGTAAACATTTCTGGAGAAAAAAAAAAATTACATAATAGTATTAATTTTTAATTTACTAATTGTCACTTTTTTTTTTCTAAAGTGTTCATTAATTATGTCATAGATTCGTACAACAGGAGAACAAGCATCTAATGAAGAAATTGTAAAGTTTTCTAAATTATTTGAGGATGAATTGACTTTAGATAATCTAACCAGGCCCCAGTTAGTTGCTTTGTGCCGTTTAATAGAGTTACAACCTATTGGAACTGATAACTTATTACGTTTTCAACTTCGAATGAAACTTAGAGAATTAAAAGCTGATGACAAGGTACAGTTAAATCATTTGTATTTTATATGAACCACACATCCATTCTGATACTATTATTTGAAAATTATCTTATATATCTTTTTTTATTATTTCTGCTTTTTTTGTGTTATTGGTAAAAGATTACTAGGCAAGAGCTAGTTTGATTAAACATTATGAATTTATGTACATATCTATAGGTATGTATGGGTTTAATACACACTTATATCAAATTACTTACATACACATAGAAAAGGATTTTATTTTTGATTTAAACTGAATTCACTTCGATTGGGCTATTTAAATGTGAAAAATGGAAATTCCGGAATGATGATAAAACAATTATTGTTAAAGATGGTAAACAAAAATTAATAAATCCTTTCTGTAATTTTTGATTGTTAGCTACTTAGAATCTCTAGCAGCTATAATAGTGCATTTTTCTTATTATTTTATAAAAGAAATTGCTGAGAGATAAAAAATTACAGAAACTTCCAATTAGTATTACCATGTGTAAACTTTTTTGCAGGTAGGTGCTAGACCAAAAAATATCATTCTCTCTGGGTTCTATAGAAAAATGTTTGAATTGTAATGTTACAAGTCAGTCTTAAATTATATTAGCCAGTTTTGACAATATATTTTAAAATTATCATAATTAAATTTCAGGATTTTATTTTTGTTATTTTGATAGAAATTTTTGAAATCTCAGTTTTTAGAGACATATAAAAGAATAATTGTTTAGTACTGATAATTTTAACATTAAACATTATGATAATGGACTTATATAATAGATAACTGGATACTGAAGCATATTGAGATTTTTGTTCAATTAATCCTGATTTGTTTTTTTATAATTTATGAAAAAAATATCATGAAATAAACTTTTTGTATATGCGTGTGGTAAAATAACTTTATTTACATATAAATTTTATTGGCATTACACATATATTATGTATCATCAAATGTTTCTTCAGGTTAATCAGATCTGACATTATATTTGAATAAAAAATAGATTTTTTCCTTTTAAAACAATTTGTTTGGCCTTTTCCAAATTGAAGTTTTGTTTATTTTGTTTATAGAAATGCTCTGTTCAATTAAGTTAGTTGTTTTTAATATTTTAAGTTATTATATTATTTTGATTCTAGTATTTATATATATTTTAAGAGGATTAACTTAAATGCCATCTTCCCTAATCCAGTTTAAACATTTTCTAGCAAGTTTTGCACAATAAGATTTTTTTGTACATTTTTCTGCTTAGACTAAAAAAAAATGTTTATAAAAAGGAAACTTGAATTAAAAGTTGTGTTTTTCAAAACAGATTAGATTTATTTTTCCCTTAGCATATTCACCAAGGATGTTAGATGTTTATTCAGTTTCATATTCAATTATAAAAAATTATAATGTTTTGTAATTATTTTCTTATCACAAAATATATTTTTGGTCTGGATAATGATTGCAGGATATATATTGAACCGGATTGACATCCGATTCAAAGGTTTTACTGCCAAAATTAGAAACTTTTAATTTCGTTAAGTTTCTAAAGTTAAAAGAAAAAAAAAAGATGTTAATTATTAGAAAGAGTACGTGTATTAAAACACCAACTCGTTTATAGATCATTTTAATGTTTATAAAATTGTTTTTAAAATAGTTTTCTTATACCGCTTGTTTTTACTTTTTTTTAAATCAATTTGATTAAAAAAAAAAACAAGCTGGCTAGCTAATTACATTCCTGTTGTTTTTATATTAATTATTGTAAAATCATTCTAAAAAGCGGAAATTTGATTTGTGTTGTTGTTTTTGTTTCAATAATCCCTGGGTAGAATTCTTAGATTAGATTGAGCTGGAGATTAATATTTGCCCTGCCTTAGGCGTAGAATTCAACAACAAGGAAAGTGTTTCGCGGGAAATGGAGCGAGGTATAAATAGCTCTGAAAATTTGGAGAGTTAGTTATTAATTATTCTTTAACTAGACAGGTTGTTTCTCAAGTGAAAGTTCATATTCTTATGTGCACTTGGACTGCAGCCTGTTGTGATCCAGAGTTTTGACAGCAGTTATTTAAATTCTTCAAGGAAATTCACTGTTGTTAAATCCTTTTGCTTGCAACAAGTTGCCAAATACTGTACATGTTGTCATCATCAGACTGGCGTGCTAACTTAACAAAGGATGGATCCCTAACTTCCAAATCTGCTCCAGTAATGCCTTAAACTTCTAGAAGCCGGAACCTCTTTTCATCTACCTTGCCGTGGTCAAAGAACCTGAAAATGAACTAGAATAATAGTGCACACTCTACTTGAACAGTACGTTACCGTAAGGTAAAATCTTCTTTTATTCTTCCCAGGGTAAATTTCTTTTCATTAAATCTCCGCTCAATCTAATTATAAATCTGTATTCATAAGTAATATTTAACCTCATATGTAATATTTGTTGTGATTTCTTATATTTTGCCGTGTGTCTTGGAATCTTAGTTTTAAGATTCCAAGTTGCTTTCAATTTTGTTTACTGGAGAGTGACGAGTGAGTTTTTCTATTTTTATGCCTAACTTTTACTAAATGCTTTGGCAGTCGTGTATATTTTGAATGCTTACCTGTAATTATTTTAGTAGTCTATAATTAATTTTAAATACTGTGTTTGCGCTTTTGCAAACCACCAAATCTTTTGGCTGGTGACTTTATTTTCATAGTCTTCATTTCTTATATCTCTGAAAGCGGAAACTATAATTGTTTTTGCTTTGTAATTTTATAAGTCGCCAGCAGGAAGACAATATTTATCCCTTTCGTAAATTACAGGTGAGAGAGACTTTCACTTCTAAAGTATTTAAAGCTTTAATATTTTCGTACTCATGTTCACTCTCCGATAGAATTATTTTGTATTTACGTGTGCTTTAAATTTATCAGAACGTATGTCATAAATTTATTTCTTAATTATAATTATTTGTAATTCATTTTCTTTAATTGCTGGGGCAGACGTAACTGTTTTTCTAATGATTCTTGTCTCCTATTGAGACCTTTAATTATTATTAGTTTTGGTCAACCGTTTGGTTGGGGATTCGCCAGTTTTTAATTGTTTGTTTTCATTTCATTTTCAATCATATTTTCCGGTTGTTCTTGAGGTAAATCAATCACCTTTATTTTAAACTTAATAATAGGTGCAGCTTCTACCGACAGATGACATTCGTGGTCCGACACATTTTTCAGACCTCGGAAAGCTCACTGGCGCTGGTTTCGTTGATTTATTTCAAGAACATATTATTTAAATATCTGAAAGTGAAGGCCATTGTTTGGGTGAATCCTCTGCTGAATGAAATTTGCTTCCTCCCTTTATAATTCGTTTATTAGAGAATCAGTAGCTCTGCCAGAGCATTGCATTTAGTCTTTCTGGTACACGCCTCAGCTAATCCTATTTATTAACTTATAAACTTTTCTTATAAGTTATTCTTCTCTGAATAAAATTTTTGAAATTTGTTTAAACTTAATTTGGCTGACGTTTGTCTTAGTGTTTTGTTGCTCAATTGTCTAAACAGCTTTAAGATCTCTTGTTTCTCCCTGAGTTTAGTCTGCGCAAACCACCATCATCATCCATTCTGATCACAGTAAATAAATTTTCCATGTGATGTGATGTGATGTGGCTTCTCCTTAAACGAAGTCAAGAATATCTCAGCAATTATGTCCAGATAAACCTGTTAGCCACTATTTTCCATTCCCCACTCTAAATTTTCCCATATTCTGCTCCATCCCATTTCCACAACATAATCTTTGTCAACTCTATAATCTTTATATCTAAATCCCCAATATATATGTGCAACTTTGGGCTCTTAAGTAATGAAAGCCAATAGTAAGGAACTAATCTAGAGGTTTGTTTGGCATTGCTATTTAGTGCCTATTGGTTATTTATGCTGTCAGGAAATGACTTGGTGTGATATGTAACAACAAATTTAATACAAATAAAATGTCCATTAATAAAAAAACTATTGTAATAACAATAAAAATAATAAATATAACGGTAATTAATTACTGTTATATTTATTATTTTTATTGTTATAACAACAAATATCTAGATTCAAAATTTCTTTTATCTTCATTTCTTAAGATTAAAATTTTATGGTTATATTTATATGTTTGCCATTTACTTCTTGTAATTATACACAGTGTGCTAGTGAAAAGGTGACAGGTGGCTAGTTCTCTTTCCAAGTTTCCTGCAACTCCATCTTTGAATCTGTAGAAACAGTTTAGATATTTACAAAAATTTGAAGGTGCTAGCATGTTTGGATCATGAATTACCATGTGATAATGTGTTTCCTATTTTAATCTGCAATGGAATAACACACTAACATTAAGTTTCATTTTAAATTAGGCAAAACTGCAATATTTGAAATTATTACTGGATATAGAATTGAAGCCATGAGTCACAAAAACATTTTCAAATGGTTTACAAGATTTTGTGATGGCATTGAAAATGATCCATGAAGGTAAAAAACACATTACATTCATATCATAACTCTTGATCCAGATATGCTAGTTTTTAAATTTTTAAGATGAATAACTAAGCTGTATCACTATGTAACACATGAATATTTTAGATATAGCACTTCAGACAACTTCTAAGAAAGAATGAGTCATCTTTCACTGGAACACAGTATATATTATAGTCAAAATATTTATATTTTTATTTATTCCCTTTTTTTTCTGAAAATAACTTTTACAGTACTGCACAAGGCATTTGTGTTATTTTTTTCTGAATTAAAAAGAATGTAGAATTGTAGACGTAATGGTGAAAAATAATTTGTTCTCTTTCTTGAAATGTTATCTGATGATATATTTTATCATAATTTTAGAAAGTTGGTTTGCATCCAATTATGAAAGAAGACAGAATTTATAAATGAGAAAGCTACAATGAACTTACCTTTTTCTGTACTTAGCCTTTTGATTTTGTATATATATCAAATTTGATTCAATTTTTAAAATCTTCAAAAATTGAAAGTGCTTATATTTTTGGTTTTAATAAAATTTATAAAAATGTCTTTGGTTCAGTAAAGATGAAAAAAATTATAATAGATTTTAAGTTAGAGATAACTGTACTTTCAAATGCTAGAAAAATTTTAACATTGATTTCTATTGTTTTATATTTCATAATAAAAAAAATTGAGCTTTTATCTTTTAAAATTCTTTTCATTATACTAATTCGTGTTAAACATTTCTTATTAAAGATACAGGAATATTTCAAAATTTAAGTAATTACATAGATTACTAACCAAAAAATAGCCATTGTAGTTATTTGTTTACTATTGAATTTAATTCACATTAGTACTTTTTTTTTTCAGTTGCTTATAATAAAAATTTCTTTATTAATTTCATGATATGTTTGATTATAAGTACTTTTCATAATTTGCAATTGGGTTAGAGTACTATTTTGATCACTGTTCAATTATTATCAATTGGTATCTACCTCTGAGATAGAAAGATCACAAAATTTGTAGTTGAAAATGAAAGAAAAATTAAATAATCTAAATTGAAAGTGGAATGTGACAAGATATATATGTATTTATAAAAATATTAAAACTATTGGAGAACATCTGTTATCAGGTGAAGATTTATTTTCTTTTTCTTTTTGCTTATATTTAAAGTAGGCTAATGGTTGCCTACTAAATCATTTTATTGTGAGAGTATTTGCCAATAGAAAATTAAAATGAGTCTTGGCGAAATAAAAGCGCATAGTCAAGATGATAGAAGAAAAAAGTTAAACAGTATAAGCCTCCATAAATTCTGCTTTATAATAACTCTTTCATGGGAGTTAGGATAAAAGGTAGCATAGTAAATCCAGATTATGAAAAAAATTAGATAGCCAGTAATTCGTAATTGAATTAAGGCTGAAGTAAGTCAGCATAAATGAAATAATGTTTTTAATATAGAAAATAAGGACTTTAGAAATTATTAAAAATATTTAATGTTATCTGTTTTTAAATGTTAAGTGAAAGTCTATATGCCATTTTTTTATGATTATAGAATGCATATTTAAAAAGTATGTATTTTATTTTCAAATTTTTTTATAAACAATAGTGAAATTTTGTAATAAAAATAGAGTTAAAAAAAGTTGGTGTGTTGAATGATGAAAACCAGAAATTTATTTTTGGAAGAATTTGATAATAGTCTATCGCTTCAGGATTATATTAGATTAAATATCAAAATATTTTAAGTAGCTCCAAATTATTTTTTATTTATTTTCTGTATCCCAATCATAATTTTATTAATGCCCATAACATAGCAGTTGTATTTTTTATATTGCCTTAGATTTTTTTTTTCATATTTTACAATAAAATTATTTTTTATTTTCTTGATATCATAAGACATCACTGTTGAATATAATAGAAATGATTTTAAAAATGAATTTTGTATGTTCTATGAGATATTAATATTTTGAAGTCATAAGCTATGTTTTAAATTTTATTTTGTATTGGAAATTTTATGTCTTAAAATTTAGGTCGATGTGTTGTTATAGAAGTGTAAATTGATTGTATGTTTGTATATGTGTAAGTGGCCAAAATGTGACTAATTAAATCTATTTATATTTTGTTTATATCTTGTACTCATTTTAAGTTTTTATTTTGTAGATGATTCATAAAGAAGGAATCGATAGTTTAAATATTTCTGAACTTCAAGGAGCATGTCGTTCACGAGGAATGCGTGCCCTTGGAGTTCCTGTCGAGAGATTAAAATTCCAATTGCAGCAGTGGCTGGAACTTAGTTTAAATGAATGCATTCCACCTTCTTTGTTGTTGTTATCTCGAGCTCTATATGTTTCTGAAAATCTTTCTCCAACTGATCAATTAAAAGTCACACTACAAACTCTGCCTCCATCCATGGTATGTTATAAATTGTTGTCCATCTTTTATATTTTACTGTAGAAATTTATGCTTAAAAAAATTGCATACTCTATCAAGTTTTAATAAATATGTTTGATATATTTTTAAATCTAATGCATTAAAGTAAAAATATAAAATTTATATTATTATTGAATCTATATGTCTATAGTATTGTAAAATTCACATAAATACATGTATCCAAGCAAAAGTGTATTCATATCTTTGTAAATGGGTTTTTTCCCCACCTGATTTTATCTATGTAATTGTCCCTTTATTGAAATTATTGAAGAAAAATGTTTTAAAAAGTATGCTCCCCTCCCCCTCTCCACGTCATAAAAAATTATTTGTTCAGAAAGTTTTTCATAGTTATACTCTCGAGAGAATGTAAAACTTGAATGTAGTATTATTAATATTAATTCTCTGATAATTATTACTAGCTTAATAGTTTAATTTATAACTTTAAATATATATTATTAATAAATCGTAACTACCAATAAATCTATATACTCATTGTATCTTGTATTTGTCTTGTTTACTGCAATTAATACTACTTCTTCACCTGCTTCTTTTAATATATCAATTATAATTCCATCATTACCTGGAGCCTTTCCTTTCTTTATACATTCAATTGCATATCTCACTTCATTTAAAATTCTGGGTAATTTGGAAGATGTAATAGATATGAGGTACTTGTTCTTTATTACTATATAATTCTTGATAGCTAATTAGTAGGGTCTTTATTTACAAAATTTTGTTCTAATATTTACATAATTATGCATACATGTAGATTAATAAATAAATTGAGAGTTTTTCATGGTAATATCGGTGAGTATCTACTATTTAAATGAGCTATTTTTTGTTGTTTATAAATGATATACTGCATTCTTCCAATCATCTGGTACATCTTTATCATTTAGACATTTGGTATATAACTTTGCTAAAAAATTTTCTACTTCTTCACCTGCTTCTTTTAATCTATCAATTATAAATCCCATCATTACCTGAAGCCTTTCCTTTCTTCATATATTTAATTGCATATCTCACTTGATTTAAAATTCTAGGTAATTTGGAAGATGTAATAGATATAGGAGGTACTTGTTCTTTATTACTATATAATTCTTGATAGCTCATTAGGAGGTTCTTTATATACGAAATTTTGTTTTAATATTTACATAATTATGCATACATATAGAATGAGAGTTTCTCATGGTAATATTGGTGAGTATCTACTATTTAAATGAGCTATTTTTTGTTGTTTATAAATGATATATTTGCTTATAGATATCTGCAATTTAGCTATAATATGGTTATGTTTAGCTTTTTTTAAAAGGTAAAATAATTACCTAACATTATTTCTGCTAGCTATTAATTATTATTGGTTTAGATCTTATTATATCTACAAGAAATTAAATTATAAGATTTAAATTTTATGCTAAATTTGATATAATTGCACCTTAATTATCATTACTATTTATTCACATATAGATTTTATATACTTTTGCACATATTTTTAATAGATATAATTTTATTCAAATATAATATCTAATAGGCTGAAGAAGCTAAAGTTAAAATTGCAGAAGTTGAAGGTAGCAAAGTGGACAATAAAACCAAATTAGAGGTTATTAAACAGGAGGAAGAAGCCATACGTAAAGAAGAAGAGAGTCTGAAAAAAGCAGAGAAAGAAAAGATAGTAAGTTGTATATATATATTTTGTGAGTGCTCATGTGTGTGTAATCATTTAAATATGGTTGTTGTTTTTTTTATAGCTAAAAGAAGCTGCTGAAGCTGAAGAAATTTTAATTGACAAAGCACCAGTTTTAGAAATTAAGCCAGAAGAAATACTTGGTACAGGTGTGTATTAAGTGTTTGATGAATCTTACATGTTAAATACTGCCTACCACTTACTATACTAGTAATGATAAATAAAATAGAAGATCATATAACCCTACAATATTAGCAAAAAAAAATTACCAAAATTCTTCCACGATCATGGTTTCATCTATTAAGAAATAGATATTTTCAAGTGAAATTTGACAAGGTACATACAATGAAAATCACATGATCATCATTTCTTATGCTTGCTTATAACTGGATCTGAGAGCACTGCATGTAGATCTTAGGATCTAATGCAATTCTCCAGCAGCCATCTTTTATCTCTACTTAACTACAAAACTATGAGTCTTAAAAACACCTTAATATTTTCAATCCAAGCTCATTAGCTTATATAGTCATATAGGTCTGAAGTCAGTACCCATACATTTTGGTGCCTTTGGTTTTTTAATAACGATAGTCACCAGTATCCTATTAGGCAGCATTGGTTTTAAGCCAATAAACATCACATGATCACCATTTCTTATGCTTGCTTATAACTGGTATTAAAACAGGCAAAACTCACTATACGTATTGCTACACACAGCAAGCTAGAGTAATCAATGGATGCCAGAAGGCTTGTGCATAAAATCCCCATCTAGTGCCTACTCATCCAATATTCCCAGACTAGTTTCTGACTTGTGGCCTTGCATCAGTGAGGAGCTTGCTGTGTATGGCAATGCGTATAGTGAGTTTTGCCTGTTTTAATAATAGTTATAAGCAAGCATAAGAAATGGTGATTATGTGATTTTTATTGGCTTAAAACCAATACTACCTAATAGGATAGTGGTTGCTATGATTATTAAAGAACCAAAGTGACCAAAATGTATGGGTACTGAACCGAGTTCAGACCTATATGACCATATAAGCTAATGAGCTTGGATTGGAAATATTAAGGTGTTTTCAATTTAAGACTCATAGTTTGTAGTTAAATAGAGGTAAAAGGTGGCTGCTGGAGGGTTGCATTAAATCCTAAGATCTAGGTGCAGTGCTCTCAGATCCAAGGCTCCTCACTGACAAAGGCCACCAACCAAAAACTAGTCTGGGGTTGCTATGATTATTAAAGAACCAAAGTCACCAAAATGTATGGGTACTGAACCGAGTTCAGACCTATATGACCATATAAGCTAATGAGCTTGGATTGGAAATATTAAGGTGTTTTCAATTTAAGACTCATAGTTTGTAGTTAAATAGAGGTAAAAGGTGGCTGCTGGAGGGTTGCATTAAATCCTAAGATCTAGGTGCAGTGCTCTCAGATCCAAGGCTCCTCACTGACAAAGGCCACCAACCAAAAACTAGTCTGGGGATATTGGATGAGTAGGCACTGGATGGGGATTTTATGCACAAGCCTTCTGGCATCCATTGATTACTCTAGCTTGCTGTGTGTGACAATACGTATAGTGAATTTTGCCTGTTTTAATAAGGTACATGCAACATATATATTCAAAACAAGATATCCTTCCCATCATTTAATTAAAAAAAACCCTTTCCTTAACATCAAAGGATATTGTCATGAGATTGATGACCTCAGATTCAAGGAAATTTATCATCAATATTTCTTTTACTCTTCTTTTTCGATCTATTTCATGATCTGTATTTAGTTCAAGAATATACAAAGCTGAGTCATATCTATTTTTAACTCTTCTCTTATGAACTTTAACCTTTTCACTAAGACTGAATTTACTTTGACCTATATAAATTTTATGACAATCGCAAGGAATCTTATAAACTACCCCAGGAATAGATTTGCTATCAATTAATTGTTTTAAACTATTTAATAATGAATTTAAATCAAGGCCTTCCAGATCACTTTCATACCACCCAATAAATGACTAGTATGAAAATGGCCTGGAAGAAAGGGCTTTGATTAAAATTCATTATAAAATAATTCAAAGCAGTCAATTGATAGAAAATCTATTCCTTGTTTAGTTTATAAGATCCCTTGTGGTTATCATAAAATTTATATAGATCAAAATAAATAAAAATGAAAAAGTTAAAGTTCATAAAACTAAAGATATTGTAACTCAGCTTTGTATATTCATGAATTGAATACAGGTCATAAAATTTTATTTGACAATGTAGAGGTTATCTTTTACGAAAAAGTGAAATAAAAAGAAGAGTAAAAGAAACTGGTGCTAAATTTTTTTGAATCTGAGGCCATCAATCTCATGAAGATATCCTTTGATGTTAAAGGAAGGGAAGGATATTTTGTTTTGTATATATATGTTGTATGTATTTTATTGAATTTCACTTGAAAAAAGTCTATTTTTTAATGGATGAAACCATGGTCATGAAAGAATTTTAATAAAAAAAATTTTTTTTTGTCTAGTATTATAGTGTTATATGATTTTCTATTTTTTTATACATGTATGCATGTTATTTATTTATGCTTATAATATATTTACTATTATTTGTTATTAAAAAAGTAACATAACTTTTTATGGATACACCCTTAATAAAAATTGCCCCTCTTTGATTAATTACTATCCCAAAAATGTCAAAGTCGGCTTTCATTGTAAAATTTTGTTGGAATTTGTTAAATTTTGTGGCAGTTGTAATATAATTGACATTGATTTCAAAACACAGGGTCTAATTAATTAAGGTCCCAAAAAGGCTAAAATTTACTTTTATTTTCTATTAAAAAAGAAACATAACTTTTTATATCCACACATACACATGCAAAAAAGCCAGTCTCTAATTACTGTCCAAAAAAGTCGGCTTACATTTCTGTATTTTGTTTTAATTTTTTTTAATTTTATGGAAATTGTAATATAATTTACTTTTATTTCCTATTCCAAAAATAAAGTCAATAGTTCTATAGAATTGCTGGCCCATGAACATTATATCTATGTGTTTTTGCTTACCATCAAGCAACTGATACGATAGATCAGAACACTACCTCAAGTACTTTTATCAGTAGAATAGGTTTGAATGTAGAATACAATAAAGAGCCAAAATTAAGCATATGTTGAAGTCTCAATTTCTAAATACATATAGAAAGTGAAGTTTCAATTCATTACTTTTCAAAGACCCATGCAAAATAAATGAAAGATACATAAAAATTATAGGATGGAAGCTTGCTAAAAATTATGCATAAAAAAATAACTTCAAATATTGTCCACATAAAGTATAACTCATATACTATGACTCAAAACATTTTATATTTATTATTTGCAAAATACATTCATGTGTAAAAGATTGCAGAAGGACTTAAAAGACAATACTGCAATATACTATACAATTAGCCTAAAAAGCTAGCATATGATGGATGTTTGTGATTCATGGATTTTACTTTTTTTTTCTTTTTCTGGGGTTATTAAATATTGTTTTGAGTAGTTACCAATGATAATATTGGCATTTTAAAATACATAAACATTCAAATTTTTGAAATTAATTATAAATTTTTGTTTCATCCAGAGTGAGGGCTTCGATTTTCAGCTATTATAAACTCCCATTTGCGTAAGTTAGATGAATGATGTGGATAACCAAACAAATTTTTTTTCTCTATATTGTAATTATATTACTTTGTAATGGTCAGATTAGGCTAATCCATTTTATATTTTCTCTACTTATTTATTTACATAAATTACACGGGCGACACCTAGCTTTAAGCATCAGGAAATAAATCAACACTTTTTTTTTCTCATGTGTCATAGCATCGGCCGGGAAGCGAACCCGCTAACCCAGGACAACTGCTTGTAAGGCAGCTGTGCTGACCTCTTGACCACCAATGCTTGACAATAAATCAACACTTGTATATATAAAACAATATTTTATTCAATATAATAATGAAACTATTGAACAGCTCCATTTGTAATGCTGGGATAAATCGTGGAAAGCACAAGTTGCTCCCGATGAATGAAAGTAGACCAGAATCTTATATAAACAGAGTAATAAATCATGTAATAATATTTATTTACAAGTCTTATTAATTGATGTACAATTTATTTTCTTTAACAAAATTAACAAATCATGTAGCAGTAATTTATTTACAAAGTATAATCATTAATTGATATGCAAATTATTTCTTTAACAAAGTCCTTTAATCTTTATATATTATAGTAGCAATATATTCTTAGATAACACATTCACTGCACCTTTAACCCTGACTTCAATAAACTTAAGTATAATTCTACACATGTATAAATCCCTAAATACAAACATTTCTTTGACTTTCATGTCTCCTAATGCTTGCACATACATATATGCTCTGTATGGGATAGACATCAACATTATCTTTATTACAATAATCATAAGGAATGGTCTTTTAGATTCTAATCCTAAACATAACTGCTTGTATAATAATAACTATAAAAGGATGGCCTTTTGGTCCTAAATCTAATTTAATATAACTACAATTTATACAGGGATGACTCATTCTGAGATCAATCCCTAACTCATTAAACTGATAGGAAGGTATTTTCCCATGTGGATGCGAACATATGTAAACCATTAAACATTGAACAAACAACTATATAAATCCATCTACATAAAATCAATATTCAGTAATCAAATATAAGTATAACTTTGAATGAATAAGACTAATGGAAATAATTACATTGTGAATTGTGGTTATTTGAGACTTAGGGAATTTATATGTGTGCATTGCATTTATATGATTATCATTATTTTTTGTCTTTTCCTCTTGTTAATAATTAATATAAAATTTTTAACTTTAATATACATACATGATATATAATAATTATTTTTTTTCTTTTAAGAAAATAATTTTAACAAATAAAGAGATAAATTCTTTTTCTTTTTTTTAACTATTAGACTTGGTCTAAACAAAATAATCATCATTTACTTCTGACAAATATTGAAAGTGTGTTTAGTGTGATAATAGTCTTATAATTTTTAGCTATCATTCAAATAAGCCTATTTCTTCATTTCAGCCAGGAGTTATTCAAGTGTTCCAGATTAGATCTAGTTAACTGTTTGTAGTGTTTTTCCTTTTTATTCACAAAACATAAGTGGATGTCCTGTGGGATTTGATTGAATATTCCAATCTGATCAAGAGAAAAGAAAAACTGATCTTTATATCCAAAATTTAGTTTCTTTCCTCAATCTTGTTTTAGTTCCTTTTTTTTTTTTAAATCAAATTTGCATATTATTTTGCTTAGAAAAAAAAATATTTTTTTTTTATTGAAATGAATAATAGATTGTTCATTTCAGTTCACTAACACTTTTACAAATTATGGAGTTTTATATGTATGTTAAAGTAAATATACCAATTCACAATTAAATCACTACCCCAAATTAAGTTACACATCCACTACCAATAGTTCAACTTGAAGGCAGATATAATAAAATACAATTACATCTGTAATTTAATTTTCGCTAGTGATTTAATTGTTAATTGGTATGTTTAGTTTATTACACTGACTAGATTACCTTTCATTTGATATATATATAATGAATTCATATATAATATTTTTATCAATAATTTAATATGCATGAATATTTATGATGTATATTATCTTGATTGCAACTGAAAATAAGTAAAAAAAGGAATGTGAGTCAAAGTATTGTTGCTCATTTTACTATTTACTTTTTAAATATTCAAATTGAATTCTCATACAAATATATTTACACTTATTGAAATCTTGAGAGAAGAAATAATAAAAAATGGATAAAGATTTTATTATAATGGAAGCTTGGTGATAAAAGAAGAGTAGAATTCTTATGTTAAAGATAGGAGGATCAGATTTTTATATATAAAATTAATTGCTATAGAAACGAAAGTAGAAGAAATAAGGAAACATATTATCCAGCATTGTTTTTGGTTAAAATTAAAAATTGATATTGTTGATTTATTTTTTAATTAAATAAATATTAACTGAGATAAATTTATTGAACTATTAAAATTAATTTTACTACTTTTAGAAGAAAGCTAAACACCTTCAAACAGATACGCTCTAAAATGCTTACGTATCTGTTTGAAGGTGTTTAGCTTTCACGTTATTATAATATTATCTGTTTATGCTTAAATTTAATATATTTACTTTTAGAAGAAAAAAAGAAAGCTGATGACATTACTATAGAAGATTTGGAGGAAATTGAAGAAGCTTTAGAAAGTATTTCTAAAGAAAAGAATGCATTATTATTGGAGAAAGAAGAATTAAAGGAGTTAAAAGAGGATATGACAGAATATAATGAGGTATAATTAAGACTTGCAAGATTTTTTGCACTAATTAGTTTATATATATATATAACAACACCAAAACCCACACAAACCAACCCACACCCCCCAAACCACATCTAAAAAACAAACATAATAAATATCAACACATTTACAATTAATACAAAAATACATATATTTAAAAACAACATCTAATATAAAAAAATATATAATATTTTAAATTTATTATCAAAAATATATATTATATAAATATTAAATATAAAATTTACATAACCAATTCATTTTATAAAAAAAAATAAAACATAAATAAATTTTAAAACTAAATTTAAAAATTATTCATAATTTTAATAAAAATAATTTTTATATTTATACATTAATAAAAAAAATTTAATAAAAATATTTAACATAATAAACACAATTTAATATAATTTATAATAAACATAAATAAAAATACTACAACATAAAAAACTAATTTTCCAAAATATAATACTTATATCAAAATAATATAATCAACTATACTATAGTAAAAAAATAGTATTAATGATATTTAAGTAAATCTGGAAAATCACAGCTATTAAATACATATTATTTAGAATCTGAAAGTATTATAATTTCCACTTATCCTATTATGCATTGATATATATTTAATATATATATACTTTAAATGAAGACTTCACGAGTGCATTCTATAGAATAAAATTTATCCCTTTCTTATGGTTTCAACTGCCCAGAAGTCATCATCAGAGCTACAATATTCAAGTATATATATATAATCATATAGTTATATACTTATCTATATATACATATTTATTTATATAGAAAAAAAATTATATACAATATCCTATATTATGAATTTTAAAAATATATAATTTTTCAATAATCCTAGTAACTATATATTGTATAATTTAAATAAATTTATAAACATTACTTTTATCCTATTCTAATAATGGAAGAGATAGAAAGATTAAAGAAGCTGTTAAGTCATCTTTAAATAAAGATTTGAGTTTGGAGACATGAATTTTACAAAAATATTCATATTAATAAATATTCTTATGAAGTATGTATTGATTGAAAATTAAAATAAGATGTTTTAAAAGATGCTCAGAAGTAGTCGCTACAATTTAAAAATTGTTTCAGTTAAAGTGTTAAGAGTTTAAAAGAGTTAAAGTTGTTTAAAAATTACAATTTAAAAAAAAAAAAAGAATTATATAATATTATTATTAATAAAAGCATGTTTAAAACTATAGTGAAATAGTTAAAATGATAGAAATAAGTTATTAAAAAGTTTAAAAGTCATAAAAATATAGAAAAAATATCAAACAGTTTATGCCAAACAAATCAATGGTATCATTGAAAAATTATATATTTTTAAAATCTATAGTATAAGATATTGTATATAATGTTTTTTATATATAAGTATGTATGTATTTTTATATCAGCATTAATTATATGGTTATATAGATTTGAATATTGTAGTTCTGATGATGATTGCCGAGCAGTTGAAACTGTAAGCAAAAAGAAATAAATTTTATTTTTAAAATTGAATTTTAGTATTCATTTAAGGTGTATATGGTATTTTATATATATAAATATTTAGAATCTATAACTAATTTCTTCTGTTTTTTATTTGAAACTGTAAACTAGTTTGATTAATAATTACAAAAATCACTGCTAATGTAAAAATTACACATTTTTGAAGTATTGATGCTTAGTTCATTTACCATTTGGAGGACAACTAAAATTCACCATTTTTTGCCTGACCAATGAAGTGGTCTTTGTCGGCAAGTTTGTTCAAATGATTTTTTATGAATCTGACTTATGAATTATCACAGTAACGTATTTGGCCTTAATTGGTCCAGAATAAGTTTAAGTATTAAGATGTAAATAAATTATATATATGCTAATTTATTTATAAAAATATAAAATGAATAAGAAGAAATGATTGTTAGTTAATTAGTAAATTATAATTATTTAATAAACGTTGAAACATTTAATAGCAGACCAGGTTTGTTTTATAATAAATTTATGTTAAAGCTAAGCACTTTCAAATAGTGAAAAGTATTATAACATTATGATACTTTTCAGTATTTGAAAGCACTTAGCTTTAAAATAAATTTCTTTATTATAAAACGAACCTGGTCTGCTGTTAAATATTTTAACATTTACTAAATAATTACAATTAGTGCAGAAAAGCAGGTTCTAAAAAGTGAAATAAAGTGATTCCAAAATAAAAGATTTTGAGAAGTGTTAGATAATATTGGTCTATATATAGCAAAGTAAAAATGAAAAAAAAAAAATACAAGAACATTGATAGAAAAAAAAATTGTTATTATTTATTATGCATAGTTTAAAGATTTAATTATGAAACATTATAGTTGTATGAAAATTTTTAATTACTACATATATATTTAATCCATAAATAGAGTGCAGTTATTCCATGAGCACTATTTTCTATGCTTACACAAGCTGTTAAAACAGAGGCGATGCACTATGCTTCTCCTTTCTCGGTGTCAGGAATCTTTTAGCCACTATGCCCAGAGAAACCCGATAGTTATCTTACCTTCCCCTTCTATTCCCCTATCTAAGTTTTTTCCATATTCTTCTCTATCCTGCTTCATCCCATTTTCACAACATTATCTTTGTCCATTCTATGGCATTTATAACTAAATCCCTCTTATCTTTTCCAAACCCAGCATAAAAACCAAGAACCCACTTTCTGTATAATCGTTTTGTTTATATTTATTCTCCTATTTCATTATTTGTACCCTTTCTGCTTGTAAGCATTTACATTCAATTAACAGATGCCTAATATTTTCTGTGTCTTCCTTACATAACTTGCAGACTAAATCACCCACATTTCTCCATTTATGTGCATATTCCCTTGTTGCTAATGATCCTGTTTGAGCCTTAAACAGTAAACTACTTTCCTTACTATTATCATAAATTAACTCACACCCTATCACTCTCCATACTAGTTCTCCATCTCTCTGACTCCCTATTCTTTATTAATGCAGCTATTCTTTTATCCCATTTCTGCCACTACAACACTCAACAATTTCAACACAATCATCCCACTTTTTGTGTAAATATAATGACATAGTCTTTATCCAAATCTTCTACATAGCTTACTACCTTTCTCATCCATCTTGTTATCTGTTCTTTACTCATAACTCAATTAAGTACTATTTTGGCTATTCTTTTATTATCCATAAAAATCTGAATATTTTCATTTTGCTTTTTACCACTTTCTATAAAAATTTAACCATCCCATTTCTATTTGAATTGCCTCCTTTGCTGTCCACACATCTACATTTAATGCATATCTTCTTTTTACTTTTTCTAAATAATCTAACACCTCTTTATTAATCATTACCATAAATTAACCCTGCGACTGCCCCTCCCTTCATACAATTCTAGCTACATCATATTTATTATATGAAAACTCTTAATTTCTTCATCAGTCCCTTTCTTTTCTTTGCTTCATTTATCTTTTTTTTTTCCCATTCATCCAAGCAATTTCTGTGATTACTTAAGACGATTCCCAAATAGTGTACCTATCCACCACTTTTAACTTTATATCCCTCCAAAAAAATTCTTTTTCTTCTTTTTACCCAGCATTTATCATCGTTACTTATGATTTTAGTTCACTAAATTTAATCCCCATTTCTTTACTCACTCTTGCGTACGTCTTCAGCATAACTTCCATATCTTCCCTGCTTTCTGTGCACAAGAACTTATCAGCAAATAGAGGCAAAATTCTCCATATAGTAGTGCCATCTAGTGTAAGCCAGGGTAATCAATGGATGCAAGAAGGTTTGTGCGTAATATCCTGTCTAGTTCCTTTGTTTTGAGTATGCATTTAGTCATAAGTAACATATATATTTATAGTTATACAAAATAATAAAAACAAATGTTATTAGGTGCTTCAGCTGAATCTAAGAGAGAAATAATAGAATAATATTTTAGCAAGAGTTTTGATTCTAGGTTGCAGCTTATAATTAGTTAATAATTTAGTTACAAAGTTCTTAGATAATAGTTTTAGTATCTCATATACAATAAATAAATTTTAAAAAAATCTATTAGAATATGAAAAAGTCAAATGATCTGAGGAAAACAAGGTAAATGGGTTCTGAAATAAAAAATGAGTTTGATAGTTTATTGCTTCTACATAAAAATTGAAACATGGAAAGCTGTTCTGAGAAGTTAATCATCTCACAAAATTTATGTTGAAGAAACAGAGATTATGCAAGCATTTCAAATGAATATCAAAAATATTTATATAATGATAATGACTATTGGTCATAGATTCGATAAGAGAAGATTGTTGGACATTATTTATGAATGAGTTGAGAAATGAAAGTGGAAAAAAATTAATAAACTCTTTGTAATGAAGAGAACTTTGGTATAATAAATTATTGATTTAAAATCAAAAGAGAATTGACATAAAGAACTATTGATGGGTGCTGATTTTTTTAGGTCTTGCATACTTCTATAGTGGTTGATTTCTCTATTGGGCTCTGAAATTTATCTTTTTTAAGTTTTATATGCTACTCTTTTACATGACTCTTACTGGGGTGAGTCTAACTTTTTAAATATTAAATAAACATGGATAAAAAATTTATAATAATTTAAAGCATTTATACAAATGAAGCTAAAGCTAAAATATTACTGAAATAATTCTTATTTAAAAACTATAAACTCAATATGTTACATAAAATTAATCACTATGAAAATTTAAAATAGTGATGAGTAGAAATAGCGATCATTATAAAAATAATTTTAACAAATTTTTGAAAGCTCATAAACTTTAAATAATAAACATTATAATTCAAAATTAATTATTTTTTTGATTGTTTACAGCTTCATCCTGAACTCCAGTGATATGATCAGTCATAGCTTTTTTAATTTTATTTTATAAAATGAATTAGAGAATTAGATTTTGTTCAGAGATCAGAAAAATATTAAATGATTACATTCTAAAAGTGGATAACTAGTAATATAATACTTAATGTATTTTTCAACATCTTTTTTAAAAGATAAATTTAAAAAAATGTTTTCACAATAAAAATAGATTGTAGCAGTTTAGCAAACTGATAAATTCATTTTTTTTTATTTATTCATGAATTCAATGTGTCCCAGTTAAAAAGTCATTGGTTCTCCCTCCAAGCTTGCACCAATGCCATTTTTCAATCAACATATGCATTATGTAGTGACATAGTTTAGTTGTTCACCGAAACATTTTAAGATGCTATTTATCTGGATCACAGGTTTTGACACGAGATGTGGCAGTATGTTTCGTAACTTTGTGGATCATCTTCAATGCTCTCCTTACCATCACAAAATCCTGCAAAACACTTGAAAATATTTATGCAACTTGTTTCACTGTCATACACAGTTGGAATCATTTCAAATGTTTAGTAGCACTATTACTCAATTTAAAACATTTAATGTTAGTGCTTTGTTCCTTCTTGGGGAAACACACTGTCACATCATAATTCATGTTTTGGTCATGCTAATGACTTAAATTTTTTGTTGTGAATAGCTAAACTATGTGACTACATAATACTTGCTTTGTTTCAGAGATTATGCTGCAGGCAGCTTGGAGCAAGAACTAATTACATTTTCAATGGGACTCACTGTGGGTTAATGAAAAGACATAAAAGCAGAAGTCGCTTATGCAAATTCAATTTATATATAGGTAGCTGCCTTTTTTAAAAACAAATGAATGTCAATATGCCTTATTTTAATGTGATTGCATAAATACCAATAAAAATGACCTTTTGTAATTTTAATGCACATATTTTATAGTCCAAGATTAAGTAGAAATAATGACATTGTCTCATTTATGCTTGAAATGTCTTGTTTTTACGAATATAAAAGATATCATCAATATTATACAAATCCTCATTGCTGTAGTTGTTGCATCCATCGTATGATGGTAGCATTAAAATATTTGCCTGAAGGTATGTGATGATGGTATATTAGATGTGATAATATGTTGTACTATTTCAATCATCTATCAGTAAATGTTGAATGTATAAAAAATTTTAAACTTTATTTAAACTTTTCAGATATAAATAACTTGTTGATAATAACATACAAATTGACAACACAGGTTAGTAATTACACAACATTTCGATTAGTATTCTCCACTCTTCTTCAGGTGTTACTGACCTGACCTGACCAGTGACAGTATTCGCATAGGAGTCAAACCCACACCTTTAGATTCTCTGATATCGAATTTAAGGCAAACTCTCTAACCAACTGAGCTGATCTGTCAAAGGCAACAGATAGTAGAAATTTCACGTACTTTTATATGAGGATTGGTTCAAATCCTCCTGAGTCATCCTTTTTTTTTCCAAGAGCAAGGTTAATTAGAGGCTTTTTAAAAAATTTTTCTAAGAGCAAGGTAAATTAGAGGCTTCCATACATTGTATATTGCCACACTCGGTTGACTTATAGGATTATTTACCATTGTCATATGAGCAGCTTCCTTGAATTTTCATCTTTGCACCTTTTCCTCCATATCCAATATTTTTCTATTTTCCCAATTAAACATATGGTCATTAAAACATACATGGTCTGCTACTGTAGAGCACATTCTATTTTTTTCTCTTTTAACCATTCATTTATGTTCTTTCAATCACTGTTCGACATGGCAACACGTTTCACCAATATATTTCCTTCCACATTCACATAGTATTTCATAGGTGCAGTTTTTGTTCTTCATCATTTCCAGTTTAGGCTTGGTAGAAGTAAGAATTCTTCAAAGTATGCTATGGCTTTGGAAAGTTGTTCTAAGGTTATATTGACTGAAGATTATGCACTCCAGTACCAATAATTGTTTTTTTTTTTTTTTTGGTGTCTTTTCGTTGTCTATTAAAGATTTCCTTGATTACGGCTGATGGATAACCATTCTTCATAAGAATTAGTTCTATGTGAATCTTTTCATTTTCCAATAAATAAAAAAAAGCCTCTAATTAACCTTCCTCTTGAAAAAAAAAAGAAATGAAGGTCTCTGGAGGATTTGAACCAACCTTCATATATAAATACATGAAATTTCTACTATCTGTTGCCTTTGACAGGACAACTCAGTTGGTTAGAGCGATTTGCCTTAAATTCAATATTAGAGAATCTAAAGGTGCGAGTTTAACTCCTATGCAAATACTGTCTCTAGTTAGACCAGAAACATCTGAAGAAGAATGGAAAATAATAAACATATAAATACTAACTTGTGTTGTCTAACCAATTGTTTGTATTTGAAAAGTTTAAAATTTTCTATATATTCAATATTTATTGATAGATGATGGAAATAGTCCAACATATTATCACATGATTCTAAATACATTAAGAAGAAATTTGATATTTGTTCTTCTGAAACAATTGCTAGCCATTTTAGATTTTCAAACTGATCAAGTTACTGAGGTATGAAATTCTCTTAAGAAGTGCCTTGTGGATTTGAGAAAATCGGTTTTTCTCTGAAAAGACAATCCTGAGTAGTCCTTTGACTGAATAGTAATATTATTAGTGACTTGAACAAAATTTAAAAAATCATATCCTCTGCTTGGCAGAATAATAAAATAAATATAGAGCTTCATAAGATATCGTAGTTCAATAACAGATAGAATGACTTAAAAATATTGCTAGATTAAAATTGAAGAGGAGGTCGTGTTCATTAGATCTTCTGGAAAAGTCGATGGTGTACTTTTATAAGATAATGATTGTATTTTGAACAGATAAAGTTTTTTCATCATCTTATTGATGGTCGAGAGGTCAGCGCGACTGCCTTGCACTTGCAGGCAGTTGCCTGGGTTGCGGGTTCGCGTCCCGGCCGATGCTATGACACTTTAAAAAAAAAAGATGATGTTATTACTTCATTTGTTCAAAGTGTTATTTTTGTCATATAAAGCATCAGCATTCATATATAAATGAGATAACCAATTTCATGAGATTAAAACAACTCTTTGTAATCTTATAGTGAAAAAAAGATATAGGTCCTGATAAAATTCCTAAAGAAGGCCTGAAAAATTATGCTTTTTGGCTTTAATGAAACTTTTCTGACTGTAATTTATAAAAATAAGGCTGATATAAAAAATTTCTGTGATTATCATAGGACTATTGCTTCCAGTTATATTTAGAAATATGATTTTTGTTGCCAGACAAATATAAGAAAGATTTTATGAACTGAGATATTATGTATTCTTTCTTATTATTAATACATTAAGAATTTGACTTGATTAATTGAAAAGACTTGTCATAATGTTTAAAAATAATTTATTTGTATTGTGCAGCTACTTACTATATTGATTATCTTTGTTTATGATTGACTCTTAATAATTAAGACAACTATGATCTGAAAAGAAACGCTAATACCGGTGGTAGAAAATGATGCATATGTATTAATTGCAACTTTATCTTTTATTTTAATAACCTGATAATGAGTTTTTGGAACAGTTTGTGGCAGTTGCATAAAACAGGCATCATTATGCTATAAGTTTGATAGTGACTGTGATTTATAGTAAGTTGATAATTGTGCTTTCTCCCTTAATTCAAAGGGTGATCTGTAGAATATTTTTAATATTTTGAAGGCAATCCATAAAAAAATTTGTTTAGTTATTAGTGTTCAAAAACTTAGTTCTATTTAGCTATAATAGAAGAAAATCTGTAACAACTTTAGACTTGAATGCTTACCAACTTGAGAATATACACATTGTGTTCCACTGAGAGTTGATTGGTGACTGATTCTTTCTCCAAGCTTTGAATCGGTGCATGTTTTACATAGTTAATCTAACTATTCACCACAAAAATTTTAAGGCTCTAGCATTTCTAGATCAATGTGTTTTATATTTTGTAGATCATCTTTCCTTCTTTCCCTGCTGTAATCAGCTTGAATAATTTCAAAAATTTAATGGTTACAAGATGTTCCTCCACCAATTAAGATAGGAAACAGCATTGTCATATTTAATGTCATAACTAATGATTCAGATGCACTAGAGCCTTAAACTTTTTGTGGTGATTAGCTAAACTATATCACTACAGGACACATGCATTGATCCAGAAATGGCATTGCAAGCAGCTTAAAGAGAACCGATTAGCAGCCGCAATTTCACAGGGCCACACTGTATATTTTTCCAGTGGAAGCACGTATATAAAAGGAATCGCTTGTAATATTACTTCTGATAATTGTAATATGATTGCTACAGACATAGAGGAAACAGTTGAAAAACCAAAGAACAATACAATTAATAGGAGAGATGATAAATCTTTATACATTCACTACTTAAATCTTTAAATTATGTTAAAGATCCAAAAAGAAGACCAATATATGAAACAAATTATATTAAGCATATGTATAGATAATTGTATGAAAAAATTTTAATAAATTTAATTCATAACTGGTAAATTAAAAATGAATGGTAATTTATATAAGGTAGTAAAGATAAAGTTTGTATAAGGTATGTTTTTATTTATTCTGTACATTTTTATGTTATATAGTTAATTTGCTTTAACTGTTAATGAATTTCTAACAATCTGGATTGTTCTATCAAATTTATTATATTTATGTTTTGTTTTTTTTATTGTTATTTTTGCTTTTATTAACTATTAAAACATGTTTAACATTTGATAAGGGCATAAAATCATGTGCTGAAAAAGGTTTTTATGGTATAATTATAAATATATATTTTCAATAATTGCTGTTATTATTGATATTTTTTATTTTTTTTTTATAATTTATATGAAAAAGAAAACAGCGTAATAGACTACATTTTTGATGATAATCTTTATAATATAATTGAGGATTGTTTTTTCCAGAAAACCATGTTCAATTTTACTTAAACTTTTTTTTTAGGAGGTTTATTATTTTTCATCTGCTTCCCATAAAGAATCCAATGAAGTTGTGCTGTTACAACTGTATCTTTGATATTAAGCTGAAGATCATATAAACTGGTCTTGTGATCATTCCATAGTATTTTCAGAATATTATCAAGTATCATTAAATGGAATTTTTGCAGTCTTCTAAAATATTTAAACTGATATACACATTTTTTCCCAGGAAAAAGATGAAGGTTTCTGTCTTCAAGCTGCGTGCAGCATCATCTCTAAATCAATACATGTATTTTGTAGCTCCATAGCTTAGCTATTCACCACAAAAATTTTAACATGTTAGCATGTCTGAATCATGAGTTATAACATGAAATATGATGGTGTGTTTTCTATCCATCTTCAATACTCTGCTATTATAAAATCTTGCTAATCGCTTGAAAACATTCTTATGACTTATGGTTTCACTTTCATACAAATTTAGAATCATTTTAGATGTTTCTGTGAGTTTTGTCTAGTTCAAAATAAAATTACTGTTTGTGCATTGTTCCATTGTTGATTAAGGTATGAAACACTCTGCCATATTTCATACCATAACTCATAAACTAGACACACCAATGTCTATAAATTTTTGTGGTGAATAGTTATATGCAGTGATTCGAAGATAGTACTGCGGGCAACTTGAAAAAGAATGTCATTATTGTGATAATGATAATATATGTATAATAAGATTAAACTAAGAAAATCGAATAAAAAACATTGCAAGTTGGTTTTAAATGGTTAATTGATTTCATCTATAATTTTATTTTTCAAAGGAAGGCTGAAGATCACTTTGTTTTAGTTAGTTAATATCAAAATTATTAAATTTAAAAATTTGTTAATTTAAATTTTAGGATGTTAAAGAACTTGAAGGAGTTGTTGCTTTGACTGGACGACCATCCACAGATATTAGTGAATCTAAGGTAGCTCAGAATATTGGGAAACAAGTTAATCGTATGATTAATCGTATAGATCAAATTATTGGTGAGATGCATAAAGAGAAAGAGATTCTTCAGGAAGAAATAACCCAAAAGACTAGGGAAATGCAAACAATTGAAGATAATGAAATGAATAAATTACGTCAAAAGGAAATGAAGACTAAAATTGCTGAAGATAAGTAAGTTGGGTTTTTTTTTTTGGTTTTTCTTTAGTATAATTTTAATCTGAATTCCTTAAGAGATTGTAATGTAATAAGTTTTGAAAAACCAAAAGTATTTTTTTTTAATAATTTAAATATATTATTCTTTTTTAATATATTACTTATTGTTTTGAAATTGATATATAATTCTTTTTGATAGTTATATTTTTTAATTAAAAAAGAAGATATAATACACGATTTAAAAATTAATATAAGTATTCTTGTCAGAGAGAACTTGATTTCAAAAATTAATTTAACTATTTTTCTTTTAAAAATTAATTGTACCTAACTTAGTATTTGAAAAACAAATTATCAAAAAACTTAGTATTTGCTGAAAAATTCTATAAAAGGTATTAAACATGTTGACATTACATTTATTTTATACTCATTATTAAAATCTGGCTGGAGAAAGGAGTTTGCTGTTAACTGAAAAGAGACCTTTTGTTTTTTCTTTGAGTCTTAAAGAAATCAATGGGGCAAATTCTTAATGTCCACTCTATACATTTTTGTAATTGCAGCTATTATTACTATGTAATTATTCATATAGTAAATGAATATGGTTGGGTTGCTCACCAATACCCGTCAGCTAGAATAGTGAGTTTATTGGGTTTTTATCTCTGAGTTTAAAATCAAGCAACACTGTGGTCTTACTTCCCAGTTGTCTGAAACTTTTTAACTGAAACATCAAGTTTTTTTGAAGGTAAGATGAATGTGTGTTTGAACGATTTTTTATTTTTTTAAAGTAGATATTTATAATCATGATAGGCAAAACTAATTTATGTCCTTACTCCCAAGAAATTGTATTACAAGTTAAATACCAAGATCAGGGTTGGCGCTGAAGTTGGAGAATGTAAGAATTTCCTGATTGTGGACCCAGATTTAATGATGATCTTTTATTTAGGTATCTACAATTGCAGGTCATTTTCAAGTGAAGGAAAATTGCAAGAAAAATTTTCTAATATTAAATGGGACATTGTTGGACTTTATGAACTTAGAACAAAAAGTGCAGAAATAATAGATTTTAAAAAATGGATATGTGACTCAAATATTAGAAGCATTAGTGAAATGGGATTTATTATAAATAAAAAATGGAAGAACAACATTGATGAGATTGATGATATGTCAAAGAGAATGGCAAGGTTAGTTATTTAAATTAATGGAAGATACCAAATTCAGATAATTCAGGTTTATACCCAACATGTTCTCATTATGATGAAGAACTAGAAGACTTGTATATGAATGTACAAAAAGCTTTTGATCAGACTAAACATTTTAAAATTGTCATGGGAACTTTTAATGCTAGAATTAATAAACAATTGAAAGATAAAGGTTATGCTGATAGAGACAGACTTGTGGAATTTGCAGAAAAACTATTAAGAAAGTGTGCATTAACAATTGATATTCCTAATTTTTATCAACCCTTGAATGTATTGTTAATTAAAACTTACAAATCGTTTTCAAATATTAACATATTTTGAAGATTCAAATTTGAATGAAATCAATAGATAACTGATATTCTATTAAGAATTATAACAAAGATACTTTATTTTAAAAAAATGCAATCTACCAGTAAATTTTCTGAGAAAAAAACAATATATAGAGGAGTATGAAAATATTTTAAAATTATTCATAAAGAAGAAGTGAATATGTAAAATTTTGTAAAATGATATGAAAAAAAGTTAATAATGACATAAGAAAATATAATTATGAACTGGCAAAGAAAGCTATAGAAGAAAATAAAAGTCTTATCTGTATGAAACAACATCTTGGTATTGAAAGAAAGTTGTTTCAGTGATTAAAAAAAAAGATGAAACTATTAGTAAAAAAAGATCATGAAAGATGTGGAAACTTTTATAAAGAATTATATAATAATAGAGAAGAAAACAAAGTATCTCTTATATTTACTACATCTCAATTGTCAACTATTTAAATAAAGAAATGAAACATAAATCTATGAAAAAGGGAAAAGCTACAGGAAGTGATGGAATTATTAATGATATTTTAAAAGAGACAGATCAAGAAATAGAAAAATGATGGCAAATCTATATATTAAATGCCTAAATGATTAAAATATAATCAGATGATTAGTAATATTGATATTTAAGAGAGGTGTTAAAGAAGATTAGATGAATCAATCTTATATCAAGTTTTATACAAGATTTCTACCAAGATAATTACAACTCTTCTACAATGAATTTTGGATTCTACCCAACCAAAAGAACAAGCTGGATTTAAAAGTAGTTTTAGTGCAGCAGATCACATCCAAATAGTAAGAAAAGATATAGAAAGGATCACTGAATATGAGTTGCCATCATGAAAAGACATTTGATACTATAAGCATTTCTATAATGTTTAAAGCTTTGGATCATTAAGATGTAGACCAGGATATTGACGTAGTCTGAAGAATATTTATTAAAATGCAACAGAAATGATTTAATTACATGGTCACATTTAGAAGATTAACTTTGAGAATGGTGTATAGAGTGATCTTTATAACTCCAAAACTTTTTTCGGTAATTTTGCAAGAAGTATTTTGTGGATTAAAATCGGAAACTAAGAAAGTAAATGTAGATTATTTAAATCATCTAGATTAAATTTTGTGATTGATTCTTTTTTGCAAATAATGCTTCAAGAAATATTGCAAGAATTTTCAGGTGAAAATAAAAAAATAGATGTAAAAATAAATGTTAAAAGATTAAAGTAATATTCAGTGGATATTTTCAGAAGAAAATAAAAATTAGTAATGGTGCATTAGAAGTAATAAACAGCTACAAATATTTTGGTCAGATTATTAATACAGATGAAGACATAATGGATGAACTTAATATAAATTTGGATGGAATGCATTTGGTAGAGATAACTTAGTATTAAAATGAAACATGCCTACGTATTTAAAAAGGAAGGTTTTTAATAGATGTGTTTTACTAGATATTGCTTATGAATGTGAGATGTGGACACTTAATAGAAAAGTAATACTATGTCTTCAGGCCATTTATAAAAGTATGGAGAGATCTATCTTAGAAGTAACATGAATGATCAAAAACAAAATGCTTGATAAAAAGAATTAAAACAAGTATCACTGATTATTGTTGAAGGAATTGAGAGTGAAATGGGCTGGGATGGATATATTTTCAAAAAGAGATAATAATAGATGATCAGCTGAAGTTTTCAATTGGAACCCAAGAGATTTTAAAAGATCTGGAAAGGGACAACATAACATGGACAGTTGATTCAAGGAAATTCGCTCTTTTGATGTGGAAAAGAAATGTTATGAATCAGAGAAACTGAATTAAACTTGGAGAGATCTTTATCCTGTAGTAGAATAATAGAAAATTATGATTTAAATCTCATATATAAGCATTTGTCAATATTTTTTTTTTTTTCAAATTGTTATTTTACACTACTAAGAGTAATTGTCTTTTTTCCACCACAGAGCTATCTATTATAAGCTCTATTAATCAGTTGCACCAGATGATAGAATGCTGTAATATCTCCACCTTCAGACTGGTTTTTTGCCATCTGATGATGTTATAGCACTTTATCATCTGGTGTCTATTGATTACTCAATCTTACAGTAGATATTTTTAGAATAGGGTAAAGAGAATGGCTCTTAAAAGTATATGACAATGTTGTGATATTGTTGTCAGTATTTTATAGTATTTGTATAAATTTACATATTTCGAACTTTTTTTTTTTTTGACCCTTCATTGCATATGCACAAATATGTCTATTACTTTCAGCTTTAAATCCAAGTCTCATTGATAAAGGTCTATGATAAAGAATTAATTTGTTTTTATTATTGGCATTCCTAGCCAAGGATAAAAAAAAACCTACAATTAATAAATAACTAAGAGTATTAAATATAGTTGGTGATCTGGAATCAGATTTATATAACTGCTCAAGCCCAGGTTAGTCTGGATTCAATACCTTAGTTTTTGCATTTCAGCTTTTTAGTTCAAAGAATAAAATGGGATTAAAAATGATTGCTAGCTGTATTTTTCCTGCTCTTAATCCCAAATTTCATTGATAAAACCAAAAACCATTCTGAGGAATAGGAATTTATGCATTACTATTGTTAAAACACTGGTTATTTAATCTTACTATAGATGGTCTTAAAATAGAGAGCTGCTTGTTTTATTGTATATAAATATATAATCTTTATGGCTGTCAAAGAGTTTATCTATAATTGAAAGGCTGTGACTTTAAAAAAAAAACAAGCAGTGCAAATTTCATCACAAGAATTGCCCTTGACATTAATGAATTTTTGATCAACTACTGACCAACATACTCCGAATAGCATAATGAGTTTACTAGTTTTCACTTCTGAGTTTGGAATTAAGAAAATACAATGGGTATCTCAGAGGGCTCACAATTCCTGACAGACATTGATGGATACTTTTTAAGATACAGTGAATGTATATATGCATGTGATAGCTGAAAATATACGGTCTTTGTTATTGATGTCTGGCAGAATGTATAATTCACTAAGTAATACATTAATCAAAATATATGGTAAACAAATAAAAATTTGGGCTTTAAATCTACAGCACTTATAAAGTTTGGATTATTGTGGCGATAGTTTATGATTGAATGCTTGGCTGCCATTCAACAGTAATAATTTTTACATTTATAATTACAAATCACTTTTAAATGAAGAAAAAATGTTTGAATTGTAAGAATTATCATATATTTGATATGAAATGTAGATTTTGTAAAGTTAGAGGGAAAATGAAAAAACAAGATGGTGATTGTTTTATTATAAAGATGCAAATATGAAAAACATTAATGAAATAAATAAATGAATAAATTTGATAATATAGTAGAAAGAATTGTAATCCAATGCATAATGACAAATCTATATACTCATTAAGTTTTTTTTGCAGAAATGGTCTTTTCTGTAGATATAGAAATGAATGAGCCAAACATTTTAAAATTGTTATGGAAGATTTTAATGCAAAAATTGAAAAACTATTATTAATCTAGATAAAGTCTCTGAATTTATTCCAGTTCTTAGTTTTTCTACATCACAATAACATTTTTTTTTTTTTTGTTATCAGTTTGTTATATGTGATCTCTTAAAATCTCTTGGGGTCTAATTTAAAACTTAGCTTATTTATTATTATCTCTGCTAGTCAGTTCCATTTTAACTTCTTTAATAATCTCAATGATTCTTGTTTCTTCTTTCTTCCGTATATCTTGTTTTCAATTCTTTCTTGTTAATCATTACGTGCATTTCTCTATTCATCAGTTTTAGTGTGCTATCTATATTACTAATTGATATAGATATGTTTGGTTTATATCTCGATTAATAGTTTTGGCCATTACATTTTAATATTTTTGATTATTAGTATTCTTGGTTATTCTTACATCTTCTTTACTTTTTTTGCATTTCTTCATATATTCATATATATTACTTTTTTTATTAATCTCCTCATATACACGTTATTGCAATGGTTAAGATAGGTATGTATACGAATATGGATGTAGAGAAAGTAATAGAAATGGCAATTAGTAAATATAAAAAAAATGATAAAGAAATAGAGATACTGATAATAAAATTAAAACAAATTATGGAAATATGTTATAAAGAGATAACACTTGAATTTAATGGAGAATATTTTAAGCAGAAAAAAGTATTATTGATAGAAAGGGCATTGAGTGGTATATTATCAATATATATATGGAAGGAATGGAAAAAGTAATAATGAATGAGGAGAATGGACTAATGATGTTAAAAAGATATGTGGATGATTACTTATTAATTTTTAATAAAAGTGAAAGGCAAATAGATAGGTATTTAGAAAAAAATTAATAAATTGGATGAGAATATAAAATTTACAGTAGAAAGAGAAATAAATAAGTTATCATATTTGAATATAATATTAAAAAAACCATATGAAATAGGAAAATGTAGAATAGAAACATCAGTACTAATATAAGAAAATGAATATAGATAATAATATAATGAATTGGAATTCTAATGTGGATAATAAATATAAAATGAGTAGTATTAGTTCAAGAGTGCATAAATCTATTAATTATTGTTCAAATGAAGAAGAATATAAGAAAGAAATAGAATTAATAGTTAAAGAGTTTAAAGAAAATGAATATCCAGAGAAAATAATAGCAAAAAGTGTAAAGATATTAGAAGAAAGCAATAAAAGAGAAGATAAAGAAGAAAAGGGAAAACGTAAGAAACATAGAATAAAAAAGAATGAATATATAGGGGTTAAACATAGTAATAGTAAAGAACTTTAATAAAATTATTGAAAAAATTAATAAAAAATATAATAATGTGATTAAATATAAGATAGTAAATAAAAAAAGAAGAAATATAATGGATATTTTAGATAATAAATATATTAAAGGAATAGAAAAGCGTATAAATGGAGTCTATGAAATAGAATGTAGATCACGTAAGAATAATAAGATAAGACCTAAATATGTAGAAGAAATAAAAAAATTAATGTATACAAGATTGATTCAGTATAGGTATGATAAAAAATCACCAATTTATATGCATTCTATAGAAACAGGATATATTTGAGAAAGATAGCATAAAAATTATTGGTTATACTAATAAAAGAAAAGATAGAAAAGTAAAAGAAGCTCTATTAATTTAGAAGATAAAATTAAATCTAAATAGAGATGGGGAGGGATAAGATATTATTTTTATAGAAATATTAGTAATAATAGAAAAAAAATATATAAAGTTTTGTAAAAATAAAAAGTTTAAAGAATAGGATAAAAAGTTAAAAGAAATTGATAATAGAGCGAGTTACATTAAAGGAATATATGAAAAAGAGGCTAAAGAATTAAAAAAAGTGTAAGTTATAAATATAAAAATGAAGAAGAAAGTTATAAAAAGCTGAGTAAAATGAATAAGTAAATTAAAAATGAGAATAATTAATAAAGATAGGAATAAATAAAAATTATTAATAAAAGAATAAGTATATATAAATAATAGAAATGAAGAAAAGAAATTAGATTAATAGGTATTAAAATAAATAATAAAATAGAAAGATGATAGAGATATATTAAAGAATAATGTAGAATGATAGATGGAATAGAAGAAATAATTAGGAAATAAGAGCAGTAAAAGTATAGAGTTAAAAATAAAATATGATTATGAATAGAGCTAAAAATAAAATATGATTATGAATAATTAAAATATGTATTTTTATATGTATATAAAATAATGGTTGTATGATTGTATGTTTAAATGTTGTAGCTCTGATGAAGACTGCAGGACAGTCGAAACTGTTAGAAAAATAAAGAAAGAATTATAAAAATTGCATTAGAGTATATATGAGATTTATTCTTGGTTATGGTATTTGATTGCATCATTGTTAATTTACTAAGATTTGCAAGATTTAATCATAACTGAAATACAGGCTTATTATATACCTGTATCAATATTTGTAATATATAGAGTATATGAGCACAGACTTTCACACGACCCACCACTCTCCACCTTATCTCATAATATTGATATACTTGAACACGTATATGTCGAAAAGATAGTGTATCAGTGTTATGGGATAGAGTGGAGGGTCATGTAAAAGATTTATTCATGTAAAACATCTTGGGGTGAAAGCTTCTAAAATAAAATCATATAGTAGTCACAATAACTGAAATTTAAATATCCATAATTATAGTGAAATATGTGAGCTCTTGATTATTGTTCGAGGGATTATAGATAAAAAGCAATTTAATGATTATTTACTGGAATACAATGCATATAAAATATACTTTAACTATTAGCTTTAATAAATTAGAAGGTAAACTAGTCTTCACACATGCACTGTTTAATATAAATTGACACGCACTCACCCGTAAGCAAAGATTTTAAAGAACAAACGAATCCACTTGTCCTTCAAACTTATTGCAGGGCTTGAGTTACTTATATGCCTGATTTTTAAAAGATGTTCAAATTGTACCAATATAATTCAAATATTGCAGGAGAGAATTTGTCTTATTTTTAACCACCTGCAATTAAGGTATAATAATTTAGAATCTAAATATATTAATAAATATTTTTTATACAGCATAGTATTTTATTATTTGGAAGTAAACTAATCTTCATACATACACTGTTTAATATAAATTAATACATACTCACTCATAATCCACTTGTCCTTCGAGCTTATCTATATACAATACAATCTTTGCTTGCCATTATTCAGGGCTTGAGTCAGTTATGTGCCTGATTTTTTAAATGTTCAAATTGTATGTGCTAGAACTCATTTATATTTAGCTTGTCATATTAAAACTAATAGCAAAATAAATAATAAAGTTTGATAATATAATATTAGAATATGAATATTTTAGAAAATTGTATTTGTAGTTCTATTTAAATATATATATGTGAATTACCACAACAGAGTTTAAGATTATATACAATTAAAATTGTCAGTACTATACCTATTACTTGATTCATTAAAGTAACTAAGCATAATCTTTTTCATTATGATCATTTCTTAACTTTAAAACTCAGTGAGTAATAAATGAATATGTTTATATCTTCAAGCTTTCAAGCCAAGATGCTTAAGACTGGCTTATATATATATATAAAAGTTAAGTAAAGAGAAGGATGGTATCATCCTTTTCTTATCAAAATCTCGGTCATGTATCAAGGCCTGATCGCTCTTCAGACTGCTGTTTAACATCTGATTGGTTGTCTGAGAAACAACAGTAGACACATGTGAAAGACTATCAACCTTTCAATTTATTACTAACTTTAATATCATATTTATCTGGCTAATGCTTAAAACCCAATTTCTCAAACATTTTAAATATCTAATCTAAGACTGGAATGGATTTTGAAATATAGAATAATCAGCAGCACAGATAAATACTACTATATAATACTTTGTTGTAATAATTAATTTATGAATTATTTTCAATCTGGCTTTGAGCACTTTTGGTTCATATATACATTTAATTCTATTTTAGGGTCAGCATTATTAGTATAAATGAATTATTGCTTGCTTTGAAGCGTATCCAGAAAGTTCCTGACGATACTAAACTGCAGAGGATATATGAAGTTTTAGAAAGTATTGATACTGATAAAGATGGAAGTATAGATGTTGAACACGTTATCCAGGTAAATATATTATTACAAACCAATTTAATAAAATGTTCTTCCTAAATTTGATCAGATATCAATATGTTTATATGAATTTATATATTGTAACCTTCCACCTGACGAGAACTAAAACTTAATAAAATACCAATACCCTTATTGAGACACTATTTTACATCTATAGTTGACATAAGATATTCTATAGGAAAGATCACAAAGCATAGTTTTTAACATTGCAAAATATTTAAAATATATTTCCAATGTCATTGATATTATAGATTTCTATATCATGTTACAATCATTAGGAAAATCCTTATAATAAACAATGAGTAAGATAATAATTTCATAGTTAAATAATTATTATGACTACCTATAACAAATTACAATATGATAAATTTAAACTAATCATCTTAAATCAGTCTAATTTATTAAGCTATCTTATTAAAATCTCAGAGATAATGATTATTCCTTCAATAGTAATATTAATGGTTAACAATTAGATAATTGAATGACGAGGGATTTTATTGAAATCCAGTCATCTAAATAACAATACTAAACAAATAATAACAATTAAATTGGCTAGTTAATATTAGACTAATAATTCATGAAACAATTTTTCATAATTAACCAGAATCTTATTCCTATACTATGCAAGTTAAATATTAATACTTATATACTAATTCACTTTATAAATTTAAAATTTTTATCATGTGAAATCTAAATTATTTTTTAAAAGAGCTACTAAAGTTAAAGGTTACAATATATTATATACACGTATTTTCTTTTTCCCTGTGTCATAGCATCGGCCGGGAAACGAACCCGCTAACCCGGGACAATTGCTTGTAAGGCAGCTGTGCTGACCACTCGACCACCAACGTTTTACATATACACGTATTTGTTATAAAACAATCATTTAATCAAAAAGTCTATATTATAAAAAATACATTAAAATGAAATCATATGAATTTTTATGCTATCTTAAAATATATCCTAAATAAAGGATGTTGCTTTTGTTTTGAATCATCCGAGTGTGATAGCTTAATTTTTTGTTAATGATTGCATGCTAAATCTTGACAATCATTATACTGACTAGAACAAATATTAAGGTGCAATATCCATTAATCTTAATGTGCCTACAACTTATCGCTTCTAAAATAATATTGCGTAAATAAAATTCTTCATACAAATATAATTATATACTCATGTTTTATATTAAAATAATAAAAATCTACCTTATTAGATTTATTTATATCTTTCAATTTGAAGATAATGTTTGTCTGTTACGGTAAACAAGAATATATAGGACTTAGTATGTATATTTTTATTGAAAGCAGTCAATTTTATTGCAACAATAAATAATACATGACTATTTGTAACTTATTTAATAATATTAAAAAGTATTAAAAGTGGCTTTTAATTTTAGAGATAGATATAATAATGTTTTTGTAACGTTTTTTAAAAATAAACAAACAAAACTTTAATTTTATATCATATTAATGAATCATCAAGTCTTTACATAATAGTATTTTTTTATATTTTTATATTAACATTTATTATTGCATACTTTACAGGCTAATAATACTAATGCAACATCCATTTTATATGTATTTATAAAATTTCATATACAGTATTCATATAATTTTTTTTTTTTTATATTATAGAAGAAAAAACAAAATTGTTATTTTATCAAGTTTTTTTAACTCAAAGTAACCGCTTATAGATTGCTTGAATGAATTGATCTATTATACCTATTTCTGCAATACAAATTAATGCAATATATATGTAAATTTATTTTATTTTTTTACAAATACTTTTGGATTAAAATTATTTTCTTCTAACAGCAGTAAATAAATATAATTTATTAAATTATTTCAATAATGTATTTTTTCAGTCGTACGTATATCACTGCATTATATTTTTACATTTTTTTAATCATTAATATTAAAATGAACGATTTCTGGATGGATTTCCAGCTGCGAGAAAAGAAAAAAATATATTATTAATTAATTTTGCACATTATTGAACTTAACATTTTGGTAAATATAAGAATCATGTGTAATTGAATGAAAGTAAAAGAAAATATATATTATTTAAATAGTATTTATTCAATATTAGATAAACTAGTAATTTTAGTTGGGAAGCATTAAAGTAAAATTTTTATGGATATATTTTTATTTTTATTATATGCTAGAAATAGTTTTTTTTAATTACTTTATTCAATTTCTACACCACCACCACTTCATAAATACACACACAAAAAGAGAGTTGTAGAAAGACTAATAACCTATTCCATTATCCGGTGACTTTAAATGATAAAAAAAATCTTGTTAAGAAGTATGAAGATTTTTTTTTTAGCAACAGCTTGACGTGACTTCTTCAACTTACCCACATGCTTCCAAAAAGCGTTGATGTGATATGATGTAAAATTTCTTAAAACAAAGTCAAAGCTTAATGGCCAAAACCTTCTTAACCAAATTAAACATTTCCCCCCTCTATACCCTTTTTATGCTCCAATAAACTCATCTCTTTTTATTACTTATTAACCAATTATTTGTTTAACCCATGTTCTTTTTTTTCCCTACTTCTACCTCATTTTAATAAAAACTGTTTCAATAGTTCCATTATTCTGTTCTGATATTTCTCAATTTTGTTATTAAGATCTAAACAATAAAATCACAAAATCTCCACATCGTTCATTCTCTATACCTTTAAATTTTTTCCATTCATCGTAATTTATCCTGATCCTCTTACATTCCAAAAGTGTTCAATACTCTGTCTCTACATAGCATCTATAATCCAAATCCTTATTCCATTTTTTCTTCTTTCCCTAATATCCAAAGCCCTGCCCTTATTATCAAATAACAATAAGCTCTCAATAGTGTCTTATACATTCTTTAATATTTTATACAATTTTTTTTCTTAAGTCACTCCAAACTTTTTTTTTTAGTCCATATTACTTTTCCTCCCCAACTCTTAATTCTTTAATCAATTTATGTATTTCTTTTTTCCTGACCAACATAATTTTTATACTTAAAATAAATACATTCTCTATTTATTTCACTTCTTATATAAATACATGGAAATAAGTTGTCATATGTTAAATTTGTATATTGTAAAACCAAACTTACTCAACATATTTGTTGTTCCTCTTCACATAAGTATTCTTTGATTCTAGAGACATTTACTGGTTTATGCCTTTTTCCTTAATCACTGAAAACTTAAGGTTCAAAGCTAGAACTAATGAACTTAGAGCATTTAACAACTACAGTCCCATTTTTTATACTAGTCAAGCTAATAGCTTGAAATTAAAAAAACTCAAGGTTTGAACCTGTCAGTTTGCTTGCCTAATTGAGATTAACTCCAAGTCATATTATATGTAGAGACTTGCTTTTGAATTTCAGGTTATTAGCTTGAATAGTTTAAAAAAACTAGCTGCTAGATGAATAATTGCATTAATTTCGGTTTTGAATCCAAAGTCCTCACTGATGAAGACAAAAACTGGAAACTGTTTTGGGGATGTTGATATTATACCATCTAATATCCATTGATTACTTAGATTTACACTAGATGGCTCTAAAATAAGGGAAAGACAACTGTTCTTGGAATATTTTTTTTTATATAATATAATCATTGATATGCAATTCCTTGATGAAAAATATAACTCAACTGTTGTACAATATTTAGTCTATAGATGATGGATAGAATAATGCATATTAATAGAATGGTAAAGAGAGACATGAATTAGAGAAACTGGATTAAACTTGGAAAGATCACCCTTCGGTGGATTGATAATGGATGAAAAAGATAATGCTGGAAACACATATATCAGCAAACAAATACAATATGTAGATTTCATTTATGAGCACTTATTTGGTGATTTTTATATGTAATTTTTATCCAATATTTATTACAATATCTATACATACATTATATACATATATATAAATAAATACATTTTCATGCACTTATAGCTATATTAATTTTCAGGTTATTGAATTGATTGGGCAAGAAAATGTAAAAGTTAGTTCTGCTCAAATGAAACAAATTATTTCCCTGTTAAAGAAAGAAGAAGACTTGGAAATTGAAGAAAAACGGGAAAAAATGGAGAAGAAAGGTCTTGAATTCAAAAGCAATTCAACTGAAAAAACACAAACACACGTATAACATATTTGAAATGTTTTTAGTATGGGATATTTAATACTGCATAAAAAAATAAAATAATGTATGGGTTTGATATATTAGGGAAAAAATCAGAAGTTAAAATGAAAATTTATAAAGGATTTTATTTAGGTCAAAAAGAAACCATTCTTTAATATTCTATTGTGAGAAATTGTGAAGTATTTACCTAACTGAAATGTACAATTTTTTTTTGATGGTAGTTTATTTATTTATTATTATATTTTTTTGGTTTAAAAACTGATATTGAAGAAAATTTGATGAAATAGGATTTAAAAACCATAAAGAATTAAAAATATATTTAGATATTGCAAGTGTATTTTGTGCATAAAAATACGCTATATTATATATATATACATAATGATGAAGCTTGTAGTTTTTATTATCCCCATCTTTTTAAATTTATTTATTAGAATGTTAATAGAAATTATGTAAATAATGTATTTGACTCATTCTTTTATATATAGATATTAAACAAAATGCAGTTTGAGTATTTGATGAAGTGTTAATATTTTTGAATCTGTTAAAATATGAAATAATTTGGTAACATACTGTGAATGATGCATTAATTTTTTGTTAACGATCTGATGTCTTAGTTTGTCATTTATTAGAAAGTAAAAACAGCTATAAGAGTTACAAGTAATGGTTTCATGAAAAATTGTTATATTATTGGTTCTTATTATTCTCACAGAGTGCAGAAGAGTCGCAATGTCTGCTACATTTTGTTCTAAGCTCCCCTCGTGTACATCATATATAATAGTTCACATTTTGTTGATAAACTTAGAATACATATTGTTTACTGAATTACATGTATACAATACATTTTAACATGCACAGATATATATGAGAAAGTTTTCATTGTAATATGAACAAAATTAAAAAATAATAATGGAATTAATAATAATTGATAAAATACATTTACATATATATTTCCCCATGTGTGTATTTATTCATTCAAAAAAATAAAATGAATAGTGAAATGTCAGATTTGCATCACAATTAAATATGCTCTGGACAATATTCTTTTTCAGTAACCCCCCCCCCCTATTGAAATGAAATATTAGCAAATTACAGCCTCTCTAGTTGTTTTGATGTTTTTATATCCATGTCAACTTTGAAATCTATATAATCATTTGTAATTGCCATTATGCATTTCAGGTTTTGTTTAAATTCTTAAAACTTTTTAAATTTTCTGATGCAATATAAGTGGTTTACCTTTTTTTTTGTGGCGACTATTAAATTGATAACTTTTATTTCCTCACTTAGAAATTTCATGAATTTTATTAAATTTAATATTTTTCTGCTGTAATTACTTAAGCTCAGAAAACATTGCTTTTTGTTTGTTTACATTTCTTTTTTGGCTAACATATAATTGAATTAATATATATTGATACAACATATATATTGCAGCTTCTCTGTATTACTTAAAAATAATTATTCTTTTTCTTAAAAAAAAAATCTTTTGTTTTTAAATGTTTATTTTTTTTTTAAACAATTTTTAAAAATTGTTTTTAATCCTAAGACATCATCATTATCACTAACATCTAAGCACTCATTGTTTTGCAAATGCTCAGGATTCAAACGCAGTTTCTGATGTTAAATATAAATTTAATTATGATTGCACGAACTTTAGAAAAAAAAAATATTTGTGTTAAGGGAGTGGCAAGATATGATAAAGTGTTATTTCTTTATTGTTAGATTGCTGTCTCTAATTTCTCTAAACATGTATACATATTTATAAAACTAATAATTGAATTACTTTTAATATCATTACATCAGCACAGGAATGTAAAAAAAAGCTAATTGTTGTTAATACTGACTATAGATAAGTCATTATAATTCAATACATTAATACTAAAACAAATAAGTTTATTGAAGCAAAAGAAAATTTGGCAAAAAGTTGGAAACACATTTTCTTATTTCACCATTTGCTGTTACTAATAGATCCAATAAAACAATGTAAATGGAATATTTTCCATTAAAATAGTCATTAAGAAATGTAGAATAATTGGACACTATCACTCTTTGTCAATTGTTGAAATTGATGTATGAATGATTGACATCTGTAAGTGCCTTTGCATATTTGTCCGTATGTATATTATCTGTTTAGAATTCATATGTAAAATACTTGCTGACTGTAAAATGAATATTAAAATGTATGTTATACAATTTTAAATATACTCTTTAAATGAATTTGAAATAGTTATTTTAATTTTTGATGATTTTTTATTTTACATATGTATATGTTATGTAAGTTTATACATCATATAAATACTTCAAAAAATAATATTAATTAAAAAGAAATAAAAATTGTTTTGGAAGGAAAAAAAATTTATAACTTTTATATGAGTATATTTATTTCAGATACACATTAGGAATAACATAATTTATTATTTTTTTAAAATAAATTTATAACAACTAAAAAAAAATTTGGCAAGCAGTAAAGTGTATCCCTACTTGGTGCTATTTAATTGTAAAATGTGTTTCATTCAAAGTTTTGGCTTATCTTATGCATAAATTCATATGAGAAAATTGTTGCACATATATAAGAGGGATCCAAAAATAACTGAATCATTCTCTGGTGTGCCTGATGTTGTATATGCTTCTGCTGCTACATAGTCTTGTGGAGACCTTCTGCATCAAGCTGCCAAATGACATTACTGTGTGAAATCATAGTGCCAAGTAGCACATTTTTTATGTAAAGTGCATTTCGCATATTTGTCGATTTTTGTAATGGCTGAAAAATTGGAATATGAAATCGTTTTCTTATAGGGAAAACAATTGTAATGCTTGACACAGATTACAAAAAAAAAACTGTTCTGGCGAAAACAAGTTTACGAATTGTTTAATGAAAGTTTCAAATTCACCATGTCCTGAAAAAAGTTTGGTGAGTGAAGTTCAGTCCAAGACAATGCTGATTTTTAGTTTTTGCTATAAATGACATTTTTCTCTCAGAATTAGTTTGTAATGGTTAAACGTTTTATCTATGTTTTGAAATGTTTGTGTGATGCAGTAAAATGTAAACATCCAGTTTTGTGACAAAATAAAGAGTACTTGCTTCACCACTGCAAGGTCTTGAGTTTGAAACAATTTTTAATTAAATTCAGCACAACCCAGTTTATTTATCAGACACATCGCTCAATTTCTAACCATGTGACTTCTTTTTATTTTCTTGAATGAAAAAATGCCTTAATTATTTTATGGACTTAGAAGTGGTAATATAAGTGTTTCTAGATTGCTTTGAAAAGTGAACGACATGTTTATACTTTGAAAAAGATTAAATTTATAACATTTAAAGATAAATAAAGAATTTTTTATTATAAAATTCTGGTTACTTTTGAGTACCCCTTCATATATAATTTTGAAAATCATTAAAAATGGAAATTAAGGAAATCCATTATGCTGTTTATTTTCATATACATTAGAATAAATAAAAATATTATATATAACACTTATATGAATATTTAAATCATAATATAAAATAATTTTTATAATAGCAATAATTGTATATATATAATAAAAACAACACAGAAAAGCTATTTTCAGCAGATATTATTTTTTTGCCCTTAGCTTCAATTACATTGCATCCATACGAACATCTACCTTTTTTTATATAAAATTAACTAGAACCAGTTATAACAATATGTTATATACAAAAAAGTATAAATGTATACTATATAATTTTCCATTAGCCAATTATTAATTAGATTGTTTTTTATATATTCGTAGTTATATTTGTTGTACTTAATATTTTCCTTCAATTGGATTCTTTAATATAGTTTAATGATTTTATATTTTTTCCATAATCTATTTTATGTCTATATGCTAAATAACGAATATATAATGCAAATTTATCATTTCTTCTATTAATTGCATTATTGTTCTTTTACTCTTTTATCTAATTGTTTCCCTGTTTGTCCATAGTAAATCATATTACAAATTCCACAATTTTATATATAATTCCCTTTTTATAGGTTATATTTTGAATACAATGATGAATTTTGGAGTATGCGTAAAAGATGGGTGGGTTAATGTCATCAATATCATAAGTTAGGATATTACGTTTTAAAAATGAGTAATGTTATTTCTAACACCCATATATGTATATTAAAATGCAATGAAACTTTTAGGAACAACTGTATAGAATATCAAAGTATAAAATTGTCAACATTTTAGCAAAATAACTTCAACTGGATAAAGGTTCTTATTACATGGGCATTATTCAAAGACAAATGTTATTTTGCTGAAACTTAAGTAATTACATATTATACTATTCTTGTACCTGAAAGTTTCCATGAATTATATTTTTTGCCCAATAATTTTCAAAATATGTATATACATGCACGTATATATTTAAATATCTAGTTTTCTGGACTTGAACAGGTGTGAATTCATTAGCCAACACAATAATTTTAAAATCATAACATTTATTTCAAGATTATTTGTCCTCCTATCAGTCATTTTGTAAAATAATTTTATAATGCCAGCAAAATTGAAACAAATCTATTGTTTAAGATGGCTGCTTCATTGATATGATCAAATATATAAACACATCAAATAGTATTAAATGCCAGATTATCAACTTTACATTAACAAAAATGTAGTTGCTATACTATAAATGCTGAACTTTTAAGCTTCTCCTGTCAGTATCTACCATGATTTATTCCATAACATAACAAAGTGATGGAGATTGTTAAATAATGCTATTACAGTTTTGATCATCTTCATAATTATATATATATATTATATACATATACATGTTTAAGAATATATACATACAACTTTTTTTTTTAATTTATAAAAATATATTTACATTTGTACAACTACACTTTCTTACATAATTCATTTAAAAATACACAATATTCATTTAGAAGAGATACATATTAAAAATCTAAAATAAAAATGAAAAACAGTTTTTAACAATTATAATTTCAGAATTAAGATAAAATTCAAAACATTCTTGTTAGAGAAAGATAATTTTAAATTTGCATTTACTTAAAAGGAATTTATTTAAAAGGAATTGAAAGAAATATAATTATTGAATCTTTATATGGATCAAAATATCCTTTTCTTTTTTTTTTTTTTGGTGGCTTTTCTTCATTATTTTATGTGAAATGATTTAAATTTGGAAGATATATTCAATGAATATCATAAAAATAGTATATAATGGAGAAAAATGGAATTAAGTATATTATTTGAAGCAAAGCACTAAATCTAAGATGACCAAGCAATTGCATAAAAAACAAACTGAAGATAGATAAAAAAAATAAAAAGACTAAACAAGTGATAGTGATGGAAATTATAAACAAATTCAAGAAATCTTTAGCAAAATGTATATCTTTAAATTGAATTAAGACTTTTGAATAATCAATGAACATTTGAAAACTTTTGACATATAACTACAAAGCAAAGAACAAAAAAGGAAATTATAATTTGAAAAAAATCAGAAATAATAAAGGAATGAAAATAGTGAAAGAATACAAAAAATAGAGGGGGGAAATTAAACAATTCTGTAAAGACATTCTAAAATATAAAAAAGAAATATTTGACTGAAGGTGTGTGATGATGGTATGTTAAATGTGAGTGTTGGACTATTTCCATCATCTATCGATAAACTTTTCAAATACAATTAACTTGTTTATAATAACACAAATTGTTTGTATTTGAAAAGTTTAAAATTTTCTATACATTCAACATTTACTGATATAGATGATGGAAATAGTCCAACATATAACATAAAGAAATGCTTTTATTAACTTAAATAAATGGACTAAAAAGTAAACTTTTTTTTTTCCGCTTTCACAATATTCTTGATATTATATGGCCACAAATTAAAAGCATGGTGCAAAGAATCATTTAAATAAATTGGCTATAAGAAAATGGAATGATTTGCAAATTTATTCAAATGAGTCTTTATACCAGGGTTTTATTTTTTGGTCACATAATAGCAAAAATACTGTGAAAATGAAAAAAAATTAGTTTTTACTTTCTAATGCATTTATATTTGTTAATAAAGTCATTTTTTTAAAAAGAAAATTTATTTTCTACTTTTTATAAGTTCTATATAGTTTTAAAAATTAGAAAAAAATAAATACAATTTAGTATGACTACATGGTAGTACTGAATCCTATACAAAATTTTCATTAACTTTTCACTAAAACTGCAAACTCTAAAAAAATGTTGTCATTAAGAATACATAAATATGCAAACTTTCAACTAGATTGGAAATCGAGTTATAAGATTTGTCAAACAATCAAACAAAAAAACAATAAATTAAACACATACAAAAATGGAATCGAGTTCGAGAAAAATAAATTTAATATCGGTATTAGTTTTGGCTCAATGGTATTGATATTTATGCAGCACGATTCTTGTAGAGATTAATATGAGATTTTTCAACAGAAACTGCATTGCAGTTTGTGTTGTTGCATATAATTTTATACACGATTTGGGAAATCTGCTCTGGGGGCAGCTTATCTTTCATATTGTTAATCGGGCGATTTGGAGCAGAAGGGTAGGAAGACTATGTTTCAGTACAGATCGTTTATACTGTGGGTAGCCCCAGGTGTGTATGGAAGTGATATCTGTTATAAGGATTTATTATATAATAAAGAATAATGCCATAAGTAGAATGCTGTTAACCCAAAATTCTTGTTTTTAGAACTTTTCTGAATTTTTAAATTTGGAAAATGTAGCTTTACTCCCTCTCTTCATTATAATCTACTATTCTTTAAAGCACAACTTAAAATTGAAATAAAAGATTATTTTTATTATCTATTATTTTGAGTGTGTGTGTGTGTGAACATATATATAATTTGGCACTGTATAAATTCAATTTGTTAATAATATAATAATAATTACAATAATAAACATTCCATTTTCCTTTATTATACATTTTTAAATAATCTGTAAAATTAGTATTATTAATGCATTAAAGATGATATATTGTAATATAAACAATAATTTATTGCATTGACTAATTCATTCTCTCCCCCTTACTATCTTGATATCTTAAATAATTTCTTTCCTTTTGCTACTAAGCAATTCATAGTAATTTTTTTAAATAACGAGAATACTTTGAGAAACATAGCAATTCTTTCTTCTGTGATTTGTTTCCTATATTCACATGGTACTAAAATGTAATCTAATATTTATATATTTACTAAAAACACTTTGTTATTACATAGTGTTTATTTTTTTGAATGTGTATGTATTCCAAAATTAATTAAATGATAAATTGTACCGCATGCAAAAATACCAGCATGGTAATTGTTTCTATATATAATTATATTAAAAATTGCACTTTTCCATACACAGCTAAAGCAAGTATTCTTTACAAAATTTTTTAAAAAATCCTAAAAGTAGCTAAATGACTACATATTTATAGAATCAAACAATTAGAGGAAAGATATTAAATACATATAAGTCAGTGTTATAAAGGTAATAATTAAGTAGTAAGTTAAAGCAAAGATAAATATTTTACTTATAGCATACCAAAGGACAGTCTATTTAAATTGTAAATGAAAAGTATTATAGGAAAATATAGGGATTCAGATTTAACAGTATATCACATAAAATTCTTCTTGGTTGAAATTTAGCAAATAGAACTAATTTATGATTTTATAGTTAGCATAATAACATTTTAGGAAAATAGATAAATAAAAATCGAAGGATAAATATCATGGGGACCTATAAATAAAAGTAAATTTCACCGTATTATAATAAGAGTGTTATAGTAAAACAAGAATATAATAGTTAATGTTTTCCATTTTATCCTTATAATTTAAAACCTAACTTATAAGGGATTAATAACTGAAAAAGGGAAAGAAGAAATCTTTATCTAATGGAAATACTTGATCTGTGATATATAGAAAAATTATATGTATCTAATGGGAAATATCACAACACCAGATCATATGAAAGGGTATATTTTTTTTTTTAGTTTTATTGTGAATATCCGAAATATTTATTATGTTTAATTGTTTCTAATATTACTATATTATATGAGTATTTAACCTTATTACTCTTGTTATTTTAAATTACTTAGTTAAAATGTTTATAATATTTTTGTAAATGATATTTTAAAGTTGTTGTTTTTGAAAATTAATTTAAGTATCAAATGTTGCATTTCTTTCCGAGAGTCATTGTCACTACATCACATGAATCCAGAAAATATAATTTAATAAGCAACTAATCCAGTATAGGGCAATATCACCATCATTTAAGAACATATTTCTTAAAAGAGATTTTAACTTACAGTAAGCTGCCTTAATCACATAAATCACTGATAATATCGCAAATTATTAAAGTATACTAATTTATAAGGAATTGAATTATGAATTATTACTGACAGAACCAAATATAACCACAATTTGGATAACGTTATTAATTTAATAGTAAGTATTAGGGAAAGTAAATATAAAATAGTAGCATCAGTTTGATTATAAATTCAGGTTATATGTCTTATTGATTGGTGCACTATCCATGGAGTTCAGTAAAATTACTTTTGATATTCTATAAGTAGTACGAAGAATTAATTAAAATCGATGATTATCCTGAGATCTCCTTAATATAAAATTAATATTGTGATTATTTCTAATCATCATCCTATGAAATAACAAGAATAAAAGCTCTATATGCAATAAAATAATAGTATAATTTATCCGTTAATTTAATTGAAATTTAATAGCTATAGATATTTCATTATATTCATTGAAACTGTTAGTCATGGAAGTATTTGGGTACTTAATATGGAGGAGTGTCTAGGTATTCTCATGCCATTGGATAAATACTTTTGTATTTGTTTAATGTTAAGGGGATGTGATCTGTTTATAGGATATGATGAGTCCCACAATTGTTATGGAAGATTACACCTTATTTAGGACTATTTAATCATGTTAAAGTGGATCTGGATAAATAACTATTACCTAAGTACAATTATTATAGTTGATGAAAGATGGCTGGGAAAATGGTAAGTCTGTTAAAGAGTACCTAGTCAGAGTTCAAGTATGGCCTAATCTAGGAACTTGGCATATCTGCTAGGGGGCTTCATCCCTATTGACAGGGCACAATATACATATCTTAGAGAATGTTTCACAATCTGATTTACTTATATAAGTTTTAACTTTAATATTATAAATTATATAATCGATTATTTTATATTTGCATATAATTTAATTGGCAAAGTTTATTAAAATGCAACTCATTAAGTTCTTACCTGATTACAAAATATTTGTGCATATTGTTAATATAAGAAGCATTACCTTAATGACTGAATTCCATCTGATCGCTTCAGATAAAATAAATAAATACTTCTTTTATATGCATATTTATAGTAAGGTTTATAAAAAGTAAAATTGATTATAATTCCAATTTGTCCAGAATATAATTATTATCTACAAAAACATTACTTTCAAATAAAAATTAGCTTTATATTATAGTGGTGATGTTTAAAACTTTGACACAGCAGATAAAGGAGTTCCCTAAAGGTGATTTGTCATAATTCATTTACTCATAACTGGCTATAATTTACATTGTTTTTAAATGAGTTTGGCAGAATGTCCAATATATGTGTACATATATTCAAGAGAATATGCTTGAGTATGTGTTTGTAGATATTTATAAAGGCAGACAGACATTTCTAATAGTTTTGAATTAATGTTTGTAGAATCAATAAAAAAAGTGTCCTGATAAGTGTTAAATAATCAAAAACTGACACTTGATAATAAAACTCAATGAAAGTACTGTGCATATTAAAAAAATTAAATATTATAGCTGAACAACTTAAAAATTATCTTTCTCATAAAAACAAGAGTACACGTGTGTTTATAAAAAGAGCAGCCATATCAAATTACAACAATTTAGAATAACAATATTAAATGCAAGTGGTCATAAGCATATTAAATTATTAAAAATATAAAATACTTAAAGCAAGCCAAATGACGGTCCTTAATTTATATCTGGTAAACGACTGGCAAATGATATCAATGGCAACAAAATTTCATCCTAGTCATAACACTACTGCCTAATCATTTATCTTACTTTCAGGCAGATAACTTAAAAAGCACACAACAATAAAGAATCCAGATGTAGTAATACAGTATTCCTATTAAAAGACACTTCTCATATCAAGATGAATGTTATTAGTTGGCTCGGATATGAAGGAATTTGTAACTGAGAGAGTAGAACTCCTAGTTATCCTCCGTAATCGACGTAAGTAAAGAAAAATTGCAGCTGCTACAACTCCTATACACAGCAACATTAAATAGTGATTTAAGTAAAAAGCCGGAAGAAGCCTTGAAGAATTCTGTGAGCTGCTATCCTGTTGTATAGACCTAAAATAACATACATAGACAATATTTATTACAAGGCATTAAAAATCATTATGCAGATATTTAAAAAGACAAACATGTTTCAATAAAAAAATGACTGGGTTCTCCAATCTGTCTGCTGCGCTATCTCTGAATCAATGCATGTATTATGTAGTATATAGTTTAGCTTTACACCACAAAAATTTTAAGGTGCGACTGTGTCAGAATCATGAGCAGTGACTAAAATGATCGTGTTGTTATACCTTAACTCACAATATGTTAACATTAAATTTTGTCTTAAATTGAGGGAAATGGGTATTGAAATACATTTGAAATGATTTAAACAGTGAAGCCATGATTTTCAAGTGGTTTGGTATGAATCATACTATCCCATTTCATATTATAACTCATTACCCAGACATGTTAAGTCCTTAAAATTTTTGTAGCAAAAACTTACTATGTTGCTGTATAATATGCTCTGCAGACAGCTTAGAGAAAAAAACAATCACCTTTTCTCTATGACACACTGTGTATGTTCAAATTGTTTATAACAAATTATTTTTAAGAATGATTAATTTATGTTTGTTTTGTGAATAAACAAGCAATACCTGATAGAAAATATCTCCTGCTCCCTTGTAGGATCAACAAATATTAAGTACTATTTTCAATACGAACAGTCTAATAAGTATAGGAACGAAGTTGTTTTTTTTTTTATGCATAAGTTTTCAGTCCCAAGAAAGGAAAAATAAGAATAGATTTAGTATCCAGAAAGTCCTTAGTTGAGATCTTTGTGCAAAGAAGTACAATTAATAATGAATTGTTTTGGGACAGGAATTTAAACTTAGCACCATCAAAAATAGCTTGTGTTACACACATCTGTCTAGGTTATGGTGTCTGAATGATCATTCAACAAAGCAGTAGAAATAATTGTGGAAATGCGGTTAAAGCAGGAATTAGGGTAGTATATTTTAATTTGTTTTCTGAATAATATACATATAAAGTCCGAACTTTGATGTAAAACTCTACAACATGAATGAAGATTGGCATTTATAGCTAAAAAGCTCTCAAGACTTCAGAGTTGTTAGTTTAACTGAACAGTTTAAAAGGCTTTTTTTTTAAAAAAAAAAAGAGCTGATCATTGGGTGAAAGAAGATTGCAAAGTGTTGGATTTATTGTAAAATTTAATTTGGTATGTATTTTTATTGGAACTGTTAGATGTGTCCATGCACTACGATGCCTGTGCCCATTTTATCATTGTCTATACCCTAAGATTAGATTAGGAGAGTTCAGAGGAAAAAATATATATATTCCTTATTAGGTGGTCTTTATTACATACACCAAAAGTAGTAGGAAAAAAATTTTTCATCTTGGAGATTTAATGGCCCAAAGTTACTGAAAGTAATGATATGGTGCTGAAAATTCAAATGATAAGGCTGTTATTAAATTTTTTCATGAAACACAGATTGACTATCGCAAATACTTTATCTAGAAAAATCTCTAATAAAACCGGGATGCAACCACATGTGACATCTAAGAGATTACATTATTGTTCGAAGTCAGAATGCAATCATTCATGAGTACTAAAAAGTACTGACTATTGGAAAGATCATAAACCAACACAGACTAAAATAATAGTTGTATTTTCAAACAATTTTGGAATGAAATTTCATATTATGAATCATGGAATTCTTTTAAAAACTGTTTTATGGATACAAATAGGTCTACTTTTGAGTTCACTAAAAAGAATAATCCTGGTTAGTTCTCTGATAATGATTTACATTTGGCAGAATAATAAATTGAATGTAAAACTTTGTTAGCAATGCTGAGAGTCAAAAAGTTCCACAATTGATAAAAAGACTTAATAATAATTGGTGGATTAAAACAAAAATAATACTGTTATTTGTTTTATTGTACTCATTAGATATATATATTTTTTGGCATACTGAAAACAATATATGGACTTAAGAGACAATATAATAATCTTATTAAATCACATGGATGATGTTCTTACATATAATAATGATGAAATGTTAAGCAGATACAAGCATTGAAATATTTTGAAAGACGTCTATATCATCTACTTATTTAAATTTGGATAGATATTTTGCTTAATTCAATTAAAACAGTTCTATGAAATCTTTAAAAATGGAAAGACTGAGAAAATATCGGGAGATTTGAAATACATTCCTAAAAAAATTACAATAATTTTGAAGCTATCGTCATCATATAAAGTTATGCCATTTGATCTATTGTTCCAATTTATAAAAATAAAGAGGATTGTAAAAAAAAATTGCAATAATTATTGTGGAATGTCTTTGTATCCATCCTAGTAAACATATTTTCAAGATTTTTCTGATTAAATAGCTTCCAGTCACAATTAAATGGTTACCAGAAACCAAGTATAGTTTTAGGAGAATTAAAAAGCATTATAAATACATTGTCTTTGTTATTAGATAAATGGAAGAAAATGTTAGAAACAAAGACGTGATTTATTTATACTTGCTTTTATTGATTTGGTCAAGGAATTTAACTTGATTAATCAAAAAGGTTATGTTGATATTCGAAATTGGTTAGTTATTCCACTGAAATTTATTCATATTACATAGCTTCTTTGTGATGGAATGACGTATAGATTTATTATAGCTGGTAGAATATCTGAAGATATTTGAAATGACAAATGATATTAAACAAGGATATATATTTTTTCTAATTCTGTTTACCACTTTTGTATAGATTTGATGATAAAGTTTTTAATATGAATTGGTTAAAAGCAAAAACATCTTGGCTTCTACATTTACAGTGTGATGAAAGGATGATCATTAGAATATTTTTAATGTTTTAAAAGCAGTTTATACAGAATTTCAATTAATAATTAATATTTTTTAACATCCAATGATGGGATGAATAATTTTTTAGCTTGGCTATGAACGTAAATCAATTGAAATATTTTGGAGGTTTTTAGGATAGAGTGATAAGACTAAGATGATGAGGTGCAACACAGACCCCAATGTGCTGCTGACGCTTTGAACACCTTAAAAAAATATTTCATCATAATGAATAACTAGTATAACTATATATAGAGCAATTATTCTATGTAATTTATTGTCTGGAGGTGAGACTTTGAGTTCTTATCAGTATAAAACAAAGACCTTAGAAAAATTTCATTTAAGATACCCACAAGATTTTTAAGCTAAAATGTCAAAATCACAAGACTAATCAATATGATCTTTAGCATGTTGAAGACATAAAATCTACTATTGTGAAGGCACATCTTTGAATGGGCATGTGAAGCAAAGAAATGATATATTTTATAGTGAATGTGTTTTCATAAGAGGCAGATCCCAGTTATTTTTCTATTAATATGTCAAAAAGGTTCTAGAGAAGGGATAAGATATATTATTTTCATTGGAAAGATATGGCTGATTGCTGATACAATGGAAAGCTATAATTAGCCAAATGTTAAGGTCTTTCAAAAAGATAAAGTTAGCTGTTGAAGAAGTTAAAAGAGATAATATATGTTAATGTAATGATATTTCACAGATTGATTTGTATAGTCAACATAAAATTTGAGCCATACTCATTATCTAAGACTTAAAATGAGAATGATTATTAATGATTTGTGGACAATAATTTATTCCACGGATAAACCAAACTTTGAATTTTTAAATCAAAATACTATAAATAATGTCACTTATAAATAAGACAACATAAAAATATACAATATAACAAAGACAAGTCATTCAGAAATTACTAAACAATATCCTTCTTTTGTAATTTTTTTTCTTGAAAGTTGTATCAATACAAGACTCCAAATTTATGGAAAAATTATTCATGCTTATAAAAATCATTATAAAGGTCTTAAAATTTTCTTTCAAAAGACCCTCCTCTCCAAATTTTGAAATATGTTTGAAAAAAATTTACTACTTTCAACATTTTAACTTTTAAAAATTGAGAAACTATCTACAATTTTTGTAAACAAACTTACAGTGATAGTTAATATGGTAAAGATTTTTATACAGTAATTGTTAATACACTGGATACATATGTATAACCTTTTGGTATCCATTGTTATAAAAATCTTGTAGAAATGCGTATCCACTTTTTAAGCAGTCATTTTTTTTTAGTATCTATCATGAACAAATCATTGTACTAATACAATATTTATCCACACAAATAGTATTTTTTTAAAGCCACTTTCTCAAGGCTAGCTTTATAAATGTAGATAATAATCAATTCTTAAGCTACCAACAATCTCAACATGTTAAAGGAGGTTGCCATGACTACGTGTTAAGATTGTTGATGTCTTAAGGATTGATTGTTATATATATATATATATTTTTATAATTTGTGATTATTATAATAATAATCACAACAATCAAATATTCTCTCTTATTAAATTCTTATAATTTAGAAATACAATGTTTCTTTTCTTTTGAAAAATTTTATGTAAGAAGTTTAATTATAAGGAGAAGTTTTTGTTTTGTTTAAAGTTTTGTATTAAAAGTCTTAGCATTTTCTATAATAATAAATACCAGTTGTTTTGTTTTATATTTTAGAATAAATTAATGATTAGATGAGATTAAAAAAAAGTCTATATATAATTATTTTTAATTCTGATTTTTTAAACATGTAATTCGATATAAATAATACAACACATATACTAAAAAAATCAAAATAGTATACTGAGCATGCTCAATCATAGCTATTGTTATCCAAGAAGATTGCAAGATTTATAGAAGAACTACAAAAGTGATGATTTATGTAAAATTTGATTATAAGACATAAAAGAATTTATTTATACGAGCCATTTTTTTGACAGGCGTATGTGGGATTCTTTTTCGTTGATTATGTGTATGTTATTTGTGATGTGCCAGGCCTCTTAACTTTAAGTTTGGTATCATTTCTCGTAGAGCAGACAATACTGATGAACATAGTTCAAAGCATATTCGAGTAAGATAGATTTAATGTCTATTATATTGATATTTGTGTTGCACAATTCTTGTAGATTGGCATGAGATTCTTCAAAGTAAACTACATTGGAGTTTGTGTTATTGCATATAATTTTATACACTACTTGGAAAACCTGCTCTGGGAGCAGTTATGTTTTATATTGTTAATCAGATAGTTCAGGGTGAAAGGGATGCAAAGACTAACTCTGTATGTTTCAGCACATATTTTGTTTATACTGTGGATAGCCCCCAGTATATATGGAAGTGATATTCAGTGTCATTAGCATGAGTATATCTTTAATTTTAGTATAGATGACACTAAAATTATAAACAGATCTACTCACACTGTTAAAAAACTCTAGATATCACTTCATACATACCAGGAGCTGCCCACAGTATAAACAAAATATGCAGTGAAACATAGAGTTAGTCTTTGCACCCCTTTCACCTTGAACCATCTAATTAATTTTATGAACTATAAGCTGCCCCTGGAGCAGGTTTCCTAAAATTATATGCAATAATACAAACCGCAACGCAGTTTACTTTGGAAAATCTGATGGTCAATCTCTCTACAAAAATCATATAAAACAAATGTAAATACAATCAAGCCAAAACTAATACGGACATTAAATCTCTCTTCCTCCCACATGAGTCCAAACATCGACACAGCTTTGAATCTACAGTATTATCTGCTCTGAGAGAAATGACATCAAATGCAAAGTTAAAGAGGTCTGTCTCATCGCCAATAATATATAGGCAATCAACAAGAAAGAATCCCGCATCCCCCCTATCAAAAAAGTGTCTTACATAAATAAATTCAATTACACCTTATAATCAAATATTATATAAATCATCACTTTTGTAATTCTATAAATCTCACAATTCTCTTGGATAACAATAGTTATGATTATGACTATTAATTACTTGAAAGCATGTTCAGCATACTATTTTGATATACTTAGCATGTTTATTTTATATGATTAAACAAGGTTTTCTTGGTATATGTATAATTTATATTGAATATACATATTTTTTGTACATATACAAGTACACACACATTTTGCAAATAAATGCAGAATACTTTGAATCACATTATCTGAGTTGAATTTAAAGTTAAGATTAAGATATGCTCTATTAGGATTGCATTTCAATGGTTATTAAATTATTTCTTTTCTATAATTTTTAACAGATTTACATTCTATCGTTTATACATATACATATCTATCTTTGTTTTCTTTGATCCCTTGAGAAACAATAAGATCTAGAATAATACATTACATATCAATATCATAAAAGCTCAGAGCATGCAATTTCAAATAATTGTCCATGCATATATAAACAGTCACATGTATTTATATAAATAAATTGCATCACTTATTTAAATTTTCAATTTACATATAAATTTACAGATATTAAAATTATTTATTAGTAGATTAAAAATTAAATTGTTTTCATCAAAATAAAATGCAAACTTAGTAAGCTGTAAATAATTGCCCAAGTATAAATATATATGCAAGGCAAAACTCCATACAGTAGTGCCAACCAGAGTAATCAATGGATGCCAGAAGGCTTGTGCATAAAATCCCTAGCTAATGCCTATTCGGCTTGTGGCCTTCGTTAGTGAGGAGCTTTGGATCTGAGAGCACTGCACCTAGATCTTAGGATCTAATTCAACCCTCCAGCAACCACCTTTTATCTCTACTTAACTATAAAACTATGAGAATGAAATTGAAAACACAAAAATATTTTCAATCTAAGCTCAATAGCTTATATAGACATATGGGTCTGAACTCGGTATGGAGAGAGTTTTGCCTTGTTTATAAACAATTATGTGTTAGTATGAGATGGTGATTATGTGATGCTTAATGGTATATATATATATGCATCAGGGACAAAGGCTTCATGCAGGGAACGGAATGAATGCTTCCGTAGAAGAATTCACTAAAAAGTTCAAAAGCTTTAAGTAAAAGTCAATTTTAAAAATTCATTAAAATATGTACATATTGAACCTCACAAAATCGATCCAACAAGTTGCATATATAAATGTAAAAAAAAAAATTATCTAAACTATTTTGCTAAACATAAAAAAAGAAGAATGAACTATTCAAACTCATTTTTTGGATGGAATTTCTGTTAACTTTCAATTTTTTTTACCAATAGTTGAATTGTTTTTATATAAAGCAAATAATGAGTTTGACCGTCACATTATTCATTGATTATAAGAAGTTCAACAATGTTAAAGTTAAAACTTAAGAATGTTAAAAGCATTTGGAATATCTTGATAATGTATTATCTATACTTAAATTAATCGTGGTCTGATTAACAGATAAAAAGAGTTCCATATTTTCTCTAAACTATTTTGCTAAACATGCAAAAAAATGAACAATTCAAACTCATTATTTTTTATATGGAATTTCTGTTAATTTTCAATTTCTTTACCAACAGTTGAACTGTTTTTATATAAGGCAAATAATGAGTTTGACCATCATATTATTCGTTGATTATAAGAAGTTCAAACAATGCTAAAATGTAAATAATAGTTCAATCTTAAGAATGTTAAAAGAATTTAGAAAATAAACTATCTTGATAATGTATTCGCTATACTAACTGATTTACAGATAGATAAGTGTAATGTCACCTGCCATTGTTAATTAAGTTAAACAATCAAGAATGCGAATAGTAGAATGTTTTATCTGGTAGAAGAGTTTTAGTTAGAAAACTTTCTTAGAGTGTAACTTATAGCTATGCATTATTTTTTGTGTTAAAGTTGTTAATAAATCTAATTTTTGTTACCAAATCTGTTGGAGAATTAAATTAAGTTGACGCATACACGTCAATAAGACAGTTCCAGATTTTTCTAGATTATGTAATATGAATAGATTAGCTATTACATAAAAATTGTTGCTGCAAATAAAATAAAAACATTATTAAAAAAGAAATGTAGTGTGCTTCCATTCCTAAAAAAGTCATGATATTCATACATATATAAATTGCATATAGTTACTATGTATTTGCACTTTGAACATTTATACAAAAACTTATATTAAAATTACTTTTCAATAAATAAAAAAATATAAACTTGCCAACAATCAATGTAAGAAATTATCCATTTATAGGCATGTGTGTGTGTATTTATATATGTATATATGGTTAATATTTAATAAATGAAGATTCCGTTTTTAATATTAGTTAAAAATCTGTAGTCGTGATCTTTCTAAGATAACAGCTGATCAAGATTAGTTGCACAAGGCTGAGAAAAATAGTATACTATGAATGCTATAATGCAGTCAAAAGAATCAGTCTTCTAAAGACAACTCATGTTGATGTAAGAAGTCAAAGGACTACATTAAATTTATAGGAGTGAAAAATTAAATTGCAGCTATTTTTTCTAATTCTTATTTTGTAATTGTGACTCACAGCATCAAGTCAAGTATTACAATTTAATGTTTTAATACACATTAGAGATGGTAAATATTTAATAAATGAGGATCCCATTTTTAACATTAGTTAAAAATATGCAGTCACAATCTTTCTAAGCCAGCAGGCAATCAAAATAGCTGCATAAGGCTGAGAAAAATAATACATTGTTAATGATGGGGACTTTATACACAAATCTTCTGGCATCCATTGATTACTCTAGAGGCTTGTACTGAGTGGCAATACGTATAGAGAGTTTTGCCTGTTTGAAAATAAATATTGCAATCACAGTTTTAAAAACCTTTGAGCTCTAACCTATTGTTGTGTTTGGTTAGGCTTGCAGGTTCGTTTCCAAACCAACAGATACAAAAAGAACAACTATTCAGCAATTATTATGTACAATTTATTAGTACAAAATATATACACATGTTAGTTAACAAATGAACAAATACAGTTGATATGCTTCAATGCTGAGATAGTTGTGCGGAGTAATGAACTCGCTTCCAGCTAATGATTAGCCTGTGTCGTGAGTTCTGGTAAGACTCTTCCAGCTATGTAGTTAGCTTGTCTCAAGTCGGCTCTAGTTCAGATATAGCAGTTTCCAGTCTGTAGGTAGATTTGCCTCACTGCATGGATGTCTCAATAATGACTAGATAAATATCTTTGCTGATGGCAGAAGATTTAAAGGAGAGCACGTTCTGTCATTCAGGTTAACAGAAGTAATTGCTCTCTGCCTTGCCTCCAAAAGGCTGACTATTTAAAGGCAGATCCCCTACCTTACTGGAAACACACGGATTCGGTGTGTGAACCCCAGTGAAGGTTTTAATCCCTTTGGGTAGCAACTGGGTGCTAACCAATCAGGCAAGGAATCTGGAATAGTTCACTTCTGAAGGCAGAGTCAGATATGACACCTATAAATAAGCCCAGCTCAATTTTTTGGCTCTATTTTGGATTTTAAAATTCTTAGTTTCTTCATCTTAATTATTTTAAATAATTAAAAAGTTTATGTAACATAATTAAAAATGAATTTTTTTAAAGAAGTTTGATTAAAAGGACACAATGAAAAAAAATCAAATAGATGTTAGATAATACAGAAGTAATTGCAAAGCAAAGAAAAAAGCCACAATTTCAAAGAATAAAGATCTTTTAATGAAATTGATTAGGACAGACCAGAAAGAAAAGAAAAAATATTATTGCAACATTTAGAAAAAAACTGCAACTGGAAACAAATGCAAAAACAAAAAATGACTTTCAAATAATTTGTGAATCTTGATTAGGTACATTGAAAAATGCTGACAGATGATAACTAATTATAAAAGAAACATTGAACAGAGATGAAACAAATCTATGATAAAAAAATATTAATATGGAACATTCCTGATGATATTGCCTACACAAAGAAATGTTTGAAAATTAGATAATTACCAAAAAGTAAAAACAATTAAAATAATTGCATTTAACATTTTTCCGACATAATTTGCCTACAGAATAAAAAAAATCACTTTATATTCGTATCCTGCAGAAAGGTATCTCACCATAGTGCACCATTATTTTATATCTCTTACATGACTTATTCAGCCCTTACTAGAATTGTGTAATGAAAAAGGACTCCTATATATACAAACTTGTTTCAGAAAAATTTGAGAAACAAAAGACATTGTTGTTGATATATATAGACAATAGAAATATATATTATGCTTTACTAATATTAAGGCCTTTGAATTGACTATGATAAATGATGAAATACTCTTATAAAAGTGGATGTATAGCAGTAATAGTAATGATCATAATTCCCTTTTGCCTAATAATCTCAATCTGACTTCAGCTTTACAATTACCACATTAAACATCACACAAACACCACTTCTGATTCAGCATGTGTAGTAAATGTTCTAATGAGGGAAATCAGACCGAACAAATATGAATGTGTTTTATGATTGGAGAAAACAAGATCCCCGTTAGAAACAATCAATACTATATATGGGTGTGTAGAAAAAAGCATATTATATACAATTTGTTACCACCCACAAATTTTGGTATCTATAGCAAGATTTGGAATTAAATGTCATAGTTATGAAAGAACTAAATATATAAAAATATTTTATAAATCTATTAAAATTAATTGACTATTTTCAATTATTAAAATATAAAAACTTGCTTTTAGCCATTTATTATTTTTGATCAAAAATAATTTGAATTCAATCACAATATTAAAAAAATATCAAAAAATCAAATCAATTTGGCAACTTACCTGAGAGGGAAGAAACGTGTTTTAAATAATAATGCCCCCAAGGACCAATGAGCGCTTACTCCTTGAATAGTATCTACGGAGTGAAATTTTTTGGAATTTTTGGGAAATTTAAATCCAGTATGATGGACAACCGTCATCCAAGCTGATTTAAAACACTGGTTTCTAATAAAACAAATTGTATAAATAAATATTTCTTAAATTATAGCTAATTTCTAATATAAGATATTAAAAATTCAAATATAATCAAATTTAAATATGTTAAAAAAAAACAAAACAACCTGTTATATATTTCAAGGCAAACATATGTTAATATAGCTCTAAATAAAGCATAACAATCAATACAGTATAATTTCAACAAACAGCATATAGAAAGCGCCAATAAACAGACTATAAACATTGATATCAGTCTATTAAATATTAATAATAAAATTTCAAAGCTTTTAATACTTTAATTAATATCAAAAAGCACATCATGTCTATATAATAACATTTAGTCGTAAATTAATTTATTAAAAGCTATATATAGCACTTTTCATAATACATAAAAAATCACAATGATATCAAAATGCTTTAAACACCCTTTAGACTTTTCAACGATTCATATGAAAAAACATCAGTAAGTTATCTCAAGCAACAAATTTTCCTGTGAGAATCTATATATTAATGGGTAACCTACAATTAAGAGAGAATTTATATTCCATAGCACAGTTTACTACTGGTCCAGTCAGCCTGTTACTGTTAATGAAACAAAAAATCTTTCACCCAAATAATAGAAAAAACAAATTTTATTTATATAAAGAGAATTAGTCTTAGATTAACACTTACTAAAAGCTATATATAGCACTTTTCGTAATACATAAAAGATCACAGAAGGATATTAACATTCTTTAAACACCCTTTAGATTTTTCAATAATTCATTATGGAAAAAATACACTTATATCATGCAACATGTTTTTCTGTGAGAATCCATAGATTAATGTGTAGCAGTCTACAATTAAGAGAATTTATATTCCATAGCACAGTTTTGTTATTGGTCTAGTCAACCTGTAATATCAGATTACGCATGAAACACTCATGAATTGTATTGGGTTAAACTAAACCAGGGTCTACTCAACTTTAAAAAAATATCTCCCCACAGAGAAGTAGTATAATCCAGAGAGCCAGAGTAAAGGCAGTATCTTGTTCTGTATTGTAACACCTGACTAATATCTTCACAATAGATTTAAATTTACTATCAACATTTGACTATTCTTACTTGTGCAAATAATGATCACCAAAATTTCAATGTGAACATTCAAGATTATATAATCAATTGTTCCAACATTACAAACTTGCATGTATGTATTTCATATGTTGTTTTCCAGGAAACTCTGTTTCTAGTTGCCATTTTATTCACAGAATTTTGAGAACAATTAATTAGAAAGATTCACATTTTCACCAGAGGAATTAATAATATCTATCTTGGTAACTAACACTGTCCATATTTTATCATACGTAGATGATGGAATCATCTTGCAAAATATTATGAATCTTGATAAAATCATGAACTTTTTAAAAGATTTTCAAAATGAAATGATTGCTATTATTATACCTAAAATTCCACCATATAAGGAAATATTAATACTATATAAAACATTATTTGATTTTACTGCATAACCACAGAATGTTCTTGATATACTATTGGCTGTAAAAAAAGATATACATTGGAGAAACTAAAAAAATGAAATAATCCTTTATGATTCATTGAGACTTAAAATTAAAATTTTTAATTCCATAATCAGGATATAACTGTCTAAAATATGCCAAGTGCAAGGCTATGTCATTAAAACAATGATATTATAAAGAGGGTAGCAGTCTAAGAAGCTAATTCATAACAGATGTAATATGACAATACAGACTTCAGGTGACTTATAGAGGAATGAGAATAAAAATTACAAACCAATTTTATTAAAGTGAAATTCTTTACCATATTAAATTAGAACAGTGGTTTCAAAATTTCAATTCTAGATACCTGAATCCTGAATGACCATAACAGACTAATTGGTTTCACATAGAGCACAATTTATAATAATCTACTCTATCACACATGGTAACAATGATAGAATAAATCTATGAGCTCAAATTCAAAGACATAACTAAAGTTCATTATGACAGTATTTTGTTTTGGATATTTAGTTATACATTCAAAAATACATAAAAACTTTTCAGAAAATCATACATCCTATTATAACTTACTCCTGGATATACTATTGACTTCACTAATTAATCAACATTAAATGTCTTATCATAACTTTTCTAAAGACTATTCTCACTTAGAAGTGATAAGACTGAGTTTTTTTTAGTATTCCAGAAAGTACAATTATAGTGCAGTGTGCAAAATACATGACACCCATGAATCCTAAAAAAAAGATGATCCTGCTTGCATTCAAACAATCTAACTCTTCAAATTCATAAATATACTTCTTTGAGCCTGCAAATATAATAATACAGAAACAATTTGAATTGTTTAAAATATCTTCCTGATGATTTTATGAACAATCAATGTTAAATTCAATAAACATGATGCAAACATCTACCAGGGCTATATTGACATATCACAAAAACATAGATACAAAAGTATTTTCAACCAAGCTGTTGATAGTGATTCTAAAATAACTAAAAGACACATCAAAATATAATAGTTATGATTTTCCTAGTCAACACACTATATAATATTAATTTGATTTCACAATATTATGCTGATCACTGCATGTTTAATAAATCTGTTCTTATAAATATATTTCCTATACATTCATATATGAATATAAAGCAATTGTGATATCATTTATAATTTACAATGTGAAATGGAGTAAATACAAATAATCCACGAAACAATCAATGGCTGAATTCATATAACAACAAACAGTTTTTCAGTTGCCATGGATCAAACTGCAATCAACCAATTAACATTTGTAAACACAAGATTTCCATAAATAATCGTAAAATTACATATTAATAATAGTAAGTGATTCTTTTTTACACATATTTGTAAAGCATTATAACAAGGCTACTGAGGAGTTTGGTTATATGATGAAACTGATCCCACATTAAATGTCAGTAATTTTACAAATTTGGAAGTTGCCTTTGACAAATATTCTTTACTTTTATTTCATTTCACAATATAAAATGTAGATGTTACAATTGGTCTGCCTTTTCATATTTAATATTTGATTTTTAACAACATTATATATTTGTGATAATTAGTTATCATTTTACTAGAATATTATTATGTTTACTAAAAAAATATTGTATTATAAATAACATTGTTCGTGGCTATTGGTTGGTGAACTACAGTTTAGATTAAGGTCCTGAGGAGTCTAATAATATAAAAAAACAGGTAAGAAATGATTGTAAGTTTACAAACTTAACAATTGCTTGTGATATAGATTCTCTATATTTATTTCATAATGTAAAATATACATGTACAAGATTTTATCATTATATATACTCTATTAAATAAACTATTTATTTTATATAGCGTGATGTTTATAAACTGTAATATTAATAATCAGCATTAAGCTACAGCACATTCTATCTTTTCCAAAGACTTATCTTGTGTTTGAAGTGGGAGTATTCATTTATTGATAAAAATCTACAAACCGCATGTGCTATAGCTTAATGCTGATTATTAATATTATAATCTATTAAAGTTATTTATTTATACCTTCAATAAAATTTTCTACAAAATTATAATCTTATTTATGACAATGTTTTGATGAAAAACCAATTAAACCTGACGATCAGTTGCTTGGGAGGTCAGATGAGATCACATCAAATATAGCAATTAAGATGCTCAATTTGATATCAAAATTTGAATGTGAATTTTAATAGTAATTTAATTAAAATTTCCTTTGTATCAGTTTAATATTAATGACAAGGCTAAATTCATAGTCAAATTTTAATAATAAATTGAACATTATGAGTCTATTTAAATGAAAACTTGGTTGTTGTATTTGATGCGACCTCAAATAGATTCCCAAGCAGCTGATGACATGAAGTTGATTATCAACAATACATGTCCTGCAAGAAGATAAGTTGATTTTTCATCAAAATGTTACCATATATAAGATTTATCTAAATTGCATGTTGTTAATAAATTGGTAATAATTGAAAGTTTGCTAGTCTTTCACATGCACGATTGTCTCTCAGACAGCCAATCAGATTTTAAACAGCTGTCTTAAGAACAATCAGGCTTTGACACATGACAGAGATTTTGATAAGAAAAGAATGATACCAACCTTTTCTCAAGTTAACTTTTTATATATATAAGCCAGTCTTAAGAATCTTGGCCTGAAAGCTTGAATATATAGACAGCTGTTTAAAATCTGATTGGCTGTCTGAGAGACAATCACGCATGTGAAAGACTGGCAAACTTTCAATTATTACCAATTTATTAACAACATGCGATTTAGACAAATATTATTTACATACCTTGCTGATAAATTATATTAACATCTAGAAAATTGCAGTGTAGTAAATCTGAGATTTCGCGCCGTAATATCTTAAATTAATAACACAATGAATGATAAGTGTATATGTTTATATATTCAAGCTTTCAGGCCAAGATGCTTAAGACTGGCTTATATATATATATATAAAGTTAAGTTGAGAAAAGGTTGGTATCATCCTTTTCTTATCAAAATCTCTGTCATGTGTCGAAGCCTGGTCGTTCTTAAGACAGCTGTTTAAAATCTGATTGGCTGTCTGAGAGACAATCGCGCATGTGAAAGACTAGAAAACTTTCAATTATTACCATATATAAGATTAGCATTTATTTTTTATAGCGTCTGTATACAATTGTAATCACATTCATATCGGCTTTTTCAAACCAAATTGTGCAATGGTCAGAGGGTATTCATTTATTATTTAACACTCGCAAAAAGCGTTAGCACAATTTGGTTTGAAAAAGCCGATATGAATGTGATTACATATATAAGATTGTAAGTTTCTATAAATTTCTATAGAGAGTATAAATAAATAACAATTATAGATTACATATTTATGTGCTATTTAATTAATTTTTATATCTATAAAGAAAGTAAAAATCAAGTACTGGAAATATTTAATGTTCAGTGCATAAAAAAACCAGACTAATCATTTTGCAGGATACATATATCTGAAACATCTTCATCAGTTGCCTCTAACATCGTCTATCATCCAAGTAAATAAAGTGAATTTTAACTTAGAATGTCATCCCAAAATACATCTCTTCTTCGTAGTGAATGATGTTTTTTCACATGGTAAATGATTGAACAATGAATGCTTCCAGCATTAGGATTGTAGTTTACATAGTTTCAATTCCTTTTCTTATATTTCAGTGTGCTATTTTTTATTTAACTATATATATATATATAATTAGTAAAACATTAAAAATAAATAATCATATAACTTTATTGTTTCTGGGGTTCATAAGATGTTTGAGCATGGAAACGTCAGACTCTGGAATTGATCCGAGGATTTACAATTAAGAAACTGACAGTTTACCATTATACCAAACTATGCAAGGGAACAAAACATTATTTAAAACAAAAAACACAGTGATAAATCTTAATAATTCTATTCAAGACCAGTTACTTTGAGAAATATAATTTAATCAAGATTCTAAATATGAGTGTTTGCTTTTCTACCTTTTACATTAAGTTTTTCCTTTATATATGTTTCCCAAAAAAATTCCCTTTAATCTACTCTAGAACCATCTATCCTAAATGGTAATTCTATAATATCTAACATTTTGAGATCAGGTTGTTGATGGTATTAAATTTTTTCATATAATGTAAAAACACTGGATCCATCATTAACCACCAACATATTAAAATCTTTATCATGATAACTTTATTCAACTAAGATCCATAAAATATTTGGTTGATCTTTTTCTGACATATCTATGATTTTATATTAAATAATTTCAAAATAATGGAGAATCACTACATTCACACTGATAAATTCCGGGATCAAAATCAATTATTTTTAAACTATTATGATAGTAGTCTTCTAATATGAATGCTGAGCAAGTTTAAACTCTAAAAATTTTTGATTTTAATGAAAATCTATTTTTTAAATGATTAGGTCTTTCTGCAGAAACCACAAGTATTTTGATTGAAGACTAACCTAGCTTATTGATTTAAGTGAAAATAGATGATATTAAAATATAAGGCTGACATTTATCATCAACAAAATCTACAGTACCACTTTCCCAGTAATGTTGAATTTATATATATTGTGCCCTTTTGTATGGGTCTCCATACAATTGTTGTATCCATCTAATTAAAAAATTTTAAATTTAAGATATATTTAGCTATATGATTTTAATTTTGTTTATAACAATGTTTTAAAAAGTGTAACTAAAGTAATTCATGAGTATTTGATATGTGAAAATTGTGCTGATATTTGAGAGAGACATTTCAATGGGAATGATAATAGTATATGGTTGGGAAGACTGGCCATAAGCAATACTGCATTAATAAATTTAATAAATAAATGTTTAAAGTTAAAGTTTTAAAAGACAAGTTAAAATTAAATGCCTATATTTATTGTTGATAAAAATTAATATTTAATAAATGAATATAAATATTTTAATTATTAGTAATACATAATAGAAGATTAATATTTGATTTTAATACTATCGAATTATTATTTTAAAAAACTGTTGTAATATATTATTTATTTTAAAAATGTTTATTTTTAAAAAATGAATTGTTAGTTTATTTTTAGATTATTACAAGCGTCTGTAGCTCTGTTGAAAAACAGATGTTAATTAAAACACGTACACACATGCTTGGGAGTATTTTAGTAAAGTTGCAAAACTATTTTAAAAATTCTGTTATAAAATTTATAAATATTATATTGGTTATCACGAGATAAAAGTAAAAATAATTAATGTGAAACATTAAATCTGATTTTTAAAATACTGCTTAAAAACATAATGAATAAAAATAGACTTAGTTTGTTTATAAAAATAATCTTATAAAAGTTAAAAATGAAAGTAAGTAAGAAAGAATATTTTAAAAAATGTTTAATAGATTTAAATAAATGATAAAGATTGATTTAAGAATTTAATAATGTGATAAATAATAAATATTAAATAAGTCATTATTTATTTTTAATTCTGTCTTGTTGGTGAAATATGTAAATAAGCTAGCAAGTCAATTGTTTAATTCACCAATCAAGTGGGAGTTTTCTTCCGGTATAAAACCAAGGTTCAATTGTTAGGAGGTGACTTGTGATTGAAATTCTTAAAGTAAAAGGTGCTATTAAAAATAGCTAAGTAATTATAGACGCTCTAAAAATCATTTTAAAATTATAAGAGAGTAGTTTTAAAAATAATTTATAAAAGTTACCGATAAATATGCAGTGTTAATTTATTATAGTTCCCTATTGATCGTTTCCTATTAATGCTCAATTTACTATCAAATAATCATGAGGACATCGTGTAAGGATAAAATGTATTGGAGACTTTATACTGAAAATTTAACAAACGCTGGATTGACTAGCAGAGTTATTAGATGCCTAACAATAATACGTTGGACTTTGTATAAATTTAAAAGCTAATGATAGTTAATTTTTAAAAATAGATATTTTAAAAAATGAGAAATACTTCTTTATGAAGCAAGTATTTGTAAATTCTAAATTTAAATATATATCTTGGTAAAGATATAATATATAACAGTAATTGTATAAATATTTGCCTTGTTAAGTCTTTATGGTATAAAAGACTAAATTCTGACAATTTAAAAGGCAAATAAATTGGAGATTTAATAATTAAAGAAATACCTGTATAAAAATTATTATATTATTAAAGTCTAAACGTTAGTCATATAGAAGACTTTAAAAGTAATCTTACCTAAATATCTGTTATGGAATGCGCAAATCAAATCTACATGGATATCCAAATCAATTAAAAATAATTAAATCAGAACTTTGTGAATTATAGACTAATTCTAAAAATAATAACTTTTAAATAATATTTTTTTCTTTAAAAGAAGTGAACCTGGATCCATAAACTATTTTAATTTTATTTTGTTTTCTGATGAAACTGACTTTTATTTTTATTTATTTTAAAAAAAGAACGTTTTCATTTTTGTCATAAAAATTTTTAAAGAACACGTGATGTACCGGAAAAGGAAGTAGTGTTTGGTGAAAGTTTGTGCCTAGGAAAAAGAACATTATAACTGGAAAGAAGACACCGTTGGATGTTATGTAATATATTTATTTATTAACTAACATAAATATTTAATTAAGTATTGATTTATTAAAGACAGGAAAGGTACATTTACATTATTTTTTAAATAATAACTAAATACTAATATAACTTTTTATTGCATAAAGTTTATTTTATAGTTATATAATACATAATATTTTAAAGAATAATTGTTGAGTGTAAATGTGAAATTATTTTGTAAAACTGGAATCCTGGAGGACATCGTGACGGACTGTACATTGAAGTATTATTTATGGTAAAAATTGTGTAATAATAATAATAATTTGATGTATTTACTATGTTTTCTTTAGATCAACCAAATGTTATATGATTATTGAATGGATGTATTAATGTTTAAATAATATACACGCACAAGATTAATAATAGCAGTTTTTATTTTAATATGCATATTTTAAATTGATGATATAAATTTAATACAACGTAATATGAAAACCTAGAAATAATTATATGATTCTTTCTTGAATAAATTTTAATGTTTCTGTTACAATATTAGAAATTAGATTTTATTAGAGTAAGTTATTTATTTTTCTTTTCAAGTTAGTGAGAAGTATATAAAGTCTATATTTTTATTTTTATTAGATAAGTAAGGTAATTTTACATAGAAATTTATATTTTGATTAAAGGCTTATTGTAAATAGAGGATGAGGTACAGGAGAGTTTGGATCGTTATTATTTTTGTTTTAAAATTGGTCATTTGTTTTACTGAAATTAAATAGGGTTAAAATGACTTTTGTAGGTAGTAGTTTTATAAAGGAATAGGAATAATAAGTAAAGAAAAGTAATAATTTAAAATGGCAAAGAATCATAGAATTTTGTTTAACATTATACTTTATAAAAGTTGAAATTATTAAATAATTTTAAAATATTTTTTTTAAAAAAAACACATATACGTATTGCATATTTTAATAAGACAGGTAGTATGACATTATATCGGAATGAAATAAACAGTGATAGTCAATAATTGTTATTATACTACAAAGTTATATCAGTTGATACATTAATTAATATTTGAGTCATACTGATAATAAATGTAATATAGCCTTATACATTATAATATAAATAACAGTAAGAATTATGTGAAATAGCATTATTAATTATTAAAGTTTGTTTATTTACATACATGCTACATGAATGATATCTTACATAAAATCTTTTCTTATATTAATTGATAATAAGTAATGTTTATGTAAATTAAAGTCATAAACTTAATTGAATTTTATTAATAAAACATTCTCTGAAATGTATAAATTATCTACTTATAGTTATGGAAATAATAACAGTGTAAAAAACCTTGTATTATTATTTTTATTTTTATTTTCTTTAGTTCCATTTAAATGTAAACAGTGTAAATAAATTATTTGTTAAAGTTAATGTAAATAAATTTGTTAAGTTGTTTAAAAGATGTGTTGAATTCATTATTTTACACCACGGCATTTGACAACAGATAATTTGAATAAACATAATATTTGCACAATATGAATTTATTATTTTATTATTTGAGTAAGAAACACAATATTTTCTTAATATAATTTATAGAAATTGATTGACATTAATATATGATATTACAATGGTCATAAAGTAATTATAATGCACAGTATAAGAGTATAATACTATTTATTGCCACAGATTATTAAATTATAAGATTTTGGTCTATTTTAAAATTAAGATACTATATGGAAATGAAGACATGCATATGATTTGTTTATTTTCTTAATGATTAAAAGTATAACCCAATAGATAAGATTAAGATATACCCTAAAGATTATTATTGTTAGTGATTATTATTAGAATAAGTTAGGTGTATTTAGGTTTGATATTAAATCCCTTATCATCCCTATCTACATGAATTATTATTACTTTAAGATAATTAGAAGAACCTGAGATCATTTTAATTATATTTCCTTAACAATAGATTGAGATTTATTTATCTATTATTATTAAAGATACTTTCATTTATAAAAGTCATAAGAGTGCTGTAGAGTTAGTAATGAGATAATGTAGAAGTAATAGTATTCTTATGCCATTGAGACAGTGTCTTGGAAAGACATTGACTCAATGTAAATCTGATTACCAATTGTAACTTCACTTCACAGTCTCATGATTTTAATTAAATACTTATTTAATTAGTACATTATATTGAACTATATTAATCTGATAAGTTATAATATTATAAAAATATATTAAAGATAGTTGTACATATTTTAGCTGAGCATAATGATTTGATTGAGCTAGTCATATTTTAAATTATATCATATATCGAGAAGTGAGGGTACAATATGTATGTGTGTGCGTGAATATACAGAGATATTTCTTATTACAAATGAACTTACTTAAAACGGTGACGATCAGCAAGGGGATAAAGATTTTTTCTGTAACGATCTTCTAAAACTAACCATTTAGTAGCACAGTATTCCTAAAACATACACAACATATCTTCACTTTACATATTCAATAATCTTGTTGAATAGTAGTCATTTTGAATGTAATAAAATTCTAAATAATTTAATTCGCAAATTAATTATGAAGCTATTAAACGTAAGTAAAATGATCAATTATCATTATCTGTGCGCAGAGCACATATATATATTAATTGATTTCAAACGCTAATTAAGTAAAGCCTTAACTATTTCAATAAAAATATATATTTATTACAATATTCTAGATATCTATGCAGGTTTTTTATAGAAAGAAAAAATAAAATAAATAAAAATATAATTCATCTCAATTTGGCATAATTTTTTTAAAAAAGGGTCAAACTTTAAATATATTGAAAACATCATATTCTAAATATATACTTTATTTCAGTAATACTAATAGAACAGTATAATATTTCAATTTCTTTAACATTTTTTAAGAACACATTTAATTTGAGAGATATTTTCATGCATGAATGCATCAGGCATCCACCGAGAAAATTAAAAAAAAAACTATTTAAATATTATTTAAAATAAGAATTAATAAATATTAAGTAAATAAAAGTTATTAGTTATAGTCATAGTAATAGAATATTGTATTTTTTTTATTCGTAAATAAAGAAAACATTAATATTTCATTTTTTATAGACAACTTCCATATTTCCCCATTCTTTTTTATTTCATAAATAATTTCATATAAATAAAGATACAATAAAAGACAAATAACCCCCAAGATGCATTTCGTGCTGAACCGGCACTCATCAGTTGGGCCAGGTCATCTCTCATATACATCTTTATTACATGAAGATCATTTATGTAGAGCAAATTGTCTCATTTTTAAGCGTCAATTTACTCAACTCCCAACTTTTACGTTATCAACTTTTTGATAAACACATAATGATTATTACTAATCATTTATTAAACTAGAGATTTTCTCTAGCACAGATATAAACTTTAATCCAAGTTAAAGATTAATATATCTTTCTTTTTATTAAATAAAATATTTTTCTTATTATATGAAATAAAATTATTTTACTAACAATTATATTGTGAAATAAAAATGATCAACCCAGAGGAATGCTTTGACAAATTACTGATGTAGAGTGCCAATTTAAATTAAACCGGTAAAAAATATATAATAAAAAATGATGATTCAGCTATCACAGAATTAAGTTAAAACAGAATATGAGGGACTAAAAGTTTAAATAAAATCAACTCTGATCATTATTAGAGTCAGAATTAACATTTAAAAGATATTTTAAAATCTTTTAGAAAAGCAACCTGTGATTGTGAGACATATATAGAACAATATGATTTTAAAATAATCATTTGTTGAAGGAATATTATTAAAGACATTTATTTAAAAAGAAAAACTTTTATTATGGATCGTTAAAAAATTAAATAACATGATTCACATTTTTTTTTATACTTTCAATATTGAATTAATTAGGAAAAATACTATTACTATGACAAATTAAAATATAGGACATAAACGCCAATGTGCATATACATTCCTATGTGCACAACATAGATGTTAATTCAAGAATTAATTAAATATTGTAAAATTAATAATTTTATTTTGACAAAAATGAAGTATATTTTATAGAAATTAGTGTGTGCCTGCAATTCAATACGCACACACATGTATGTTAAATATGTTATTACGTACTATAAAAATTAATGTCATTTATTATTTTGACAATTTGAAAGTGACAATTAAAAATGTTTATTTTGTAACAAGTCAAATATATTCAGAAATTACATGTGCACACATGTATGTGTGCATATATATCTCAATGATTGTCAAATACTTATATGTAAATTTTAATCATTTTTTTTAAAATGTCAATTCAAACATGTTCATTTTATATCAAGCCACATGCCTATGTGCTGAATGGGTTTTAAGTAAACCTAATGGAATATATATGTAAGCCATAATAGTAACTTGAATTTTATATAGTAATTTTGTAAATCTTAAATGTGGATAATTTTTTTATTGTATATTAATCAAAATCAGAAGGATTGTATTCCAATTGTTAAAAATTATATTGCATCATCTCTTGGTCATCATAACAATACTTGAGCTTGTGTTCTTCTGAGCTGGATTCGAGCATAATGGTCGATTATATAAATGGGGAAGTATATCAGTGCTTTTGGCATCCAGTGATGATGATGATTGACATATCCTGGTTGGCGCTGAGATTATATTCTTTAAAGCCTATACACTACATTTTATTTTAGTTTAGTCTTAGAAACAAAGTTTATAGTTGGCCAGTACATTAATGGCGCTAAGTGGCCAAAGCATTGATGATGATCAGCATGTTTTAATGTCTCAGCATTATTGTTTAGATTTTTATGGTTATCTATTCTTATGGCTTAGCACTTAAGTGGTGCATCCAACTTAAGATTTAAATAATTGCCCAAGCTGGCAAAGGCTAAATAGTTGGCCTGGTCTACAGGGGACCCATTTCCAATCTAGTCACTAGATTGACTGATTTATATTTTGTATTGTTCAAATTCAGTCACAAGATTGACTGATGATGTACTTTGAGTACTACTTATACTTACTTTTACTTGTTGATAATGCTGGTTAGTGGCTCTAAGGAGTTAGCTGACTGATCTCAGAGATGGTACATCTCTCATAATCTCTTATAATATCTTATCTTACTTATATTTTATATTAAGTTTCATTAATTGAAATATTTTGTTTACTTAGTGTTGGTGATGATTTTCCATCACCCCAGGTTCACGTCCGACCACCCTGTTACCCCCCTCCCAATCCTGTTACAATATGTATAATAAAAATACAAACAATAACAGATACTGTGGTATTAATTAAACGTATTTGTTTATACTGGTGACTCTCATTCCAGCAGGTTAAATATAAATATTTTAACATCTTATTTCTGCTGAAGTCATATTTTCCATAGTAACATATTACGATCATTAATATCCGCTGTGTAGAATCGCATGAAATTTTTAATTATGAGTGGCTTTTGAAATCTTAGAAAGATATGTCTGAAGAAATTATCAATAAAAGCTTTCATAAAATGTTGCTTTGCTAACAATTTAAATGGCACAGTAGATGATGTACTCTGGCAGAATAGTGAAGATAATGATTCAAAGTCTGAAAGAGAAGATGTAAAAAGTAAAAGTATATCTGAAATAGATTCGCAATAAATTAGGTAATCTTATTGTATTTATATTAGTTTATATTTAATTAAATAAAAATGTTTCTTATTTTCCATAAAATCATTTAAATTTTTTTTCCCAATTTTATGAACTTAAAATCCTACTGTATCTTTGAATTCAAAGGAATCTTATATTTGAAGTAATATGGTGTTTAATATAAAAATCATGCCCATTTAATTAAAAATATTTTTATACAATTAATATTTTCAAACCTAAATCTTTATTTAAACTGGGCTAATACTTTTGATTACGATAGCTTTTTTAATTTTTCTATCCCTTCTACTGTTAGTATAATTAATCATTTTAATACTTTTTCAAATTTATGTCTTGTTTCTAATGAATGTAAATAAATATGTGACCTTTTATTATACATAAAAAATTTATAATATGTAATACTTTCATTTTTAAATCTAAATGAAGTTAAAATTTATTACATAAAAAGAACAATAATGTGCAATACCTTAGCAGCTTTTTCAAAAGTTGTATAATTGTATAATCCCCCAAGCCTAAGAACATCTTCCATAGTATACCAATATTCGGAAAATCCATAAAATTCTAAAAATGACAAACTAACAAGAGGAAAAGGGACACCATTCATTACACACAATTCAGAGCTGCAAGTGTTAGTCATATTAAGAAGTGACTCAAGTTTTAATTGACAAGTTTTATAATCACCAGAACCTTTAAGATGAAATGTGTTACCATCAACTACTACTTGATCTTCCATATTTAGTGGTAAGCAAGGATCCTTGATTGCAGGAGATGCTTCTGAGCTATAAGAACTAGAAAAATATATGGGATAATTACAATGTATTTTATATAATTATACAATGAAATGGAATGAACATGTTTTAAATATAACAAAAAATGGAAAGGGATGTTGGTGAAATACTGGATTAAATATTCAAACCTTGATATTCATGGTAAACAATGTAAAACAAAAAAATATAGAAAAAAATTTTAAATTTATCTTCATATAGATTTTCTAAAGAACAAAATATATTATTAAGTAAAGAACTGTCATTTATACTGTAGTGATGAGTTACAACTGGACACACCATCCAATTATTTAAAACACTCTGCCAATTAAAGCCACATAAACATATTTGCTTAACCAATAAATTGCCAAGCAAATTATCATATTAACATTTTTTCTTTCCAACATATACATTTACATAAACATCTTTTTATTTTTAAAGAAATAATAAAATCCATTAAACCACTAGGGAAAACAGATAGGTATACTAATACTGGAATAAAACTTATGTTACTAACTGGGGAGAATTATACCAAAAACTTGCACATAAACCTCAGAAAACAATGACTGAATTAAAATCTAATCACATAGCAAACAGTTGTAGAAACGAAATTTAAAATGTTCACAAATTATTGTTTTAATTCCATTTATATATATATTATGTCTGCTCAACAATGGGAAATGACAAGGTTGATATATTTAAAAAAACTACACGCGATCTACAAAGTGTTTTTAATTGTTATATTGTCTTCTGCATTCAAAGATAGAACTTTTTTTTTCTGCTTAAAAAGAAATTTGAATACAAAGATGGATATATATGTTCGAATTTAAATATATATATTTTTTTAAATATTATTCAAAATGATCAAAAGCTGAACTTTTAAAGCAACCATATGAAGTGGAAGAAATAATTTAAAAGAGAAGATTCAATTATTTGCTGATTAAATAACTTTAGTTGAATTCACGTAATTACAACAATATTCAATAATTAACTGTTTTGATATATAGAAATATCACCATTAAAGTTTTGAGAAGTAAATAAATCAATAGATATATAATATACCATGGTTGCTTGCTGAACAGTTTATACCATAGGGAATACTATGTCATCAATAAAGCCATGAAAGCTTAAAGATTTCACTATTTTAATTTTGCATTTAATTTCTTTATTAAGCTGCTTCAATGCAATCAAATTAAGAGAATGTTTAAATGATTTTTCAAATTATTTTTTTAAATCAACTGATCTGATATCTACAAAGAAAATGTTTTTTACTTTTATTATTCAATTTAATACACTAAATCGCTTTATCACTAAAGAAATGATAATATTCTAAAATTGTAAAAAAAAATGATGTCTATATTATCTAAACCTAAATACAATCCCAAAACTCTGGATGAATAATAAATTATTTAACATGTGATTGTTTATTAACATAATTGTAGGCAACTGAATTATTATAAGCTACAGACAATTTCAAAAAAAAATTGCAAATATTCAGATAACAATTGTAACTACATAATAAATCGAAGTATTATAATAATAATTCAATTTATTATTATTACCACCAGCAGCAGCAGTAATAGTAATAGAAGTAATTATTGGCTAACAGGTTTCTCTGGGCATAGTGACTGAGAGATTCCTGACTCTGAGAAAGGAGATGCCATAATGTATTGCATCACAATTATTATTATCACTTAATTTATTAAAGTAAACAATCTCCTTGTTATAAAAAAATCTCTCATAGAGCATAACAAACATATACATGTAAAATTTCAAATATAAAATAATATTATAATATAAAATAGTTAATTACAAATAAAACATTTTTCATTATTAACTTAATATCCTAGAATTTTTTTCTTGATAAGTCATATACATTAATTTTAATGCTCCTCATAAATATGTCATAATATTTTGAGTCAAGGTAATATTTTTGATAATAGGTTTTAAAAAATATTGGGTCAATTAATAAACCATAATCATATGATCTGGTTAAGATTAATGTTTGAAAATCATTTTTATTTATTTTTTAAAATAGTCACATAAAATGTTTAAAATAAATAATTGGTTGGTGGTTAAGCTCCAGCACATTTATATAGGTCAAATATTTTCAAGTCAAAAGATATAAACAAAATAATTCTCAATATAAAGTTTTGAAGCGTTTGTAAAAATTTCAAGTAATATGAAGTGGTGCCACTCCATAATGTTATTCTATAACATAACCTAATTAAGTATATAGGTTTATATATATTTAACAGAACATTTGTAAAAAATATCTGATCCTATAATTTGACTTGAAAGGAAAGAATATGTTTATCGCAATATAGATGTTTAATAAAAAACCAAAATACTGTTGTAATTCTAATAATTTTTTGACACGTGGATTGATCCAGATAAAGTATTTCAATTAAAATGTCTTTTACTGCAACATTTTTCAAACAGTATAGTATGTATTGTTGATATTTAAAAGTTAACTATTGTTATTCAGCCATTGTGCTGTTTTTATCAAATCTTCATTTATAAGTTTCTCAGTAGACTATGAAACTGCTGAAGTAACTAAGTCTGTATCATCTGAAAAACAAAAAAATATCAGAATAAAGAGAAAGATTCAGAAAATCATTAATGTAAATATACACAACAAAGATCCAAGGACTGAACCTTGAGGAATTCCATTTCTGGTTATTTCAGAATTACTCAAAATATTATTAGTTTCAACAAATTGGGTTCTAGTGCTTAAATAAGATTTAAACCATTCAAGCATATTATCCCTTATATCCAAAAATTTAATTTAATTAATAATAAGTCATGAGGAACGTAGTCAAATGCTTTACATAAATACAAATGCGCAGTCAAGTTTTGTGACTTTTTTCTAAAAATTCAGTGCTCACTAAAAACTTTTCTGATAAAGCCAATTGTGTAAATTTCCTTAGTAAAAAAAGAAATTGCTTATTTGAAAGCAAATTATATTTTTGAAAAAAAAAAAAATTATATTTTTTATACATATTTCCAAAATTTGAAATAATGATTTTTTAAAACATTCCTTTTCTCCATTTTAATAAACAGGCATAATAATAGAAGATCTTAAGCAATCTAAAAATATACCTACAGAAAAATTAAACAAAAATAATAGTACTGGTAGAAGAGAAATATTTTCAATTAATATTTTTGCAGAAATATCATCCAAATTAACACATATAGAAATTCTAAAATTTCAAATTCTTCGATTTTTTTAAAAGCAAAAGAATTAATGATAGATTTCTCATAATCAAAAACATAATGAGATCTATAATTATAAATAAAATTATTCATTAATTATTTCAAATTTTGGACAAACTGGAGACTGTAGTGATCAGTTATTAGTTTTGGATTATTCAAAACACCAGTAGATACTTCATTAATCTTTATTCTAGAAAATTGTGAAAATCTATCTTTAAAAATATATAATTTAACAACAGTCCATTAATTTGGTTGATTTTAAAGAATCAATCCGAGCAGAATAGAAAAAGATTTTGATTTTAATTATAACTTCTTTTATTTCTTTATCAAGGAATTTTAGTTGAGTTTTAAATTCATTAGAAGATACTTTTTCAAAATTTTGTACCATTTATTCTTTTTGTTTACTTTCGATAATAATTCATTGACTATCCAATCATTTCTTTTTAAATCTTTATATATATATATATAACAAAAGAACATTCAATAAAATCTTTAATCTCATCAACAAACAATGAAAAGAAACAATATTCCACTCAGAGACTAGATTCCAGTCATGTAAGGTAATTAAAACTCTAAAACATTTTTCCTAGGATAAAAATTCTTATTAACAATGATTCCTCTCTGGTTTGTAACAGTCCATTCCAATAATGATATTTTCAAAAAAATATTTTCAAGGCAATCAAGGATGAAATAAATATTGAGGAGCAGCAGAAATAATTTCTCCAGAAATATCTGTTTAAGATATCAATAATAATAATAAATAAACTTATCACTTAATCTAATAAGTATACTATAAAATTCATTATTAAAAATATCAAAGGAATATTGGCATGATTTGTCAGGACTTAAAAGTTTAAAACAATACACTCAGAAGAATCAAATGTGCAAAAATCACACAAAGATCCGATTTATAATAAACTAAAATTGCACCTATCTGTTATTTGCTCTAGATGCAACAATTGATGTATATCACTCTAATTCAATCCTTTTTCATATTCATTTCCAGATTTCTGAAAAAAATTATTATATCAAAAGAATATTAAAAATCTTCAAATTTTCAATAGCTAATTTATTTTCTATTATTAAAAAGTTTCTGCCATCTTTAATCCAAACAAATCAATAGTTATTTTCTTTAGCCAATGTATGTTTTCCAAAATAATTTTCTATTTTCAGGCAATAAATCTTCATTTAAATATATACGCTTATCAGACGTAGCCATTAGGCAAAATATTGGATAGGCATAATTTAATTCTTTAACTGTCTGATAAGAACAAATTTCTAATCATTTTAAGAACAAAATTAATTTTTATTACTGCTCTTATTAAAGACTGACAATCCTAATTTTTTAGATAAATTTTCTTCAATATTAAATACATTTTTACCATCAGCATATTTAATAACAACAATTTCAATATTATTTAATAATCTTTGCTGCTTCTTTAATAAAAAATTTCTTTTAGAATTGCAATCAATTTACTAATCATTTTTTAAATATTATTTTGATTTCCCTTTAAGTAATGAACTTGTTCAGATTGCAATCTTATTTTGATTGGATTCAGCATTCACTGTTAGAGATATAAACATATAGAAAAAATATAACCAATGACAGCAACAGGCCAATAGATGAAGATGTTCAGTGAATTCAATGCTCCCATTAAGAAAGGGGACTTGGCTATTGGAGATAGAGTCAGGCAACAATAGATACTGCACTGATTGTGCCATATTTTTGCCTGGATTCTTCCACCTACTCATTCAATATCCCTAGAGTAGTTGTGGCCTTCATCAGTGAGGAGCCTTGGGTTGAGAGCACTGCACCTAGGTTCAGTGCTTTCAGATCCAAGGCTCCTTACGGACGAAGACCACAAGCCAGAAACTAGTCTGGATATATTGGATGAGTAGACACTAGATGGGGATTTTATGCACAAGCCTTCTGGCAACCATTGATTACTCTAGCTTTCTGTCAGTGGCAATACGTATAGTGAGTTTTGCCTGTTTTAATGACATTTCTAATATTAAATATTCCACATTCTATATGCTATACCACACAGCTCATAGGATATATTTAAATCTTTTCTCCACTTCTTAATGAACCTTTGACTTTATAACTTGCCATAAACAGCAATTTATCATAAATATCTTCAGCTTCAATAGTGCCTTTTTTTTGGTACATAATTAGTTTTTTGTTGTTGTTGTTATTTATCTTTAATTTTCCAAAGCATTTTATTTATTTATTGTGCTATCCATCTTTTTATTGCAGTGTTTAACAAACTTTAATATATTTGTATATTCATATCAATTCTATATAGGCACCCTGAAATAAAATTCCTAATTCTTTTGATGTACCTGGCTTAACCAATACATGCATAGACTTTCAAACATCTTTCATTTATTCTTGGTAATAATTATAAAAAATTACAATTATCCTATTTGTCTTTGCAAAGCTTCATCTAAAGTCCATAACATTTCCTTCAAGTGCATATCTTTCTACTTCTATCTGAATCATAATAAAATACGTTACGATTCTAATTTCATGAATAAGATTTAGTGAAGATATTATTATAACAAAATATAGAATATTCTTAATTCTATATTTCTGTTTTGACTTTTACATGCTTTTATTATCTTTTCCTCATTCTAATATACATTATATTTTAGCTGTACTATTTTAATTTTTGACAGTTCATATTTTATGCTTATATTTCAATTTTGTGTTTCATTTGAAAAAAAAATAAATAAATAAAATAACAACAGAAATTGATATAAAAGATATGATTTTAGTTCTGTATATGCTTTATTACCTCCAATTTCCAGGTCGTTGTTTAACAAGTAGTTCATTATACCGATCATGAGCAACATTTCCACCATAACCTAGAAAAGTAGCCACATAAACCCTGTACAAATGTTCAAAATCATGTTCCAAACAGCCTAAATTAAATTCTGCAATAAGATTTTTAGCCTGTTCATTCTGTAAAAGAAAAATATATATATACATTATAAAAATAACTTTATGTTGGTATTTATGTTGTGTGTGTGTATACATTATACACACATGTGAATATATATATAACATTAAAAACCAGTCAACACTTAGTCAATCCCAATATTATTTATATTTTAATATTTTTTCTCTACATCCCTTTGCATTAAAAACAAATGTAAACAAATTCTACAGTTAAAAGTTTTGATATTTATTAAAATGAAATATATATATTTATATATTAATAATAGAAAGTCAAATGTCTTATGACTTATATATATAGCTTGCATTTACAAATACGTAAAATTAAGAGCATGCTAATAAGCTCTAAACAAACTTTTTTAAAAAATTTTTTATGATAAATGCTACTACAAGTGAAGGTATTCAAATCATCTTTATCTAGTGGGAAAATCCTAGATAAAGATGATTTGAATGCCTTCTTTTGTAGTAGCATTTATCATAAAAAATGTTTTTAAAAAAAGCTTGTTTAGAGCTTATTAGCATGCTCTTAATATATATATTATTGTATAATCTTCAATGATGTCATAAATTAAAATTAGCAATATAAACAAAGAAAAAAAATATTGTAAATGCAAATTGGGCATTCTGAATATAAAACAGTTTTGTTTAAAGAGACTATAACTATCAGTAGTACAATATGAAGAAATTATGCCTTTTTGAATACTCTTAATCCTTATTTCTTTTAATTTAAGTAAATTCCCCCCCCCCCCATTCCATTGCTGATCAATAACAAAATGCATGATCTGAAACTCACAGCCGCCTTAATTTTGTTGACATTATTTTATGCAAAAATCATAATCTCATCTCTTTAGGTGTGATATCTTCTCTCTGATAGAAAGATTAATTAGTAATTAAATTTCTAAAATTTCTCATATTTTATGTGGCAGACTATTGCAATTCTAGCTCATTAGATGATAGCTCAAGTGAAATAGAGCAGACTATTTACTCATAGCAGTTATTATTATTATTTTTTTCCATATGTCAAAGCATCGGCCGGGAAGTACACCCGCGACAACCGTCTGCAAGCAACTGCTTGCTTGCAAGGAAGCTGCGCTGATCTATTGGCAAGTAATTTGAGCAGAACAATGGAAAGTTGATTTATTTAATTCTGTTGTCCAGTGAGCAAGTATAGTTTGAAACCTGATGAAAAATTAAAGCCTCATCTCCTTAAAATATTAAAAATAAAAAAAGATTCTAAGAAATCAGACAAAATTGTTTGTAACTTATAAAATATTTATTCTTATAATGCAGAGGAGTATTCTTTGCTATGATAATTAGATCTCTCAATAGCAAAAATAAATTTTGTCAATGAAAAAAAATGTTCTGCAATTCTTTATTAAATATATTGTGTGTATGTATTTTTATATTGGACTATTTCCATCACCTAATATGTGTGTTGAATGTCTTTAGAAAAGTTTAATTTTAGTTAATATTCTAAATGCATTCTACTATTAGTGCATATACTAACCTGTTTGCTGTGATATTACTAACAGTTGGTGCATACACTAACCTGTTTGCTGTGATATTACTAACAGTTGGTGCATATACTAACCTGTTTGCTGTGATATTACTAACATTTGTTTGCTGTGATATCACAGTTAGCGCATATATTAACCTGTTTGCTGTTAACAGTTGGTGCATATACTAACCTGTTTGCTGTAATATTACTAACAGTTGAATGCATTTGGAATATTTAACTAAAATTAAACTTTTCTAAAGACATTCAACACACATATTAGATGATGGAAATAGTCCAATATAAAAATACAGCTAGAACACCATCATCACAAACCTTCAGAAAAACATTGTGTGCATGCATTCCGAAATGACTCATGTAATCAAAAAATAACAGAATACGAAGAAAATTATTAGGTATAAAACATTTTATATCTTTACCATATTTAAAAATACATATTGAAACACAATCTTAAATTTACTTTCTCCAAACTTTGTGTGTATATATATATTGTAACCCTTAGTTTCTTTCGTAAAGAAACCAATGATTGGGAAATAAATAATAGGATTAGTAGATAACTATATCCGAACAAAAATTTTTTTTTTAAAGTCAAGAAAAATTAAAAGCTTTATTTAGAGAGACTAATGACCGTGTGGCTTGAATTTAATGTATAGAGAAAAGTGTGTTTGTATTTTATTTACAAGAAAGAAAGCAAACCATAATAAATTAAACTGGATGTATCAACATTATATATATATATATTTTTGGAGACATTTTAATTACTTTCTTCATTGTGTCCTATAGTAATAAGCATGGATGGTGATCTCTGGTGGGCATTACAATTTCATAGTTTCAAATTTGACACCCGGATATACATAATCTTATTATTACTATTATTAGGTAAACACACCAGCATTCCTTATTTGGTTCCAGTATTATTTTCAATCGACTTGCCTAAAGTTGAGGTTAGAATATATATATAGTGTATCCCAGTGAAAACATGACAGTTTTCTCTTCAAGCTGCTTACACTGACATCTGTGAATCAATGCATCTCTTAAGTAGCAACATAGTTTAGCTATTCATCATAAAAATTTGAAGATGCTAGCATGCCTGGATTATGAGTTACAATGTACCAACATTAAACCTTCTTTTAAATTGAATTAAAATTGCTATTTAAACATTTGCAATGATTCAAATTGTGGATGGCAGTGGAGACATGAGTTGCAAGAATTGTTCAAGTGTTGTGAATTCAATGATGGCAGAGAGAGAGAACACGAAGATGATCTATAAAGATATATGAAATATACTGTACATTTTATATTGTAACTAATAATCCAGACACACAAGTGTATAAAATCTTTGTGATAAATAGCCAAACTATCATTACATAAGGGATAAGTATCACATAAAGTACTAAATGATAACCATAATTATTTAATTAATGAAGCATTGCATATCAAAATATTAGAGTTGTAATGAAATTAGAAATTAAGAATTTATTAATTTTTATTAATAGTATTTTTTTTTTAATTGTTAAATTTAATGTAATAAATATTTAAATAAATTTACATATACTATATAAGGAAATATGTATCACATGATGACCATTACACATGCTTACACATATTGTTAATAAGAGTACTAATCTCTCCATACAGTAGTGCCACCAAGTGCAAGCCTTAGATAGGGATTTTTATGCACAAACCTTCCTGCATCCATTGATTACAAAGGTTTGCACTTGATGGCACTACTGTATGGAGATATTAGTACTCTTATTAAGTAAATAGGTACTTATATCCCTTCTGCATGTGCATTTAGTCAATAAAATTAAGTAAATCTCTCTACTATCTTAAAAGGCTCAAACAGAGATCAGTGCTCATATATGATAAAATGTTTATTTACTATTTAAAATTATATACACATACAGAATATATATGTTATGAAACACACATTGATATATATAATAAAATTAATTATATAAGCCTTATAAATGATTAGTAAAATCTATAAATGAGTCTAACATAACAATAATATAAAAATAAGCCAATAGAAAGATAACATCAAAAAACTAATAAGATCAGTTTTGAAATGTTAAATAAAACTATTTGTGAAAATAATTATGTCTCTATATATCACATGTTTAAGTTTTACTCTGTTTATCGGATATCTTGCAAGGTTTCTGTAGTGTAATTTTTACACAAAAAATTATTAATATCTTGCAAGATTGTTTTTTTAACTTCTTTTACAGCACAACATGTCAACACCTTGTCTAATTGAAACTCTCCAATGTATTTTATTCTCAGCCACATATTCCAAAAAAAAAAACATTGATACATCTCTTTATAAAATAAATGGAGTCTCCTTCTCTCATGTAAGCCAATTCACCACAAATTATTTATCTATTGATTTGCTTTATATGTGCAATCCATCAAAGATTAATCTTTACAAAAGTTGATTCAGTGTCATTACATCTAACAAAATGAAGATCATACCTAGTAATTTATGATTCAGCTATTTTATTTTCCAGTATTTATATGTTATATCGATATGGATTCATGTTTCATTTCTTTACAATAAATTTAACAGAATATATCTCTGTGTGTAACTAATTCTGCAGAGACAGTTATATTACACAAAGAATTTGCCTTATTCTTTAACTTGTTAAATGAAATATTGAAATCTGGGCTGTAATTCAATTTCCAAATCTTCATTTTTATTTAAAAAGCTATGAAAATATTTAAATTGATTCATATTCTCAAGCTAACAACCATCTAAGATAAAAGTGACTAAAATTTTTTGTTTAATCATAGGCTGATAAAACGTTTTATTTTTAAATACTAATAACAAAAAAAAAACATCTTTATAGATTGCATTCAAAACATTAAAAATATTCTGTAGGTTATCTTTTAAATTGAAAAGAATAAAAAAGATGAAGTTCTCATTTTTTTCTTTTAATCAGTTCAAATAAAAACTGCTTTCGAATCTATATAGCATCTTTTAAGCCTATTTAGCTGAAGTCATTTACATTTTTCCAAAACCACATTCATAAAAATCGAAAACAAAATCAAAGTTAATACACAATCATGTTTAATTTGAATTTAAATTTCAAATGCCTCAGATTTTCCATTCACCAGTAATAAAAGTTATACAAATATATGTAATTTAAAGTTTTTGATCAATCAAACAAAAGTGGCTAATAATGTTTTCAGGACTTCTGTATTTACTAAATTGCTATTCCTAGATACATCTAGGATAGCTAATGCAAATGATCATAATAATCTAGTAGAGATAAAGAGGTATTAAAAAGATTACTAAAACTGATTTGGTTGATACGTCAAAAATCAGAAATTACAAATAGTTTTGAGAAACTGTTGTTAAAATAAACTTTCATGGATAACCAGCTATTTTCAATCATAACCGCAAGCCTATAAAAATAATGTATACATTTCAATTTTGTTTGTTTTATTATCAAATCTTTTCTGTCATAATTCTGAAATGAAAACTTCATATGTTTTGCTACAATAATTATCTATGAAGTAATAGCACAAAGGTTAATACAAATAAAACCAACATCACTTTCAACAACAACAAAAAGATATCTTTTAATCATAATAAATAATCACCTGTGATTTTGGAAATTGAACAGAATTAGGCAATTCGAAAGCAATCTGTAGAGAACCACCACCCATATCTATAATTCCTACTGTTTCTCGCCGAATTATTTGACTATTTGAATCATCGTCTCTGCGAATGTAATCTTAAAAAAAAAACAGTTTAGAAAAAAAAAATAATAATTACATATTCTTCATTTGTAATTAAAATTTCTTTTGTTTAAACAATAAAAATAAAAATTAATATGCGCAAAATAACAGAAAAATATTAAAATAAATGAAGTATTATAGCCAAACGAGACAAATTACTAAATAATTCATAACAAAATGACAATTGTGTATATTAAAAATTTAAGGGAATATTTCTTTAAATATACTAAACACTGAATACATTACAAGACTAAAATATAATAAAATATTGGATTTATGAAGTTGTTTATGAGTAATGATAAATATAGAGATAAATCTTGATATTTTAATATTGGAGAAAATAATGTAATCAGTTGATCATTATCAATAATTTTGTAATTCAATGAGAATTTTTACCAATCAGTGTTCATTTAAAAAGTAAACATATTGCTATGAAAATACATATTGTGGTTAATATTTTCTTCAGAAAATCTCTAAACTTAATGATTGGTTGCAGAATTGTTAAACACTCAGAATTTTGCATATCATGCCATACACTTACACACAAAAATTGTCTTTACATATTGTATAATTACTTTACACAAAAAAATTGATGTCTATTTCAAATATTTTAATTATAGTTTTTTTTTTATCATTTTTTTTGATCATTTTTTGAATTATAGTTTTAGTGTATAAAACAAGTAAAAAAAATTTTTCTCAAAATATATGCAAATAAATCACTTGGTAACATTTATAGATTTATAATATTAAAAAAATATTTTATGACTTCATAAGCTCATATTAAATTATTGAATGAATTCTTATTTTACAATTTGATAGAAATATTTGCTGCTATAAGTGGCCTACATTTAGAAATATAGAATATTGATCTGATAAACTATTCTACAAGTTGTCAGAATCAAATTTTCTAAATAAACTTTTGAAAGTAATATTAATAAAGAAAGCTAAGAAATTGCATTAATTTTACATTTATAATTTTAATACCAGTTTATAATAAAGGTCAAACCAATTGCATTAGGGAATAGCTATTGTACTTTCAAATGATATATGATTGCAATTGACTAATAAAAATCAATATAAGTTTTCTAAAAATCCAATTCTGCAGACATGACAAATCATTATTGTATATTTAGCAATTACTAATATACTTCTGTACCTAAAGATTAGACTTACATAGTGTGTCCAAATAAACTGGTTTTATTAGCGATAAAAGTCTTTAAGATAGATGCAGGTATGTGGGTTTTTGGTGGTATGTAAGGTATCACATTACAATATATATGTAATGTATAACTATTTCAAAGTAAAATAATTTAAAAGCCAGATCTTTAAAGAACTATTTAAAAATAAATCTGTAAATAATGTCCAGTTTTTGTTATATTAAAGCCAATACATTGACAATGATATAACAAAAGATGAGCATTATTTGAAGGTTTAGTGTTTTTTTTAAGGTTCTAGTTTGTAAACTATCTTAATAATGTATTTGGAATTGTTTTTCCATAAAATAAATTAATATTTTTAATGCTACAAATTTGAACAGCCATAAAATCATTTACATCCTAATTAAAATCACTAATGTATAGTGTATATGTTTATTCAAATACTTTTATAGACAAATGATGTACAGAGTGCATCCCTGTGATAAAATGATTGCTTCTTTCTCTACAAACTGCTTGAAGGACCATCTCTAAAATCAACTCATATTACGTGGAGTCATGGTTTAACTATTGATCACAAACATTTTTAAAAGATCGCGGTCTGAATCATGAGTTAGAATATAAAAATGTTACAATGTGTTTCAAGCACACAACCTTGTAAACATCTTGAAAGGGTCTTAGAACTCATGACTTCAATGCCACATATAATTTCAATCATCTCAAATATTTTGGTAAAATTTTTATCCAATTTAAAACAGCTTCAAATTAGCATTGTTCAATCATGGATTAAGATTTGAAGCACATGGACACATAAAATTTTTTATGGTGAATAGCTAAATTATATTGTTATATAATATGTGTTGATTCAAAGGTGGCATTGCAGGAAGCTTGGAGAAAGAACCAGTCATCTTTTAACTGGGACACATTGTGTATATATATCATATTTGCCTTTGTCAATTCCTATTGTTATAATATCTGTTTCTAATAGATTTTGATTATATTTCATTTTTGGAACCTTTAAACCATTTTTTCTTCTTCATTCTTATACATCATTAATCCTATTAATTATTATACAAAATTTTAATTTGAAGATAAAATTATCCAAACATTTTTGTTTAAAAAAATAAAGAATTTAAAAAAAAATTCTTTAAAAAAGTGAAAATTCATTTTTGAAATATCATAATGAAGAAAAGCTTTCATTATGTTTTATAACATATCTCAAAATTAAAATGATAGAATTGTTATGAAAATGGCAAGCAATAGTAGACTATCAATGATGCTTATGTCATTTTCAATTCGAAAATAGCTATTAGTTTTAAATCTTTAATTCATTTAGACATTTTTTAAAATTTATAATTCAATAATGATAGAATTAACTTTTGTTGAAAGCAAGTTCTAATTTATTCTTATCTCATTAGCATACTAAAACAATACTACATATTCCCAAAAACACATCTACATACGTGAGTGACAGTTAATGACAAAAATTATATTTGTAATATCACTATAGAAAAATATAACAAAGCAGCGGTCAAAGTTGTTGGCATATTCTTATCACTTTCATATTATATGTTTTTCAATAAGAATATATATATATAGTATTTTTTTAAAAATATAAAAGCGTATACCTCCTAATTTGTGCTCAAATCTTCCTAAAACATGATTAATTGCTATCCAAGAATATACTCCTTCTTGTTTACCCGATATAACTTCTACTTGAGTATTTGAAAAATGAAAATTAAATTTATTTGGTATTTCTTTTCTTAAATTTTCTAAAATGGCTTCTTTATTCCTAAAAAATAAATAAAAATATTAATGGTAAGATTATTTTTTTATGTTCTCTCTCACATATGTATGTATATAATATATGTGTACCTGATAGGCTAACAAGTCACTGTAAAAAATTTATTTGCATTACAATATAAAGTAAATATAACAACCAGAATTCTGTGTTTCAGATAAAAAAACTAGTAGAGTGGACCATTATGACAATTATGATAATCTGTGTGAAAATGTCTACACATTTTAAGAAAATCACTGTGGAAGGTAACTTTTTTTTAAAAAAAAAAAAACAAAATCTGTTATATAAGTACAAAAAAATTTCTATAAGAAATTTATAATTAAAAAAAAAAACTCATTATAATAGCATTGTAGTCTAGCATAAAAGTTTTTACTAAGGCAATAAACCTAAAGCATGTGCGGTTGAAAATGCAAAGGTAAGGACCTCTACAGGTCTTAACCACAAGCTTATGCATTGGAAGAAAAGAGGGAAACCCTTCTTTACTTCAACCTACTTTCTATATAAATAAGTGAAGCTGAAGCAGTTAGATTTGAGAGCGTGAAGCTATTCAACACTTCACTGATTAAGTCCACAATTCCCATTATACATTAGTACTTGCGAAATCTTTCGATTTACGAGTCAATGGAAAGATCTTATAGTTAGAAATCTATTACGATAATTTAAAGTTGTAATTATAAATTTATTTAATGCACAATGATTACGTAAGTAATATTTACTAAGGCAATAAACCTAAAGCATGTGCGGTTGAAAATGCGAAGGTAGGGACCTTTACAAGTCTTAACCACAAGCTTACACATTGGAAGAAAAGAGGGGAACCCTTCTTTACTTCAACCTACTTTCTATATAAATAGGTGAAGCTGAAGCAGTTAGATCTGAGAGCGTGAAACTATTCAATACTTCACTGATTACATTAGTACTCACGAAATCTTTCGATTTACAACGAAAGTTTTGATAAACTGAAAACATTCTTGAAAAGAAAACAACTATATCTAAAAATAGCAATAGAAATTATTTGCACAACATTAAATAGAATGATACATAAAGATTTCACCCTAAATTTTAACAAACTGCAGATACTTATAAAAATTATTGGTGAATGTCAAGATATGCTATTGCAATTTTGCTTCATATATTTGAGGTATATTTAAAATGTTAAAAATAAATAAAACTTTTGGAATAGTATTAACAACATCAATAAACTCGTATTCCCATTATATATAGTTCCTTTTTATAACTTTTTAAAATATGTCAACAACTTTGGATAGCATGTGTCCCAATGAAAAAATGACTGATTATATATCTAAGCTGCCATACACTAGAAAAATTTTAAGATGCTAGCATGTCTGGATCATGAATTATCACATGAAATGTGACATTTTATATTTTTCAGATCAACTTCAATGCTCTTCCTATCAATATGAAATGTCATAACATCACTATCATATTATAGTTTAAATCATTTCAAAAATTCCAGTAGAAAATTTGTCCAATTTAAAACAAAATTAAATGCATGTTGTTCCATCATGGATTAAGGTATAAAATACACTGTAACATTTCATGTCAAATTCATAATTCAGACAATGTAACAGATGCATTGATTTGTACTACAGGTAGCTTGGAGAGAGAACCAATAAAAGTTTCATTGAGACACACTACTCATGTTTCCATATGTATTACAATTAATTTATGGTCACATGTAAAGAAATTGCAAACCAATTACCAGTTAAGAGCCAGGAAATAAATTACATACAAAATTAGACATATTTTCTTAAAAATTTTTGTTAAGTTATCTAGCCAAATTCTATTACATTAAACAATTTTTATTATAAAAATTCAATATACAATCTTCAAATTAATAAAAACTCATAAAAAATTCAGACATTTTAAAATTAAAAAAAAAAAATCATAGAAACTTGATAACAACAAATTTTACAACTGCGCCTGACATTAAAAAATCTTTTTGATCCTAAAAAATGTGTCAAAAAGTTTTGGCTACTCCTATATAATGAACATAATGATTATTACAATAGATGAAGTTTGAACCTTTTTCATAACAAACAATAACTTCAGCAATATTAGTAGATCAACAATCAAAGAATCATTTTTTGTTACGAGAATAGCAAATATTTCAAAGAATATTTTAAAAGTAAATAATAGCAAAGAATCCATGAATATTATTTCAATAAATAGTAAAAAAAAAAAAAGGTTAGAAAATTCTATGCATCAGAACTCAAGGCTGCACCATATTGCAATTTTATTTTGTTTTGCATTCCGTACATCAACACTCATCTATATCAATATTGAGTAAACTATGGCCTTTATTCTCTCTCTAATAGTAGTTGAATATCCTTTTTCTGATCAATATTGGTTTGACTGTATAGTTAAATTGGTTGAAAAAGAAAAAAACCTTAAGATTGCTTTTGTGATTTGAAAATATTTTAAGATTTACCAGATCTGGATTTAAACCCAGGTCATGAATATAATAAGTGGATGTGCAATCAGTGCTCTTACAAGTTCATTTGTGTTTGAAATGATTTAATTTGTATATGGCAGGGAAACCATGAGCTGGAAGAATGTTTTCACATGATTTTTAAGATTTCATACTGGCAAAGAGAGCATTGAAAATGATCCACAAAGGTAAAAAACCCACCATCCCATTTCATATTATAACTCATGTTCAGACATGCTAGGGTTTTAAAATTTTTTGTGATGAATAATTAGTCACTTTGTAACACATGCATTGATTCCGAGATGGCGCTGCAGGATTAGAAAGAGTTATTAGTTTTTATGTTGGGTTTGCGAAGAGATAAGGGGGATTTAGATATAAAGGCCATAGAGTTAACAAAGTTTATGTTGTGGAAATGGGATGGGGCAGAATATGGGAAGACTTAAGAGTGGGGAATGAAGAATAAAATGGCTAACAGGTTTATCTGGGCATAATTGCTGAGATATTCTTGACTTCGTTTAAGGAGAAGCCAAATACATCGCATCACATCACCAATTACCTTTTAGTTGAACCCACTGTGTAGTTCTATTACAATTTAGTCATTTGGTAATTAATTTCATGCTTAAATTTTCCTACATAAAAATAAAATGTATCCTATATACATCATTTATTTCATGGTCAGTCATGAACTTCTACAGAGCAATGAACTGGTTTATAGTTGTGAGGATAGCTAATATAAATAGCATTACACAAATTATAAAAAGTTATATAAAATAATAAATACCTTAAAATAAATTATGATTATTGTTATGTAAAATAATAAATATCTTAAAATAAACTATTATTATTATTAATAATAATAATAGGTAATGTTAAAATTTTAGAATGAATTATTAAACGTAATATTTTAAAATAATTATAAATAATGTAATAGGTTTTATTATAAGTGTTTAAATTTAAAAGAAACTAAATAATAGTCATAGATCACATGACCCTGCCAATTCTTCTACAAGCTTTATGATAAATGCTTAGTCAGAACCAGAACTTAAAATATCTCTGTCAGGAATCCCCCCCCCCACCAACCCCTGACCATGGTTTCGTACTTTGGCACTCCTCAGAGAGGTGTCAGGGTAGGTTCAGACACTAGATCTAAAAATACCAACCCAAAGCCAAGCACTTATCTAAAAGTTATCTATTGAGTGGAAAATTTGACTCTAAAGATAAAAATAATTACAAACTTACTATATTATATAGTCAAAATAAGAGTCATAGTTTACATGACCCAATTCTCTTAAGCTTGTAAGATATAAACAATGAGCATTGTCAATTGCTTAACAAGCTTTGTGATAAATGCTTATCCAGAGAAAGCATTTAAAATATTTCTATCAGGAACCCCCCCCAACCTCTGCTCATGGTTTTGTGCTATTGGCACTCCTCAGAGAGGCGCTAGGGTAGCTTCTGACACTAGATCTAAAAATATCAATCCAAAGCCAGAATTCATCTAAAAGTTATCTATTGAGTGGAAAATCTGAAATTTTCAGATACCTACATGTCTTCAAACCCAGCTATCCAACTCAAATAGCTATATGGGGCTGGGAGATCTTCAGCCATACCATATATTAGTAGTCTTAGCAATATAACATCGCATAAGACTTAAGGCAGAGACTATAAATAGTCAAAATGAGTCATAGATCACATGACTCTATCTCTTAAGCTTGTAAACCTAAATAATAAATTGTATAAACTAGATATGTCAAAATTGTTGGCAGGAATATATTGCAAACCAGCATAAGTACACTAGTGTTAAAAAAAAAAATAGACTTGAAAAGTTTAATTAAATAATCTACATTTTGGTTTAAATAAATATATTAAAAATAAGGTAATTAAAAGATTAAACTTAGTTTTTCTTTTAAAGGTGCATTTTGAGTTTGGAGATAAGAGATTCAAAAGTAAGATACAAATCCAATCAATTAAATAAGTATAGTATTTTAAAAATTCATGTAATTAAAATAAACTGAGATCACCTAAGTTAAGCAAAATAAAGAGGTCATCAAGGTGTTGAAATAAGAGATCATCAAAGTATTGTAAACATAAGATCAATAGTATATTTAGTCAGTTTTCTTGAAATTATTTAGTCTTGATTCTTTCTTTATTCAATCTTCATTAAAAAGCCATGACCGAGTAGAAAAAAGGAAAAACTGCCAGCTGCAACAGATTACCTTGGCTTCACACTGATTAACTGATCTGTTATTTTAGAAAAATATCTATTCTAGATGAAAAAGAAAGCTCAAATATCAAATAATTCCAAGAAAACACTTTAGCAGAACTGCATATCTGAGGAAAGGAATTCCTGCCTGTCTAAGATACTGAGAAAATACATTATAATGACTTGGAAAATAAAGAAACATGATAATAAAAATAAATCAATTAATGCATGCCATCAAGAGAAATATTCACCCACATATAAATCCTCCAATGAACTGTAATTAGGATCCCAGCTACAAAACTTTATGCTATGGTTTGATATTCATATGTAATTAAAAAAAAAAAAACCTGTTTATCAATTAGACTGATATTCTAAAGTATTAATCATTTTAAGTTTTATTTTATGACCTCTTAAAGTATATTAATTATAGTTAACTACATTCTATTAGGTATAAACTATTTATATGTATATGATAAATGATTTAATGGATTGATTAAAAAAGTGAAAGTTTTGTCAGCATATATAAATATTCTATCTGTGTTTAAAGCAGCGAAAATGCAAAATTTACTTTGTCTTTTATATTTAAAATTTTATCTTCCTTCAAAACAACCAAGAGTTTTCTTTTCATGTTGAAATTGTTAGTGAATATTAAGTTACAAAAATAGGCAATAGTCATTTTAAATATAAAGAATGAGTATGCGTGTAAAAATATTTAACGTGAATTGTTCAAGTGTTAAAAAAAATTAGCATAATCATTGGAATTTTAAATTAAACTAAAGGTTATTTTAATTTCAATTGAGTTCATTTTGTACATGAATTAACCCCTTGCATTAATTACCCATGAATTAGATTATATGTGCATTAGAACTTATAAATGCAGTCATTTAGATTGCTAGTTTCTATAGGGTGAATTTATTCACAGTTTCATTCTTCAAAGTGGCCACTCCTTAGAATTATTGATATAATGAGGTACCAAGATTTGCAATGAAAATGCACTGAGACTTCAAATTTCATATTAGTTATATGTGTGTGAGACTTGGCTTTGAAGCTAAAGACAGGAATAAATGTAAACATTTATGAATGTCGATCGCTCATAGGATTATATCAATGATGTATTAAAGTCCTGGGATTTACTCAGGCAAGTGTACTTGATCATATAATTATGTCAATATTATGATATGGGGTTAAAAGATTAATGTTTTAAAATTAATCAAGATACAGAAAATATGATAATTAGCATAATTTGTTTCAGGTTTGTATTCTAGAACGTGGGTGAATTATAAGTTAAAAGATAGTTGAGTAATGACTACTAAATAAACCATTATCATTCAATTAAATTTAATAGATTAAATTATAATCATAAAGATAATTAAATTCCAAAGAAAATTTTTGGTACTAATAATATTTAATAAATTCTTATATTATATAATTGGTAATGGAAGTGTGTTTATAGTGAATGAAATTATATATTTTATGACGATTATGATACTTTGAAAATATTTATTTGTTTAAATATTGTGTGTTTAACTTCTTTATATATAAATTATCTGGTCTGTGTATTAATTTTCAGTCCATTTCATTAGGAGTAGCTCATGTTCAATATGATTTGATTGTATAATGGTTATCATCATTGCATATTAAAGAAAATATTTCTAATAAAATATATAAATAAAGTATATGTGCCTGTATATTTCCTGAAAGTATTGTCAGATGACACCTAAATTAATTCAACTATAATAGCAGGGAAAGTAGTTTACTATTTAAGTCTCGAACAGGATCGCTAGCAATATACACATAAATGAAGAAATGTGGATGATTTAGTCTGCAGGTTATGTAAGGAAAGCATGGAAAATATTAGGCATTTATTAATAGAATGTAAATGCTTATACAAATAATGAAGTTGTGGGAAAATAAATATAGACCAAGTGATTATACAGAAAGTGGGTTATTGGTCTTCATGCTGGGGTTGGAAAAAGATAAAGAGGATCTAGATACAAAGGCCATGGAGTGAACAAAGATGATGTTGTGGAAATGAGATGGAGCAGGATAGAAAAGAATATGGGAAAAACTTAGGGTGGATAATGAAAAGTGAAGGTAAGGTGGCTAACAGGTTTTCCTTGGAGATATTGGCTGAGATCCCTGACTTAGATAAAGGAATAGTTATATCATATTACATCCCATATCAAGTTGATCATTACAATTTATAATTTCACTCTAATAATTGGTTAAATAATTCTAATTTAATCTTTTTGTACTCAACTACTTTTAGTGTAATCCAGTTTATTATTTTGTTTTAGCTTGTGCTCAGACTATTAAAGGGCTCTACAAATGGTGGATAGTGGAATGACTTTCAAATATGAGGATTAACTTTTTAATGACAGTAAACAGTGCCTAATCAAGAGTACCTACTATTGCTTTGCAGAATAAGATATTGATTTATCAAAGGCTAGGTACTGTTTCTGAAAAAGACTTTTCTGTCTTCCTTTTTCCCTTCTTCAGTTATTTAAGTTAAGAGTTTGATCATCTTGAGCCTCTCATATCATCGGTTATTTACATACACTAACTGCAGCAATGGGATTGTAAGTTTACACAACTAGATTTCCATCCATACTTTACTACATACATAGCATTTCTGACTAATTCTCATTTTCATTTTTTTTTTTTTTAGCTCAAGCCCATGAAAATGAAGAAAGCAATATGAATGGTTGGCTGTTGATGAAATAAACTTCCAAGATTTTAATTTAATTTTGAATATTATACTTATTTAAATATAAATATTTCTATAAACAGTTTTATTTAACTAGTTAAACATTAATATTTGACACAGTTAACTATTTCCCTTTTGAATTCTCATTATTCCTTAAAATTTTCAACCATTTGCTTTTACTGTTTATTAAAATAATACTCATAGTTCTACTGCCTCTTACTTTTAAAATGCTCTTTAAAAAGCTTATTGTTCTCATTAAGGTCCTTAATAACTAACTTTTAAAACTTATTAATTTCAATGGGTATAAGTTATTTTGAAATTTTAAATTAATTCAATTTTTCTTTGCAAAAAAATTAATAATATAAACTCATTTAGTGAATGGCAAAAAATTAAAATCTTGATGAATCATAATTAGTTTTCCAGATATTTCTTAAACTGAAATTTACTACACAAGATAAAAAAATAATCTCATAGAACACTTACTTTTCTGTAAGCAACCTTAAACCTGCTGTTGCCATAATATACAAAGGGGTTTCTTTATGTTTATGTTGAGGAACATAAGTTGCAGCATATTCTAATAAAGGAGATATATATTTAATAGATAAATGAGGACGATCAGCCATACTTGATAAACCTATTAAAGAAATGCAATACTGTAGATAAAGAATATATATACATAAAGACATATAAAGATTTTATGTCACACCCAGATATACACACACATCACATGACTACCATGTAGCAATACGTATAGTGAGTTTTGCCTGTTATGTACATACACACATATACATAATATTTAATTTAACACCCAAAAAAAATATATAATAATATTAATATTACATTTATTTTCGCCCTCTATAAAAAAATTCTTACAACATTTTAAGTAAAATGTTTGATGAAAAAATCAACTAATCTCTTACTGGACCCAATTTTCTTTTGAAAAAGGTAGAAAAATCAACCAACATCATTTAAAATACTTATTAGTTAGGCATTTAAAAGTTGCACACTTCAGTGTATTGGAAGAGAAGCAATTTAGAAGATAACCTTTATAACAATAGTCACAAGCATTATGTCTACACCTCCAGTACAGTAAGTGATTAGTAAATATAATTTGAGTCAAAATCTTTTAGAAATTTAAAATAACTACAAATGTGATATAAGGCATCAATACCTGTTTACTAACCCTAGTGACCTTTCTTAAAATATCCTTTGATATATCCAGACTATAGAGTTCTATTTTTTTCTTTTGCCCAACTATTACATAAGGATGATTGGATTTCATTGATATCTATTAGAGTAAATATTCTAATAACTTTGGACAAACAGAATCCCTTTTCAATAACTATAACTTAAAGCATATGAGTGATAGGTCGTAAATTTCATATGTATATGATGAGCAATAAAACTACAACTATAGGCAATATATATATTTTTTATTTATATAATCTGTGAAAGTCTACCTATCAAAAAAAAATTTGGATGACTTATACATCATTCTTAATCTGTCTTTGAATCTTTGATGGCCAACCTCATTGGGATAAGCTTCTTCTCATTGGTCAGACCTGTTCTTTTTCTTGTCCTCCCCCCCTCCACACACACATCTGAAGTACTTATTGTTTTACCTTTAATTATAGAATTAAATTTATAAACAAGATTGATTTAAGCTAATTTACAAACCTCAATATTTAATTTTCCTTAATTTCTTCTGATCTCATTTTTATTCAATCTCTTAATTAGCTTAAGCTAATGCTTATGATGGATATTTATTCTAATATTTTATGTGCTTTTACTTTTTCTTTAAATATTCTAATTTTTATATAATTTTTTCATTGCATATATATTGAGAGTTATGTGTCTCATGGCATATAATAACATAGTAGAGTGTGTGTGAACATATATATAATTGAAAGAAAAAGTAGAAATAAATAGACAAAAAATTTTGTAGATATTTTCTATTGCAACAGGGCAGGTATAATCAAACCCTGTTGCGATAAATAAACAAATACGTATTCGTATATTTAACGTATTATTATAAAAAAAAATATTATTACTTTACTAACAAAACTAAAATTTACAAGTTGATGTATAATCAACAGTCATTTATATGGTTGTATTATATTGTAGATTTAGTTATTTTTAATGAAAAAAGCTCATAAAAGAGAGGTATGGGACACGTGCTCTGATTTTTTCCCCTTTTGCCAAACCCAGCTATACACATCGCTATGTATATGTATGAGTGTGCTTTCAATATGAAATATGAAAATTCATAAAATAAAAATAAAAACATTTTGTTTGATAAACTTTTAAAAATATATATATATTAAAAGTCAAAGAAAGAACTATAAATGCCAAGATGGAAGACATTGATTTACAGAACAATGAAAATGACTGTTGTAAAACCTTGGAATGCTGAGTTCTAATTGAATACTAATTAAAAAAATAAAATGTGTAAAAAAGCTTTTACAGTACATTCCAATGAAGGCACATGAAATGTTAATGGAAATAGAAAAAAAAGAAAATGAATGAAAAGCAAGAATTAAGAGAAGGGGCGGAGTCACAATTCCTGATTAGAAAAAAATAAATAAATTTTAAAAAAAAATTATTGTAAATTTTGGTCATGAAGAAAGCAGGCTTTAGACTTATATAGAGAGAATAATCCAGAGATCAACATTATATATTGGTAAAATATGATTATGCTGGGGTAGAAACTTCAATGTGTGAGGTGTCCAAATTCTTCCTGTGAATGTATGGTAGCTGCCGGTATCTGAGAAAAGATATCGAGCCTGAAAGATTGCCTCAATGAATAATAATGTTAAACCGTCATGATATGTGTCAAAAGAATAAATAAATAAAATTCAGCCAAGTGGAATCCGAACTTCAAATATTAAGTTCATCATCCAAGGACCAGAGATTCTCTTTCACCAGGTGAATTCAATCAATTCCCCAGGGAAACACAGGTACCTTTTCTGTTTGCATATATGTAATACTTCTTAGTAAGCTTACTCAATTAAACCCCACGTAATTAAAAAAAAATGTTGAGTGACCTAATTGTGAACTTTTTTTCTTTTGTACAGAAAGTCTAAATTAATTTGTACTATCATTATTATCATATTAATTCTTCCATAATTAAATCCTTGTTGCAACATACATGTTATAGCGTATTTGTGTGTGTGGGTTTTGATAAAGAAAAAAAAGAGTAACCTGGCAAAGAAGGGAAAGAAAATCTGGACGCATGGAAATACTAAGTTATAGAAAATAGAAAAAGAGGGAAATCAATCTATTGCATAATATGTCTATAATAAATGAATTTTAAAATGGGTTTACTGAATATCATGTATCTGCGCTAACAGAAAGGAAAAACGATAGGAATATTTAATAAATAATAAAAAAATAGAATTGATATTGACTTATGTAAATATTATTACAAATAAATATGTATCAAATGATGAATGTTTTATTGTTTTGAGGGGTTTTTTTTTTTATTAAGATTAAAATAGGTTAGATCTACTCCTGGTAATTTTATCACCTGCCCTGAGAAAGCTAGCCGCAGGCTGGGTCGTTTTTGTCATCCTATTATATACTTCCATATTGTCCAGTATAATTTTTACCTACAGGTGAGATTGGCACTTGGAGTCTTTATTTAGACGTCCATAAATGTACTGTTGTATGATACTGAAGAAAATTATATATGTATAGGATATCTTAAAATCAAAGTGATAATATAAAGATCAGATTTTTTAAACAGATAATAATACGATTCACATTTGATTGTGTGTTTTTTTTTTGTTCATACGTGTATACGCTCATACTTATGTAAAGACGAGTACTTCAACCAAGATAGGAAAAGGAGTGGACCCGTTACACTATATTATACTGGAATAACAGTTAATGATTAAATAAATTTGAATTTAAAAAAATTTATTATAAATTATATATTTAAAAAAGTCTAATTAAAATTTTATTAATTCTGATTTTGAAATTAAAAAATTTAAATTAAAGTTTATATAATATATTTTGATAAAAAGTTGTTATTGAAAGGATTAAGGTGAATTAAAAAGAGTCACTAACTTTTTTCAATCAAGATAAAAAAAAACTTACTTTTAATTACTATGTTGTTGTTTTTTTAAATTTTGTTGTTCTTGAAAGAATTAAGGTGAATTGAAAAGAATCATTAACTTTTTCAATCAAGATAAAGAAAACTTACTTTTAATTACTGTTTTTTTTTTTAAATTCCACCCAAAGTATAAAAAAAGTTGAAAAGATTAGATGAGAAATTATAAGTTTTACACCATTACTATGAAGTTATAACTGAAGGTGCAGAGTACAAATCAGCTGCTGTTGCTAGTGCAATGATGGTAGAATTTGAATTCACATGAAGGCAATCCTGGCTTTTATGTGGTTCATATCCTATATACATTATTAAATGTCAGAGACTGAATGGAGCTCATTGAATACCAAGTTACCCAGATTATACATTTCCTGAAGATGACAATAAGTCAGTCTATGGTTTTAGAAGGGAACTTACCAAGAAATTACCACGCTATATACACATTTTACCAATATGTAAAGAAGCAGACAAAGGTACTGCATTGTTGTATATAAAATACTTACAGATATCAGCTGGTTTTAAAGATAAATATTTTTTATCTAAATTATTAAACTAAAACTAGAATAATGAAAGAAAATAATAAATGGCTGTTTCCAGTTTTATTTATTAAAAGTGAAACTCAGAAATGTTTTTAGTGAAAATTACGATTGTTAAAATCTAATTTAAAAGTAAAACAAGATCTGAAAACAAAGATTTGATTCATAAACAATTTTATTTTGAAATTTAACAAAAAAAAAAAGTAAACTTAGAAAATCTTATTGTAAAAGAAGTAACACAAAGCCAATGTTTTTTTTTTAAGAAAAGAACTTTCCAAACTGAATCTCATGATAATTTTCTTTTTAAAAATTAATAACTTTGATTCATACTATCTATTTATATATATATATTATAACAGGATCTGAATTTGAACTCTGCCACAAGATAGTGACATATATACTCACATATACCTGCAGATATGGTAGTGCATATATTTTGTTTAAAATATGGTAATAAATCATATAATTAAACAGTTCTCCCAAGATAAGTTTAGGAGAGAGGAGCTATGCTCATTGGTTTTGATGAAGTATGCATATATATATATATTAAATGGCCAAATGTAAAAAAAAAAAAATAAGCATATATGTATAATTTATATTTTGTGTATAGTTTTTTTTTATTATTATTTTATTTAAAAGAAAATTGAAAAACAAATATTTTGTTGCTGTAAAAGAAACGGATGATTATCAATGTAATTCTATTTTGCGTTGTTTTGTAGAGTTATTTTTAAAATTTCCAAATGGACTATTTTTAGATAAAAGTTGTTAAAAGGTTTTCTTCTTTAAAAAATTGAGAAATATACAAAGAATGCCGGGTCTAAAAATCAGTTGTATGCTTAACCAAATAAACTGGACAGGATATGAGATTAAAGAAGTCAAACATTTTCTGGAGTGATGGGAAATATTGCATGAGATATAAATGACATAACATTCTAGATGAAGAAAAAATGAATATAAATAGAAAAAAAATTTGAGAAATTATTGTTTTGTTTTGAATTTTAAAACTTCCCAGAGAACAGGAGAAACGCCAACTTCATGAAATATATAGAAGAGTGAAGCTTGAGAGGCCCAGATAAAACCATCATTTGGGGAAAAGAAATATTTTCCTCGGAGTTTAAGAAAAATTATTGTCAATAAATACAGCTGAACAATGTTGATAAAAGAATATATGCATGCCAACCTGATGATGTGGGGATAAAGTCATAAACATGCTTGGCTTTGTCCCAATTCTACGGGAAACAAAGTTTTGAATCATTTAGATATAGATCTGAGGTTTTATTATATTCTAAAAAATATTAAACAAAATGCAAAATCAGTGGTTAGATTACACAGTAACACTAAGAGTGTTAACTTTGAAAAGAATATACAAAAGGGTGGTTCTATATCTCCAAAACTTTTTATTGTGGCTTTAAAGTTTTTTGTGATTTAAAATAAAAACTAAGGGAATAAAAGTAAATGCTCATCTAAATTTTATAAATGATGTGGTTATTTTTGCAAATAATGCTTCAGAATTTCAAAAAGTCTTGCAAGAATTATCAGATGAAAGTAAGAAAACGGGATTAATGATAAATGTGAAAAACACTAAAATAATGTTCAATGAATTTTCTCAGAATAATAATCATGAGTTATAAGGAATTATAACTACAAATACCTTGGTCATATTTTTAATATAGAAGGAAACACAATGAATAAAATTAATCATAGAAATAAGCTTGGATGGATTGTTTTTGTAGAAATAACTTAATATTAAAAGGAAAAATGATTATATGTTTAAAAGAGAAGGTTTTTACTGAGATTACTTATGGATCTGAGACTTGGATTCTTAGCAGAAAAGCAATACAGACTTCAGAGCACTCAACAAAATACGCAAAGATTTATTAGAAATAACAAAAAGAGATCAAAAATCACATGAACAAACACATATCACTGACATTATTGAAAGGAATAAACTAAAATGGAGCTGAGCTGGATATATTACTAGAAGTGATAATGATAGATGGATAGTTAAAGTTTTTACCAGAGATTATAAAAATCCTAGAAAAAGTCTACATGTGAAATGGATGAATAAAATAAGTAATATTGCTGATGTGTTGTGAAAGAAAAGAGTGTAGGGATCAGAAAAAGTGGATTGAACTTAAGAGAGCTTTATCCTGCAGCAAATGGATAATGGTTGAAAATAATGATGGATCAGTGTATCCTAATGTTTATAATAATGCATACAATTATTCTAATATTAATTTGAGTGATTTTACTCTTAATTTTTCTCTAATTCTCTCCTTACATACATATTTTTTTTAATGTTTAGATTTTAATAATTAATTTTTTTATCTCTGAAGTCTCATAAAATTATTTTTGTAGAATGAGCCAAACTTCTTTTTAAGCACCATATATTTGTCTAATATTTAAGTATTTTAGCAAGATAGGTCTTGTCGCTTTAACAAATATAATTTAATAAAATTTCAATGATTCTTATTTTTCTCTTCATATTTTTGCCATCGTGGGTAAGCTTTAGTAACCAATAAATTCCAGCTAGTAGTGCTTATTAAATTTCTATCCAGTGCTCTTCCATATAATATTTCTAGACAAATTTTTAGACTATAACTTTCATTAGTGAGGAGTTTTTGGATCTGATGCACTTTTCCTCAAGTGACCAGAGGAAAGGTACATTGCTCTCAGGTCCAAAAGGGACCTCACTGATGAAAGTCACAGCAATGGATAGAGATTTAATGAGCATTATTATATGGCAATTATTGATTACTAAAGCTTACATAAGGTGACAAAAATATGGTGAGAAAAAAATCGTTTATACTTCTGAATAGCACGGTGAAAGGAGGGATTGTGTGACGTCTTATTGGTTTTGAAATTTACATAATATATATAAAATAAAATTTCTTAGTGGTAGAATCTACCACTGCTGTTATTGAAAGTACTAAAGATCATTCATCAAATGATCTTTCTCTTCATCAATACTCTTCGTCTATCCTTATATGAGGAAAAATCCAAAAGAATACATCATCTTTTTTCCTTAAAAAACAATCATGTGTATACATATATTGAAACAGATTGGTCTCATGGCGCATAATTTAGGGGGGGAGGGATACTCACTTTAATGTTAAAGGGAAAATAGAAATGAACATTAACAAAATTTACGTATACAATTATTTAAAATAAAGTTTGGAATAACTAAAATATTGAAGTATTTGATTATTTTTAAAGTATTGTAAATTACTCAAAATCAAGTATTAAAAAAAAATCTTTATTTCTGATTTTGATAAAAATCTAAAGTTTTAATGTAACAAAGAAAGAAAAATATTTTTAGCTATAATATATTCAGGGCCATGCAGTCAGTTGGCAGCTAAATATACATATATTACTGAATAAAAAAACTAAGCATAAATGTTTATAAAACTTCAAAGTTTATTTACTCTGAAATAATAATAATAATTGTATTAGTAAGATAGTTAGTAGTTCAACTTGCTAGTTTGCTAGTTAAATATAAGAACATCTAAATCTCTTCAAAGTCCATTATCTCCCGAGAGATTAACATATATTTAAAGTCTCTTTAAATATATGTTTACACATATACTTCCGAGATAGTCCAAATAGATTCTTGACTAGAGTTCTTAATTTATTTCCAGAACAACTTTGCATTATTAGTTTAATTTTCCACTAGTTTACTTTTATTTTTCTTCCTCCATTTACTTTGACTTTTCAGAACTTCTGCTTTCACACTCCAGCAACATTTACTCCATCTCTGACCTTGCTTAATTCTTCTGCAGGCTCTTTACCACTTTGTCTAATTTGCATAAAGTGACTACAATTAACATGTAAATTAGCCTGTTGCTATTCCAGTAAGTTTTATTTCACTTTGCATACTTAATTAGCTGCTTTATTTCTAGAGTATTTTACATATTAATATTAACAGCTTGGACACATACCATGACTACTCAGTAGTCGAAAGCACCCTAATTAGACCATGCTATTATGATTAAATAAAATTTTTCTCTAGATACCGTGTATATATTTAATTGTTGAAATACAGTAAATATATATTTGAGTGTGTACATAGGAGGTTAAAACAAGGATATTTTGTTCTTTGTAATACACATTTATAGAATTAATTCTATAATCTAGTTTTGCTTAAAAAATTAAGAAAAAGTTATTTAATTAAAATACTTTTGGTTTTGATAAATGATAATTTACTTTTTATTAATTAAAAGAATAAGATTTATGGTTAGTCTTTCTGTTTTTTAAATTCCTTTGTATCTATATAAGCAGTAGATTCAGATTAACTGGTAGTTATCAGAGACAATGTAGAGAGAGAATCAGAAGCTTCTAGTTTCCATGTTGTCCACACATGAATTCTCAGAGAAGTACCAGGATAGCTTCTCTGTGATATTTCAAAGCCCATATTTCTGTACTTGACTTCACTTGATGCTGGTCTAGAAGCTAAATTGTGCCAACATTTTCTTATCAATTTACCATATAGGAAATGTCACACCAGTAATTTATATCAGGAGCCAACCCAATCTTGAAACTACAGTGCTTTATTTTATTTATAATAAATAATAAAAATACCATATACAATAGGTATATAAATATATAAGTATATTAATAATAATTATATTTAAAAAGCCTTTTTCGGCACCTGGTTTTGTGCCCTTTGCAAATGTTAAGCATCTATTTTAACAATAACTAATTATTTAATTATTGCAGATGCAACCCTATTTAGTATTTTATGATGGAAGTAAAATAACAACAACAAAATAAAACATGAATAAAACAGAATAAAGTTATGATACAGAGATTCAATAAAATTTCAAAGAAAAAATATAAAGAATAAATAAAATATATGTATACAACTTTATATATATTGAAACAGTAAGATTCATATTCGAATCTTAAGTTTCACCTTTTCTATTGTCTCTCACCTCCTACCCAAATTTAAACTTTTTTGGTATCGAATTGTGTGTGTAGCAATATTAAAAATGAATAAATATATGTAAAATCCACCATAAACACACACACATTTCGATAACAAATTTAAAGCAATGGATAAAAATAATGTAATTTGTATTTTTTTTTAGTATATAAAAATATATAAATTTAACCATTTATTTTAAATTATAAAGTTGGTTATTTATTGCTTTGTTTAAATTTCATTTAATAATAATTTTAGAAATCTGATGTAATATTTAATTAAAAGTAAAAATAATCGTATGTTCCCTTTTGTATTTGAAATTTTAAAAGTAACCGTCAGTGAGAGATAATAGATTAATTAAAAGGAAAAATTCCCTAAAATCTAATTACAAAAATGTAAATGTAAAAATAAAATCGAACAATTGAAAAGCAGCTTTCTATATAAATTAAATGTATAAGAATGTATTGATTATCCTCGGGGCAAATGATTGAATCCAAAATAAAATATAACAAAAGTTAAAAGATCAAGAACGGAGGACATTTTGGGACTTTCTCAAGACTTGCAGTTGAACTTTAGCTGTGCTCTTGATCAGTTGAGAGTCTTCAAATATATATATTGATTTACTTGCCACAGTATGCATGAGTAGAAAGTGCCAAAGACTATTCTCCCGGAGATGGTCAATTGTTTGCCGCGAACCTACGCTCGTTGCCCTCCATAAAATTAACCAAAAGGATCTGCTGTCCACAATCAGAAAGCTGCTGCTACTATTCAAATAACTAAATCGCCTAAATGCTGGAAAGAACTGCTACTGCTGGAATCATGAACAATTTGCTATTGACCACTGATTCGAAAAACTTCTCATAAAACAGGTACCTGTACCCAAGCGCTAGAGTACTCTACTAATATCACGTGAATAGCTCATTCTATATATAACTTGTAAACTATAACTTGTAAAACTATAATTTGTAAAACTGAATTTAAATATTAATTCCTTCTGTAAATTTCTTTAATAATCTAGCTTGCATAATTCTATCTTTCTTGGGTACGTATTTCTAAAATTTACATTTTATTATCTAATTATAGCATGCTCATAATTTTCTTAGTATAAATCTATGATTGCTTGAAACAGTGGATACGTGTCAAATCTTCGTTAATATTTAATTATTTTTTACTTAATATTTTCATATAAATCGACACATATTCAATGCTTCATTTATTGTAATGCGGGGGTCTACTACTTAAGAATGGCTAACATATTAGTCTTTAATACTCACCTAGCTTACCTATTGTTTTTATATTTTATTATATTTTTAAGTAATAATTCCGTAAATTACATTTCTTTGAGAGTCGCAAACGTTCTTTATTAAATGTTGATAATGTAGAGCCGAGTTATAAAAATATATTTAAATCTTAGCAGAATAATCTGTATATTATACATGTGATACGTTTCAGAGACGCGATGACCCATTAGAAGCCTTGGATACTCCCGATTCTTTAGAATTTAAATATCCCAGTCGTCCTACACAAGCGAACCAATAAATGTTCCGTAGGGCTTGATAAACGTCATGCAGCCAAGAAGCAATCGTGGCATGAACCACTTGCCCTTGATTATGCTTATGTGACACCTTATCTCTTTGGGCCTACAGCAAACGCCAACCCGTTGTTCTAAACTCATCCACGGCTTCGCAGTTTCAATATACTGCCACTCTTATATTGCTTTCTAGATGTCCCACGTGTTTCTTCGTATTAACTTTATTATTCAATGTATAACTCCATCTCTGCATTAGTGACATAACTCGCTCTCAAATAAATGTTTGCCTATAGTAATTTCTAAATATCTTATTTAATCAAATAAATATATGTCCGCCACTACTATTATAAATCCTAATTTAGACTCTTGCATTGCAAAGATATAAATCCCGAAGGCATGCTCTTGAAATACTTGCTCGAGAATTTAGGCAGCTAGATTACGTCAGCTATATAAATAAATGTATCTCTCTAATATCTAAAAGTATCAGAAAATCCCGCTACTGATATTTTAAATCTTACCAAATATTATTAGTTAAATGATTTATTATTAAAGTGTTTTAAATAAATAATTTCAACTATACGTCTGCTGTTACATCTTTATTTATTCGATACCCATTTCATATAATATTTCTTCGATTCTTTAAAATATAAATATTTAATATTAGTGTTATTATTGGCTAACTCGAAATAAAATTCTTGATTCTCTTGCATCTCCCTGATCACCATGCCTAAAGAAGTATTTACTAATGTAGCATCAGCTGCATTGTTTCGTAGATTGTATTGTGGAACCGATAAACTATGTTCGAACTCAGTAGTACGGGTAGCTTCGTTATCTAAATGGTGCTGCAGTTCTGTGTGGTGGTCGAATTCTGCACTATGTTAACAAATCACACGTTTCAGACCGTTACAATATACTACCTTAAATAATTTTCCATTCATTTTTAATTGACCAGTTATTAACTAAATTTATTGAAGTTTTATAAATATTTACTATTTAAATTACGCTTAATATGTTTCAAATATTTTTTTTCTTTTGGAATCTTTAATGTGATTTAAAGGTTTAATATTTTTTGTAGCACTTATTTTAGTCCATAAGTTAAATGATGAATATATAAAGCAGATTTATCATCCTGCTTATTAATTACATTGTTATATTCTTTAGCTCTAACTTCTAATTGTTTGCCTGTATGACCGTAGTAAATAGACAAGATTATAAATATGCTCTATACATTCATTACTTAACATAGGGGCATAAAATAGATGCTACAAAAAATATTAAACCTTAAAACTACATTAAAGATGAAAAAAAAAAAAAGACAAATATATGAAACACATTATATTAAGCATAATTTAAATAATCATAAAAATATTTATAAAACTTCAATTAATTTAGTTAATAACTGATCAATTAAAAATACATGGAAAACTATATAAAGTAATATTGGTAATAAATTGAGAAGTTGCCAGTCTCTCATATGCGCCTACTGTTGCTTCTCAGACAGCCATCAGATGTTAAGACAGCAGTATGAAGAGCGATCAAGCTGCAAGATGCTTAAGACTGGTTTATATATATATAAAGTTAAGTCAAGAAGAGGGTGGGACTATCCTTTTCTTATCAAAAACTCTGTCATGTGTTGTGGCTTGATCGTTCTTCAAACTGCTGTCTTAACATCTGAATCGCTGTCTGAGAAGCAACAGTAGGCGCATGCGAGAGATTGGCAACCTCTCAATTTATTACCGATTTAACAGCAATATGCGATTTATATTTACATAAGGTAGTATATATAAGGTTGTATAGAGTATACTTTATTTATTCTGTATATTGTTATGTTATATAATCAATTCTTTGAAATTTTATTGAATCCCTGTATCATAATTTTAATCTGTTATTTTAGTTCCATCATAGAATAACAGAGTGTTCTATCTGCAATAAATGGTTAACTTTAAAATAGATATTTAACATTTAAAAAGGCCAAAAAAACCATGTGCTGAAATAGGCTTTTTATGTATTAATTATTATTAAGATATACATTTATATAACTGTTGTGTATGATATTTTTATTATAATTTATATGAAAAAAAAATAGCATAACAGACTTCATTAATTTGAATGTTTGATGATTTTATTTATACGTGTTAGTTTATCTAAGTATGGAAAAAGATTAAAGAAACCTGTCAATTGTGTATATGTACTATCCATGTATGAAATGAAATCTATTGCACAAATGTATAAAACACAGATGGAAAAAAATTAGCAGATGAGTAAGATATATATTAATGATAATATTTCAAATACTAACTCCGCCATTTTCTGTAATGGAAAAAAAAAATTTAATTAAACTGTATTGTAGAAATAAATAACTTGAATAAATTAGATAAATTATCCACTTAAGAAGAAAAACATTCTGGAAGAAAATAAATGACCAGTTTAAATTCTTCAGAGGATAGAAAATATGAATATATTTTCTTTAAATTTTGTTCTATCATTTATAGAGTTAGAAAAATACCAATGTGTGTGTTTTGTTTTTAATGACAGGTAAATATTCAAGTTATTGATTGAATTAATGTACTCATAACTTCTATAATTAGATTGTAAAAATAATTTAGTTTATAGGTTAAAGATAATTAAAAATTAATAACTAAAAAAAAAAATATGTGATTACCATATATAAGTATAATGTTAAATTATTTATATTTGATTAAAATAGAATATTTATTGATTTATCAATGATTGGAATATTTTTTACTAATAAACATCACATGACCACCACCTCTTATGCTTGTGTATAACTGTTGTTAAAACAGGCAAAACTCACTATACGTATGCCACACACAGCAAGTTAGTCTGGGGATATTGGATGAGTAGGCACTAGATGGGGATTTTATGCACAAGTCTTCTGGCATCCATTGATTACTCTAGCTTGCTGTGTGTGGCATACGTATAGTGAGTTTTGCCTGTTTTAACAATGTTTTTACTATTAGACATATACATGTATGTATATATACATATGGTTATTTAATGCTTAACAAAATTTATATATTTGTAAATTACAATTTAAACAATGTATAATTTTGACTTTTGTCAATGTATGGAAACAACACCTGATATTTGTAGGTCAATCAGAATGATTTTAAGAGATCTTTCATTTTATTATTATTATTTCTAATCATTAAATTTATTAATCATTACTTTATTCTATTGAAATTATATAATGCTAGCATAGTTTAAAGTATATTCTCTTGTTCACAATAAACTCTTGCTATCTCAAAAATAGTTCAGACTAATGATAAATAGAATATGCATGTGTGTGATATATATATATAATTCTTTTTAGAATTATTTAGATAGTGCTAAAGTCATAAAAGTGATCTTTAAAGTCCATTTACTTTATAGATTTTACAATGATGACTAGTCCATTGATGTGTGCTAGATGGCCCAGAACATTGATAAAGGAAAAGCAATTGATATAATAATATGAGAACTTTTTTGCCATGCTTATAGTTATTTTAGCATTTCCAGGTGTGCATGCAACTGAAATATTGGTGATTGCTTTTATATTATACTCCAAGTTTGGTATTGACTGGCGGATGATTAACCTAATAATTTATAGAACGTCTCTTTTAAATCTAATAATAAAAAATGATTGTTGAACATTAAATAGTGATTATTTTGATAATACTGTATTCTTGCTTATCATTTCATTCTAATATTTTTAGGTTATTTTTAATGCCCATATTCATTTATGATATTTATTTGCATCATCTCTTCATTTTTAAAATGTCTCAAAAACATCATAATTAAATAAATACAAATAATATAATTTTTTATCTTACCGGGAGTAATTTTTTTAATAACAGGATTGTTGGCTTCATCTTTCAATTGCTGAATATGAAGGAGTTGGTGCAGGTTACCAGAGTGAGGAGGCCATGTATAAATAAAGACACGACTACCACTACTTCCCGCATCAATAACTACGCCATAATGCACTAATTCTTGACTGGAAAGAGATTCTGCAGAATGAATCCAACTGCTCAGATCTTGTAATTTTCCAACATACACAAGGATTATAATTATTAGAAAAAAAACAATAATACCTACAGAGAAGATATAATACCGTGGTTTTGATGAGTACAAGACCGCATGTAAAGAACACGCTGATAAACTAAAATGCCAGCATGCTGGACAATGAAAAAACAATCTGTAAAAAAAAAAAAATTATAATTTTTTTTTTTTCTAAAGCAGTATGTAATTTGCTTATACTGAATGCTTTTATACATTTAAGTAAAAGGATTTGAACTCAGGATTTTCAGTCTATTCATTCTCCACTCTATCTCAAGCAACCAATACACTGATTACACTCATGCAAAAAGGATGCATGATCCCCAATAAATGTATTTCATACAGAATCAGCACTCATCAGTTGGACCAGATCATAATCTCCCATACATTTATACAATCTCAGTTTATATCAAGATAGCAATTCCTCAAACTTTAATGGACATGCTTCAATTTTCTCACCCTTCCAACTATCTAAAAAGTGATGAATGTTCAAAGCCATTTTTGGATTTGATATTGTAGTCATATCCATGTAAACATTCTGTCAATCTATTCACTCATATTATCAGAACATTATCTATCCATAAATGTTAATAGAAGAGGGATGGACTGAGTTCAAATTCCTCTACTTACATATAATTTTTTTTTACTATAAGTACAAATAAAACTGTAATATTTATAGTATTCCATAGGATACCATCAAGGATTCTAAAGGGCACACTCTTGAAACTGCATATAATAATTTCTTTTGCATTAAATTTAGTCCAGAGAAAAGATAACAGCCCTCTCAAGCTGCCTGCAATACCATCTCTGAATCGATGTCTGTTTTGCGTTTTACATAATGGCATATTTTAACTATTTACATAAAAATTTTAAAACATTGTCATGTTTGGATCAACGTTACAATTGAAATGAGGTGGTAAGTTTTGTACCTTAACCCATGATGAACAAAGTGCTAAAATTAAATTTTATTTTAAATTGGGCAAAACTGCAGCAGAAATATTTGAAATGATTCAAACTGTGTATGATAATAAAGCCATGAGTTAGAAGAATATTTTCAAGTGGTTTGTAAGATTTTGTGATGGCAGGGAGAGCATTGAAGACAATCCAGAAAGGTAAAAATATACTGCAGCTTGAAAAAAGAACCAGTTATATTTGACTGGGACGTACTGTGTATGGTTTCATGCTAAACAAAAATGCATCAGCTATAATTTATAAATTTATCTGACTTTATTTTATTAAAGCAAGTTAAATTTATGATTTATTTAGTATCATATAAAAATTCAAAATTGATTAAATTTTTTTAAGATATGGAATCTTCAGTTTTGTAATTCAGAACAGAAATTTTCTCAATGTACATTAAAAAAAAAAAAAAACTTTTGATGAAAAGCAAAGAGCCGAGGAGAAATGGGATATTTTATTATAAAGTAACTTCTCCCATCCCATGAGATTTGGTTCCATACTTGTCATAGATACAAAAATTCATGACTAACATGTTTTAACGCAAATATGAGTTCATATACATAAACATTTTAAAAGTACGTATAACACACATATATGGGTGTGTGAACATACTACATATGCACTGTGAACTAAAAAATTAAAATATAGAAAATTATTACTTCTTATTAATTTCTAAGGTTTATATTTATTACCTTGGTTAATAAATCCATGCTAAGTTTTGACTTGATGGATGTTAATTTTATTTAATCAAAGTTTTTAAAAATGAAATTTTACCAAATTTGAGACCTAAAAGAATGTATGAAAATTAGATAAAAATGTTAAAGTTTCATATTTAGCACTCTAGTTTAGACATATTAACAGCATGCTTTCCTTATTCAATCATTTACTCTGAAAAACTAGATATGAAATTGTTTTTTTTTTTCAATGTGTAGAATGCTACAGAGTTTTCAACTTTCAAAGGAAATAGGATATACAGATGTGTCCCAATGAAAAAGTGATTAGTTCTCCCTCCAAGCTACCTGCAGCATCATCTGAGTTAATGTCTGTTACATAGCAACATAATTTATCTACTCATCACAAAAATTTTATGCACTAACACATCTCGATCATAAGTTACAACATGAAATGTGACTGTGTTTCGTACCTTTGTAAATGTCTTTAACGTTCTCCCTACTATTATGAAATCTTGCAAACTATTTGAAAACATTTTTACAACTCATGGCGTCACTGTCACCACACTTTTTGAATTGTTCCAATAGTAGTTTTATCCAATTTATAATTTAATATTAGAGTTCCATCATGGGTTAAGGTACGAAACACACCATCACATTTCATGTTATAATTCGTGATTCAAGGATGGTACAGCAAGCAGCTTAGAAAAAGAGCATTATGTTTGTATTAGAATACTCTATGTGTAAACAATCTGTATATTAAAACTTTGTTAAACTACATTATTTTTAGTTTAGTTTTCCAATATTATAATGGTTCAAAAAATGTTAAAACATTTTTAATAATAAACAGGTTTGAATTTGTAATAAAGAAAATTTATTTAAAGCCGATAGCTTTCAATACCGAATAGTATCATAATCGTAACATTATGTGACTAAAAGAAGTCAAGATCTAGTTTAAAGTTATTTTAGAATTTTAAATAATAGATTATCATAAAATTGAATTTTTAGGAGTAGATTTACATAATGCTATGATTAATGATACTATTCAGTATTAAAAACACTCAGTTTTAAATAAATTTTCTCTATTACAAATTCAAACCTGTTTTGTTATTAAATATGTTTTAACATTTTTTGAACCATTACAATTATTGTAGAAAAATAGGGCAAAAAATTTATTTTAGAATTACATATTTTCCAATATTAAAAAAATATATAAACTGCAATTGTAAATATATTTGTATATTATACAAATACATAATTGATAATGATTCCAGTCAGTAATATAAGCTAAAAATATGAGTAAGATCAAGTATGAATCTATAATTAAATACTGTATTGCTATTTGAACCATGAAAACTTAGAAAAGACAAAATTTGAATCCCTTTTTAAAATGGACAATATTTTAATAGGTAATTAGACAAACAAACCAACAAAAAAAATAATCCCATAGGTATAATTTCCATGAGAACTTATATAATGATGTTATTCATATAATAAATAACAAACACTATGTATGACCTGGAAAAATTAGTCTACTCCTTTATACAAAACTAAGAATTGGGAACTTACCTATATGGGTTAGAGGTTTAAGGAAATGGTTTAATTAGCATTCAAGACTCATAATCACACAAACATACACATTCTAATATCTAGTGCAGTTCTTTTAATCTCCCCTTTTATAAAAAAAATATAAGAATAAAAATATCAGTAAAAATTTTGTTCCCTACACATTTCATTATAATAATAATAATGCAAATATAATTATAAATCAAATTATACAATTATTTTATACTAGAAAACAATATAAAGAGAATAAATTTTTCCTTAATGTTTGAAATTAATAATTTGTTAAGTGCATACTCATTATGTAAGTAAAATATATTAAAACTATGCGCCTAGATGAGACAGTAGGGATCTCTACAAATCTTAACTCAAGATTAATGACTTTAAAAGATCAAGAGAGGCTTCTTATCTTCAATCTACTTTTTAATTATATAGGCAAATCTAGATTTGAGAGCGTGAAGCTATTAAATACTTCACTGATTAAGTGCACAATTTCTATACAAGCTAACGTATGCAAAATCTTTCAATTTACATCATTCCTTAATCAGTCAGCATTTTCTCAAAATGTCCTGTGTAAACTTGCAAAAAAACTTCCACATATCAATTTTCAATACTCATCACCTATGCAAATCTGAAAGTGGTGCTAAATCATAAAAATAAAAAAAACTCATATAAACAGAATCTAGCAGATGTTTGACATTACTAAAACATAGTGGTGATAAATCTCTAAAAAATACCAATTTTACAAACTAACAAAATCTAGAGCTTGACCTGAAAGTAGTGATAAATCTGAAAAATAAAACATCACTTCTCAATATCATAGGATTTCAACCATTGCACAGTAACTTTTTAATTTTTTCTTCCAAGATTATTTTGAAAAACTCATTTCATATGTTTTTCTTCTTGTCACATTGCAGATCATTCTCATTCTAATACATTACTCAGAATTTACATGCTGTTGAAATTAATATTTTCTTCTTATTTATTTGTTTAAATATAACAAAAATTTTTTTTTTTCTTTTCATCTAGTTTATTCATAAACCTTTATTTTTTTACAAAAAAAAAAGTTTGTATAAATAAATTCCTATTTGCACAAATAATTTGTATTTTTATTCTTCTTGTTTATTTTGTTTAAATAAATTTCTAAATTTTTTAGTTGTCAATTGTATAGTACTATTTCTGAAAAAAGCAAACTTTTTTTATCTCTATTAATTTTGTTTACAAAACACACATTACTTTAGCAATATTTTAAGGAAAGAGGGTTTCTCCTCTGGTGATGTTTGATTATAAATAGTAATTTAAATATTGCTAAGAAAATATGCATGTTCATACTCAAGTTTGCTTAATTTTCCTATGATTGATTTAGTGGATCAAAATGAGGATTGATTATATGTTATCATTAAAGTTTTATATTAATATTGCTTTGTTTAAATAAATTCATATTTGCACACTCTATTTAGGCAGATAGAAACAAAAACGAATTATTTGTTTTAACAAAAAATGATTCCCTGCTAATGACTAATTTGATATTGGATCATATCCCTCATTAATCAATAAAAACCAAATCTAAACACTCATAGAATTCACATTCCCATGATCGAAAGTTATCTTGCTCCAAGATAGAATTTTAAAAAAAACTAAATGAAGCTAATATTTGAGTATATTGAATGGAATATTATTAAAATCTCTCCATTTCCCTCTTACTATTATAGATTTAATAAGCTCTTATCAATAACTACTAAAAGGTTCATCCCTCATGGATATCAAAAGCAATTCATTCCAGATTGAAACAAAACAAGCAGAACTTTTTATAACTAATATTTGTTTACTAAAGATTTGAAAATTGTTGTGAACCAAAAACAAAATTTATAAAATCTACTCAAAAGAGCTAATCACTTTTATATAGGCTTGGTAGTTCTAAATGCATCTATAAAAAGACCATTATTGTTACTACTAATGAAATTATTAACCTTATGTATCAGACTTCTAAATCCAAGATTGATAGAATGAGATAAAACATTAGAGCAGAAATGCAAGATTTTCTTTCTCAATGTTCCTCCAATATCAATATAATAAAAACATACATATTGTTAGACTTGCCTTGATTCTCTTACATCAGTAAAAGGTCTCAGAAGTAAATAGCATATTTCCAGAGTTTCTACAAAATTTAGGACCTAAAACCAAAGCAAAGTCAACACAACATTGATATATAAACTAGTCCAAAAATTTAGCATAAAAGCAAAACTAGAGCAGTATTAAAAGTAAATAGATCTAACAATGATCCAAAAAGTAATCGCATAATGTCATTATTAAGTATTTCTACAAAGGACTTGAAAAAAAATCATATTAACGAAGAATTTTGATAACAGCTGAGAGCAGACTATGTTTAGGGAAGGAAGCTACTACAAACAAGTTTTTTCTTTGACCACTCACATTGAAATGGGCTTTCCAAATACATTAAAAACTGATGCTAGCTTAATTGATTTAATTTCAGCTTATAATTCTGCTTGGAAAAATGATCTAAAAGTTTCTAAAATCCTTAAATTCATGAAATCAAAAATGCTCATCAATACAATAACTCAAATGACACTAAATATAATCATTGTAGATACAAAATTTTATATAATCATCTACCATAACTGTTTAGCTCTCTCTCCAACATTATATAATTATTAGCGATCTTACTGAATCAGGATGCAGGAAATTCATCTATGCTGATGATATTTCTTTATCTTAACAAAAGAGAACCTTTCCAGAAATGGAAAAGTCTCTTAATAAAGATATGAAAAATTTGAAAATTTGTTTCAAAGACTGGCACTTATTTCTAATCCAAACAAGACAGTATTTTCATCTTAACAATAGCAAAAACCGTTTTATTCTGAATATAAACTTTTGCAGCAATAGATTTAAACACAATCCATGCAATTTATGAATCTAACTTATTTTCTCAGTTATCTAACATTAGACTTAAAAATAATTTCTTAGAATAGTCTCCTTGGACAGCTCATTATTATTATTTGGAGTTGTGATGCAGGTATTTTAGTTATTTTCTTAATAGTAAGAGATTCCACTAGAGTAAAACCTGTGGCCCTGCTTGTAAAAAAATACCCAGATTAAATGTCTGAATATTCACTTAAATATAACTATGAAAAATATCACTAGTACATTAACGTCTATTCTTTTGCAGTAGCATCCTGTTTCTTCATATATTCCTCCATAAGATATCAGAAGTTGCCTCACAGAAAATATATAAAAAGATGTTAATATAAGTAGAAGTTACAAACAACGTATTGAGAGTAAACCTTTATTAGTGCACACAATTATGAAGTGCTAGGCATGCTTTTGACTGGATTCAGTCATAGATGTAAGGAGGTTATATTAAGTAGTCCGAAAACAAAAGTGAAATAATTTGCATATTGTTGCATTGTAAATTAAATGGTTAAAATGGGCCATTTCTTGGAGAGAGGAATACAAGATTCTTTTCGATTGATGGCATGTTTATTCCCAGAGATATGCCAAGCCTCCTTGACTTTAGGCTTGGCATCGTTGTGCTAGGTACAGATTATGCTAAATAATGTAGGCTCAAAACTATGACAGAATTTAGAGAAATGGTCAAAAAAGATGGATTTTGCATCGGTGTGAGTTTTAGTTCAGTTGTAATACATAAGTTGGCTTGGGACTCACAGTAATAAACAGAATGGCAAGAAGTATTTTGACAATAGACTGAAATTGCCAATAATTCAAGATACAATTTTACCACATAAGACTTGTCTTAAATCAAGATTATGTCTCTTTCTAGATATTCAACTAAAAATCTACAACTGAAAAAGTGACATAAAAAAATGAAGATCAAGAAAGTTCTTTTCCCAGAACCAACAGTTAAGCCAGCTAGTTTTGATTGATCTTGGATATTATTAGTCTCATTAACTGATTCAAGACAACATACACTATCAATTCCATAAATGGAATTTAACAACTACTGAAATATATAGATGTTGATAAACATAATCTATGAACCACATAGTAATTATCAATTCTATGGCTACAGCAACATAATTAAAAGACTTAATAAAAATACTAGTAAATCTGTCTCCTGGTTAGAATCTTAGGTTTCTTTATGACATTTTCTTATTAACAAAAATATATATATATATTCAAACACTAAAATAATTATTTTATCTTGATACTTCATTTCTGTAAATATTCAAAATGTTACAAAACTTTCATCATCTACAAACATGACATTACTCAATTTAAGACTCCTAATCTATTAAAGCAGTCCTCATCAATATTCTTTCACCGCCCAGACTTCTGCATGCTTTCATATTCCTATAAACTATCATACAAAAAAACAACTAAGTTACAATTGCTGGAATATAATTGAGATATAAAAACATGGTTGCACAACAATTTAATTCATTACTATTTTCTCAATAACAAAGTTTTTCATACAAACAGACTCATACATATTTGCAGATAAAAAATAAAAATAGTCAGAATTAGAATTGATGCACACCACAAACATGCATTACCATTGCCACAATTTGTCAGTGAAATAATTGGTATTAGCATGATGCTCATAATACCCAGATCCTATACATCAATCTGAGAGACTGAAGATAGTTAAGTAAAAAAATGAAAAGAAAACTGGCAGAAAGAGTATAAAGAGCTGATAGAAAAAATTGTTTATATCTGAAATGTATGTGGTAACTAAAAAAAAAATTCTCAATTTTATTAATATGATATAATTGATAGCGTTATTAAAACCAAAAAAATTAACGCCAATGAACAATCCATTATATAAAATTTTTTGCAAACAAAGATCATTGATAAAAAATTTAAAACACATACTCATAGACAGCTGTATAAAATTTTTGCAATCAATGGCAAAAACTTCATCACATGTTACGGAACAATATTTACATTGGAGAATACCAGTTTTAAAAATCTAAAGCAATTTGTTGTGAGCCATTCCTGTTCACTCTTAAAATAAATGAACTTGTCATTTATATTTACTGAACAGGAAATGATTATCATTGGATAATATATATATAAAAACAATAGAAATAACAGTGAATTAACATATTTTCCTGGGTGGATCATTCCTTTTGCTTTTTTTTTTTAGAGAAAACAGGTGGTCTCTTGGCCTTTAACTTGGGGATACGGTTCTTTAGAAGTTTAAGAAATGGTGCACTATTTAGAAATCCTTACATTCTTATTATCTTTCGGACTTACATATGGGTTGTGAATGAACTCCATGTTATAAGAGATTATCCTTCATTCATATACAATAACATTGTATAATAAAATACTTAAAACATCAATTCAAGTTTATCTTTACTATACATAAGAATTAACTGCTGCCAAAGCCCCCGGTAATAATGCAATGCTGTAAATTTAACTTACGCAATCAGAAAGCTGATGAAAAAGCAGTTAACTATACATCTGAATTGCAAAGGATAATGTTGGCTTGCAATTTTGGAACATTCCTCAAGAAGGAACTGAAAGATGGATTTATATATAGTATGAAAGATCATGAATTAAAAATTATATTGTTGATGGACTCCAATATTACTTTCGATATTGCAGGATCTGAGATGACTTTAAAAAAAAAAACAATTAGTCTGCATTTCTGAGTAGAAATCCTGAAATATCCACACGACAAAAACAGAGTCAAAGGCCAATGGACAGCTCAGTAAATATTTCAGATAAACAAAATACCAAGTAACAGCAATAGAAACAAAATTGTTACTGTTATTAAAAAAAAACATCATTTTGCCAATCAGTATCCATATATTAATGCTGCCATTTCTATCAATATATTGGACATTTTGAAGCAGTCTGTCTTACAAAAGGAGACAGAATAGTGATAAAAGTGGTTCGTTTAATAAACAAGTCAGGAATAAAAATGACATGACAAAAAATTAGGATCAAAGTCAATGGATGGTGTAGTAATTATTTTAGATAAACAAAACACTACCAATTGTGGAAAAAAACAAAATTGTTACAAAGGAAAAAAAATCATTTAGACAGTCACCATCCATATATTAATGGCAACATATTGGACATATCAAAGCTGCCTGTTTTGAAAAAAGGAGACAGAACAGTCAGAGTGATAATGATTCATCTAATAAACAAAATTGTCAATCAAGTCACAAAAACTTAAATCTAAATGCATTTAACAAGCCAAGTGAAATCCTACTTTTTAAAAAACTAATTGTTATCCGGGGACAAGGGACAATGTTTCTGGTTCAACCAACTCCATTATCAAGTAAATGTTGAGAAAGAATAACTAGAAATCAAAAGACCAATCTGAAACTCACACCAAAATTAATCTATGAAGAATAAGTGAGTTACACTCCCAGTGAAGTTCAGATAATGTCCAGAAAGATATGAATACATGCAACTGTCATTATCATTTCCACAAAAGAGCATAACTTAATTGACCAAAATTGATTTAAACCAATGGGCTTCTTGCTGGTCAAAATGAATCAAGTAAGCTGTGAGATATTAGATTTTAAAAACAATGGTTGTTATCAAGAAACATCCATTCGATTATTTATAAATAAACATAGAAGATTTGACAACACCAAAATTGGAGATAATAACCAGAAATGAGGGCTGTCTAATCCCTACTAAAAAAAGCAAGGACTTATTTCACCCGGGAAGGGGGATAAGTTATAAGCTATTCATCCTTTTAAAAAAAATGAACTCGTCATTTCGATTCAGTGAAGAGTAAATGACTATCATTTGATAATATATATAAAAAAAAAAAACAAGCTAAAGTAAAAAAGGGTGAATTAACATACTTTCCTCGGTGGTCCCATTCCTTAGGGGGAACGGATTGTTTCTTCGCCTTTTATCTGCCGATACAATTATTTAGAAGCTTAATCAAGAAACGATGCGCAGTTTAGACATAATAATCGTACGACAAAAAATTATCCTTCATTATGTTAACACTCACTGTATAACAACTTCAAAGATCAATTCGGGTATCACAGCCAAGACAATTTGTATATCTATCCAACCGTTTTAAGAATTTATGGAAGGTGAGGGAATTCTTTACTTTCAAAATCAGACATTTCTTAACGAGTTATTCAAAAATATAACTTTTTTTTTTTTTAATCAATTACTACATCTGCAGCAAAAAAAAAAATTCACAAAAAATAAAGTTCAGATGACCAACTATTAAAAAAAAAAACGTCAAATTAGAAAATTACGAGACAGTAAAGATAAAGAGATATAAATTTCAAATTGATAAAATTTATTCATTACGCTAAAACTACATATAGAATAATATACTACTTCAAACAGAACATGAATAAATAATTGCATAAAGCAGTCGAATTGACGTCCAGATTTCTTTTAGACTAATAATTAACTTGAGAAAATAGATATGAAAACATTTTGGGGGGTTTAAATATATATATGATAGAGGGGAAGATAATCGAATATATTCCATTTACTTTAATAAATAAAACGAAACATTATTCTTAAAATGCATACAAAATAAAGTGTAATTTCTGAAGTGTAATAATCTGAAAGTGACAAACATCTCTACTACCATTTATGTTTGTAGTACACATAATGTCAATTGAAATTAAAAGCATGCTACGTGTAACTTTACCGATAATAGTTTTTTTACTCACCTGGCCATGAGCAATTATTTTAAATGCCTTAAAAATCACCTTAATAAAAATAAAACAATGTAAAGAAACATACTGAAATTTTGTCTCTCAATTATAATACTTCACTATTTATAAGCTGCGGCTACATAAAAATTATATGCCGACAACCATTACCATAAGAGCCGTCGTTAGTTAGGAAGTAGGTATTATGGCATTTAAATATAATGTCGTAAAAATGAACAAGAATAAGCGTACTAATATACATCCAATCGGTAACTCAGATTTTTGGTTTTAATAATAATAAAAATCAATTCAAAACGTTTTATAGTTTGATTTTATAAAACAATAACATAAATTACTTCTACTAATGTCGTAAAATTGTTTGCCAACAATAACAACAAAAAAAACAATTATGGCCACCGAAGATGTGCAAATCAAGCAGTGTCAACTCGATATTACAAAATATGATTTAGAAATTAATGCTCTTATTCAGGTAAATTATAAAAAGACATTATTTGAATTAAAGTTTTGTTATAACGGATATTAAGTTTAATCTAATTAAATTTTCATTCTAATTTTGCACTATAATATAAATGTAAAAGCAAAATCTGTTTTAAAAGTCCAGAGATCATCGGAAGTTCCCATAGACAGTGGAAGAAAAAGCATTACTCACCCATTTGCCAACTGACGGATAGTGAGAATTTTTAGTGTTTTTCCTTTTTTGTTGTTTTATTCTATAACGAAACATCTAGGTAGCCTTATACTGACCATTATTAGATAGGTAGTTGTACCAATTGCCTGGGGGGAAAAATCGAAGTCAATTTGGAACTTAAAAAAATATCAAAGTTTATCTTTCTCAGATTTGGACCCAGATGGTGAGTATGGAAGGCGAATACTCTCACCATTCAACCACGAGGCTATTTCAATCGGGTAAACCACAGCTGTTGATTTATCTGAAATGTAAGTGTTCCACACCGAAAGCACGCTCAGCTGTATCTAAAAATATAGAATAATTATATAGTTTAATATATATGTATATGCTATTGAATCTCAGATTATGGGTATAATAAACTCGTGTATTAATTACTATATCTTAGGGCTCTTATTAATTAATATAACAGTATTGAATCTATATTAGCAATTGGAAAAACATTACAATTTATTTCAATGAAAAAGCATTGTAGAAATCAAATGATTTGAAGTCTGTGGAATAAAATAAATAAAAGATAATGATTAAACAGCTTTTAAATAGTGCATTGCAGACCAAGCCGTTTCAACAACCCTTTTCAGAAATAATGAAAGAAAAGGCAGTGTGTGTATTAGTTTTTCCAATCATATGGAGGTGAAGCATTTTCCCATCTTTTATTCTATAGCTTTACCAATAAATATTGGATGGATGGCCTAGTGAATTGTGATCCAGCTATCTAAGAACAAATTATAACTTTTCCAACCTGATATGTTATTATAGTTTAAATGTCTTAAAATAAAATAATCTACTGCACCTGATAGAGCAGTTTTATTTATATACAGTACTTATATTTAACTTACTCTGGCTCAAATCTTGTAATTAAGTTTCATCCATTTCTTTATTTTCAATTCAGTCTAAACTTTGCATACAATATGTGTTCCTGATGACAATATATTTTTTAGAGTTTGCAAATAATTTTAGCTTAAAATTAGTGAAATTTTTTAATTTTATGTGGAACATTGATATTAGCAATGTCTAGCAGTGCTTCTTATAATTTAAAATTGAATGATTCTTTGAAAACTCATTTTAATAATTCAGTGTTACATATACAAAATTAAAAAGTAGAAAATAAAAATAATAATTTGTAGAAATACTTTTACTTATATAAATGTATTAAAAAAGTAAATAATAAAATTTTCATGTGATGTTTAGTGGTTTAAATAAAAATTTTTTCAGCTTTCATAAATTAAAGCATTACTGCTATAATTTACAAATCAAATTTCCAAAAAAATCATTTAAATAAATTTGCAAATAACTTTTTAATGTATCTATATCAAGAATTCCCAGTGATTGATATCGCCTCCCTGGGGTAGATTTTAACTTTTTAGGGATTGATAGTTTCAATAAAAAAAAATTGGGGATCGATGATAGCAAAAATATACCCTCTTACTACTGCTATTTGTTTCATGCTTCAAAATATCTGGTACCTAATTAAGAAAAAAAATAATTAAAAAAACACTTTTTTGATAAAAACACATTACATACAAACTTGCGAACGAAAAGGTAAAATCTATCATTAAAAGAGTCACACATAAGAATGTATGGAAATACATGTAGCACAAACATGTATGCATTGTCTTATCGTACATATCAAAGCAAATGCAAACATGAAAAATTGTTGCGTGTCCACACTTGCTTGCGGTGGGATGAGACAGTATTCGATATTAGCAGAATCTATCTGTCTTGTACGATCATGCTTTATATAAATTTTGTTTGATGTGACATGTACTTATTTATGATTTGAACTTTGAATATAATTATTTATTGAAGTGCAGTATTACGCAAAAGAAAATCAGTGGACACTGTTTATTTATTCGAGTTTGAACAAAAATCTTCTATTTCAAGTAAGTACATACTTTATTGTTTGTTTGTTTTTTTATCACAGGGGCTGTAGTTGTTAATAAAAGTTTTTATTTTTTATGATAATAATATGACTGAACCAAAAAAGAAATGCAGACAGTATCAGCTTGAACTATCTGAAGATAGTATTTGTCCCATCATTATCAAACAAACATTTACCAATGTGCCTCATATGCAAAAAAGTCTTTAGCATTGACACTGTGAAATTATCAAAACTAGCAGATCACTTGAACAGAATTCACCCTGGCAAAAAAGATTTGTCATACTTGCAATCACTTAAAGATAAAATTCTGAAGAAAACTACGATAGATAATATGTTTATTTCATCATCGAAGCAAAATGATGATGGATTAAGGGCATCGCACAACATATCCCTACTCATCGCGAAATCTGCCGAGTCCACAGAGAAGAAACTGATTCTACCAGCCATTGTGGAGGTATCGGACACTGTACTTCACAAACCTGCACAAGATGTTATAAAAAGGATTCATTTGAGCAATAACACAGTTCAAAAACATATCGAAAAAATGGGTCACAATGTGGAAAACTGTTTGTGTAGTCATTTGCAAAAAAGTATTTTTTTTCTCCAATTGAATGAGTCAACATTACCCAGTAATGAAGCATTATTGCTGGTGTACATTTGCTTTCTTCAAGATCAGGAAATGCATGGAGTACCAACTATGATTGGTAATTATTGCAGTTTCACAAGTTACCTGAAACAACAAGTACCTGAAGTAGTTGCAGTTCGCTGTGTAATCCATAGGCAACATTTAATAGCCAAGAATCTTAGTGACAAATTGCATCAATTGCTTCAGTTTGTTATAACAGCTGTGAACAAAATTCGAAGTAATGCTTTGAACACTAGACTTTTCACTTGATTATGCAAGAAAAGTGATGAAGATTTTTATCGATTGGTTCTCTATACCAAAGTCCACTGGCTTTTAAAAGGTTTATGTTTGGCAAGATTTTTTGCACTTATTTCAATCTGTTTTAGAGTTTTTGGAAGATAAGGATTCCAGTTTGAAAGAAAATTTACTTAAGAGTAAAACAGATATTGCTTATTTAACCAACTTATTTGGCAAATTTAATGATGTTAATTTATAACTGCAAAGAGACAATTTGAATCTCATCAAAGCAACATTGGTCATATTGACTTTTGTTGCCAGGGTAATGTTTTTTAAGCAAAATATTGCAAGATCTGAGTTTTTCCAGTTCCCCAACTTATTTAAGATAGGCCCAATCCAAGAAGAAAACATCTTGTCGTATGTCAACTACTTGGAGATTCTTCACTTAGATTTTAAAACTAGGTTTGAAGATATTCTATCATTGGAAATACTGGATTGGATAATAAACCCATATACTACTAGTGCAGAACCAAATATAATTTTGCAAGATGAGATCTCAAGATACAATTCAACAGGGTTATCAAAAGTTTTTGCTACAACAAGATATTCGACTTCTGTACCCGGCTCTATGGACTGTTGTACAAAAATATTTGCTGACATTTCCATTGTCATATCTGGTAGAAAGAGGCTTCGATTTAGTTTTAAATCTGCTTTAGAACAGATATAGTTTGCATATCACTGAACGTGGAAATTTGAGAATGCAACTTACTAATTTAAAACTGGACATAGATAAATTGTTGACAGATCACCAACTGCATCCATCTCATTAAATTCAGTTTTCCAAGTTAATTTATTTGGTATTTTTATAATTCTGATTAAAATCTTTCATTGTGGTAATTTCGTTGATGTTTAATTCTGTCTGAATTTGTTGATTTTTTCGCTTCATTTTTGTGTTTAATAAAGTGATTTCAATATTTGTATTATTTTGAATTTACATATTTATTTCATAAATGTCAAAAATTAAAAAAAAACTGCTCGTATTTTTTTGCTTTAATTTCTTTTAGTGCAGATTTTGATATTAAATGTTGCTCAAGATAATACCATATTCTGTAGTCCTTTTATCCTTTTCAATCATTAATTACAAATGACTAAAATGAAAAGTTTAATATCTAGTAAAATATTTAATACCGAATACTGTACAAATTTATTAATTTGAGTAAGTAAAGTAAATGATTAGGGGTTCGACGGTTTTAAAAGTTTTTAGTAAAAGAGTCTGCAGCTGAAAAACGTTTGAGAACTCTTGATCTATATGAATAAAAGTATTTCTTTAATTTTTGGGTTATTATTATATTTATTTATTTGTTTATTTATTGGGAAAATTCAACTATGTTGATGCCAGGGAATTGTAAATTATAGAAAGAAAAAAATCGCATATTTTACTGATTTCTTACAGTGATTTTTGATAATTGTTTGTCCAAATTCAGCAAAAGAATATAGTTTTAATGCAGAAAGATGTACTAAGACTTTTTATACTACACTTGTAATCTCATTTGCCTCAAGATTTTGTTTTCATTTATACTCTAGTGACTTTCTCATTGCAACATTATTAAAGATGACAATATTCTGCTTTATATGTAAAAATAAAGTTGTGTTTTTCAGGATAGTTTACTTGGAGTGCAATATATAAAATAGGTTTAATTGATTAGGCCATGTATTTAATGCCAAACAATTAGGACAATTTTCAAAAAATTAAGAATCGAAGTGAGCAAATACAAAGTATGAAATATTAACTGAGAAATTTGTCTTGATTTGAAGGCCACTTTATATTGTAAGAAAACTGCTGTGACAACAGTTCAATGAGCATTTTAATAAAGTCATGTCAAAACAACGATAAATATCTTTTAACTACATCCTGAAAAATGTATTGTGATCATACTGAAATATCAACTGTTTATTATATTTTCATAGAATTACTATCATATTTAGAGAGAAAATTCTAGTCATCTTTAGAATTTCAAGAATTATAATAATCTAAATATGATTTTTATAATGAATATTTGACCATTGTATATATTTAATTAATATATAAGTTCAAATAGTCTTCAGCTATGCATAATTTTCTGTTCAAAAATTGTATACACATTTTTTTATCTGTGAAAAATTTTGAAAACACACACACATATTAAGGGAAGCAATAGGCTGTGAACAAACAATACAGTACATTTAGCAAAGATCAAGAATTCAATGATATTTACAAACTTACATCTTCTAACTGATGGATTCAATGTGAACTCAATATATGTCAGATGAAAATGTGGCATTACTAATTAATAGACTCTCTCTTAATAACCTTGTTTTAATCATCAAATTAAGGGGAACCACTCTCTGTTAGATTGGCTAGAGCAGGCTTATAAAAATTTTTAAAAATAGGCATATTCACTCTATTTTTGATCTTTGCTAAACATATTTCCCATAATCACATCTACATCAAGTTATGCTAATTTCATATTTATGTTTACATATTTTAAGTGATAATAATCTTAATAATACATGTTGTAATTAAATGATATATTTTAGGACATTCGAGAATGCGTAGGACCGCAAAAGGAATTGGATCACTTAAATGCTGAAGTTAAACAAAAACTTCAAGGACTTAGAAATAGATTAACAGTAAGTAATAATTTTTTCTCTGGGATGTAATTTATTATCAATAGACAGTTTATTAAATTGGGAAATAATAAAAAAAATTTTTTTTTTACATAATTAAAATTATTGCTGATATTTCAGTCAAATTCTATAAAAGTAATGAGCATATAAATAATCGTATGTAAATTATATTAGAGTTAGTTCTTGACACAAATTGCCATATTAGAAACACTATTGTTAACAGTTTATGATGCTGGTCTGTTGCTGAATGTATGTAATTATAGTCAAAAAAATTGATGTTATGAATATCTTTGTTATAAAATGTTATAGTATTATTTTAAAATATATGTGGATTTTAATATTATTTAGGCATTATTATTACATTATATTTTTGAAATATGTACAGTATTTGAATAATAATATGCCATTTGGCAGTAGAGTGTTACCACATTTTTATATATATTACAGTGAAAATTGCAGTTATTAAACAAAGTAATGAGCATATAAATAATTGTATGTAAATTATATTAGAGTTAGTTCTTGACACAAATTGCCATATTAGAAACACTATTGTTAACAGTTTATGATGCTGGTCTGTTGCTGAATGTATGTAATTATAGTCAAAAAAATTGATGTTATGAATATCTTTGTTATAAAATGTTATAGTATTATTTTAAAATATATGTGGATTTTAATATTATTTAGGCATTATTATTACATTATATTTTTGAAATATGTACAGTATTTGAATAATAATATGTCATTTGGCAGTAGAGTGTTACCACATTTTTATATATATTACAGTGAAAATTGCAGTTATTAAACAAATAGAAGATTATTTTGTGATCCATCAAACTTAAGAAAGGGATTTGTTAAATGTTTGTTTATATAATGTTGTATGGATCAGAGAATTAGACATTTAGAAAAAGAAAGAAATGATTGGAAACTTTTGTGATGGAAAAAAATAAAGGGTATTGTCAGTTGCTCAATTGGTCATATAAGGTGAAAGGCCAAGCACAACAATTCCTTTCAGTTGTCCACACAGAAGATATATTTATCTCATTTGGAATCAATTGACCAACCTCTTTCTTTTGAGGCTACTACTATCTCCAAATAAATGGAGCAGTTGGAAGCTTGAGATATGGATTCGAAGTAGAATGAAAAAATAAAACAGAAGCATAGGATTAGCAATATTGTAGTCTTGAGCAGAATAAATGAAAAGGGATTATTTATTTTAAAAATAATAAAAGTTAAGAGGAATGTAATTGAGGGTATATACATTATGTCCCAGTGGAGAGGCGATTGATTCTTTCTCTTAATTGCCTGCAGTACCATCTATAAATCAATGCATGTGTATATGGGACATGATTTAACTATTAGACCACAAAAATTTTAAGCTGTTAGCATGTCTGAATCATGAGTTATAAAATATGATAGTGTGGTTCATATCTTCCTAGATTGTGTTTAATGCCTTCCCTATAATCATGAAATCTTGCAAACCATTTGAAAATATTCTTATGGCTCCTGGTTTCATTGCCATATACATTGGGAGTTTTGTCCAATATAAAACAAAATTTAATATTAGCATATCATTCCATCATGAGTTAAGATATGAAACACACTGTCATATTTTATGTTGTAACTCGTGATCCCGACATACTAGCACTTTAAAATTTTGTGGTGAATATCTAAACTACATCCCAGTTTCGCAAGACCTTTCTAATATAATACACTGTGTACATAGAGATAGAGGAATTATGAAAGATATTTAAAAAGATCTTGTTAAGAGGAAGAAAGATAGAAGAAGAAAAAAGTTAATTGATCATTTAAAAAAGGGATTATCACTGAGTGTTTGAAAAATAGATCAAAGACTTGGAAAGGTTTTCCAGATTGATGTGCAAAAATCTTCTTGTTAGCAGATAAGTATTGGTGATAATGATGTCATCACTTCTGGGTGTTACAGTGTTTATTCAAACAATGGAGTCTTTTTTTTACAAATTCCTTTTAACACAATGAATGAGTAATATTTACTAAGGCTGTAACCTCAAGAATATGCACATAAAAATGCGTTAGTAGGGACCTCTACAGGTCTTAACCACAAGCTTTCATTTTGGAAGAAAAGAGGGGAAACTGCCAATCTGATTGGTTATTATTTCACTAATGAAGTCAGAAGCATATTTTACTTATTAATTATTTTATCTTGATGATAGATGGTTTTAATTATTCACAGTGAATATTTTTCTCTGTTAGCAAAGATTTCAACAAATGCGATTCTATTTTTTGAAGCATATTCTTATTCCTATATTTTATCCATTCATAAAACTCCATCTGTCATTTATCAGATATCTGTGATAATTTACATGATGTCACATAAAGTTCAGTTTCGTAGGATGAATATATATATATTTATTGATCACGCTATATCTGAATAAGGAATAATGAACCAAATAATTCTATTGATTAATTTTATCTCTAGAGTCATTTTGGAAAAGCTGTTATGAACTGATGAAAATTAGGAATATTCCATCAATGCATTATTGAAGCATGTGATTTTATTACTGTTGTCATCATTAAACATGCATTGTTGATTGAATAAAATGTTAAAAATTATGTGTTGACAGTAGTGGTGAATATATTGTGCAATTTCTGTAAATAAAAACATTTGTTTTGCTTTTTTTTGTCTGTTTTAAAAATAACTACCTATAAATAATTATTATAAAAGAAATTTGTATACATTCCAACTATATGGTAAATTTACTCATGACTATATTAAATTATTCAGTTCTGCTACTCAAGTATGCTGCTCTCCCAAATTATTCTGGACTTATGGATCCCTCGTCTCATAAATCTTAAATTATTAAATTTCCCATAATTGTATCATAAAATTCTTCCTTGATTCAATTACAGCTCTGCAATTTATGATTCTCTAATTATCTGCTGATGATGTGCAGATTTTTATATGAATGAATACCCTATTAAAAAAAATCATAATCAACTCAATAATGTCATGCTTTAATAATATATTATTATAATTTAATTTTTTTTAATCCTTTTTTAAAATTGTGATTATAATTATGTGATTAATTAGAGAGTTTTATACATTTTTAGTTAATATATAATTTTTTTATAGATAGACAACTTCCATATTTCTCCATTCCTTTTTATTTCATAAATAATTTCATATAAATAAAGATACTATAAAAGACAAATAACCCCCAAGATGCATTTCGTGCTGAACCAGCACTCATCAGTTGGGCCAGGTCATCATCTCTCATATACATCTTTATTACATGAAGATTATTTATGTAGAGAACGTGTTTTTTGTTTGTCATCATTCAGCAGTCATTTATAAATGGCTGTGGTTATTTCACAAAAGAAAGAAAAAATATCCTAGAAATGAGTTTTGTGATGGTGATACAAATTTGTATGTAGACCACAAATATTTATACATATGGAACATGCTGGTCCATTTTTCTGTTTATTTGATATTTTATGGTATTGACTTTTAACTTCTGCAGAAAATTCTTTTTTTTTTAAATACTTCAATACTTATATAATTATAGCTCTTCTATATCTTTTCACTGGAAATAATCAATATTGCACTTTGTTCAAATGTCTTTTGAAATAATCCTTAAAACATAAATGAAGTCTGTCTTTTACAGAAAACTATGTGCTCAAATTCACAATAAAACATCCTTTTAGAAACTTTTGTGATTATTCATGTCCAATCTAATGAAGATATAATCTTATAATAGTGGACTCAATAGTTTCCTATGCTGCAAGTTGAAGAACATGTTAACTGGTTTTATGATCTTGCCAATGTATCCTTCAAATTTTATGGATAATCTTTAATCTAAGTCTCATTTCATGCAATAAATTAGCTAATATACAACTAATTTTGTTGCAGTAGTCATTTTCCTCCTATGAAATATTTGATCTTTTCATTTGTTTAAAAGCAGCACTCTGCATTATACCTCGGCATCTAAGTCCACCATTCTATTTGTAAAACTACCAAGATATTTACATTGGTTTCTATTATTAAATTGATATCCATTCAAGCTAGAAGATGCTGAGGATTTTTCTTTCATCACTGGCTTAAAAAGAATTTGTGTTTTTTAATTTTTATTTTGTATGTATAATTGCATGTTTTCTTTTTATGAAATCCTTTATTAGATTTTTATGATTTTTATCTGGTAATAAAAAGTTAGTCAATATTATAATTTTATAAAGAAGATAGCATTATGGACAATTTGGAGCTTGAAAATTGCCCATCTGAAATGATATATATATATATATATATTTATTGTATATATACATTAAAGTTGCATATATATTCCATATATATAATATTATATTTAATGTTTTCATGGTTGTATGATGTAGATAAATTATTTTTTGGGTAAAACCGTGTATTATTTTCTATTATATACCGATATTTCGATGAACTAGCATCCGCCATTATCAAGATAAACTCTTGAAAGAAAATATGTTCGATCTCAAACTGTAACGTGGCTGAGTGTGAGATGAAGCACGAGAATCAGCTTGAAATAGTTCAGTATTCAGCCATATGGAAAACCTTCATTTTATCTATGTCTTCTAATATTGGCTTTAAATTAATAGGTGGTAAAACTAAGGGAATATACATTTTGATAAACCTCATATTCTGAATACTAAACTATTTCAAGCTGATTCTCATGCTTCATCTCACACTCAGTCACGTTACAGTTTGAGATCGAATAAATTTTCTTTCAAGAATTTACCTTGACAGTGGCGGATGCTAGTTCATCGAAATATTGGTATGTAATAGAAAATAATACATGGTTTTACCCAAAAAATAATTTATCTATTCCATATATGTGTGTGTGTGTGTGTGTGTATAATATAATTTTTTATTTCTTCTTTTTCTATATATTGGTTTCTACTTTAACGTATCATACCATTTACACCTTTCTTAAATACTTTATCATAAATACTTTATCAATACTTTTATTTATATCAAACTAATAGTTTCAACTATCCTGCAGTCATCATCATAATGGTCATATTAAAATGTATCATTATTTTTGCTTATATTGTGTGTTTAATTATGTATATCAATATGTGGATAAGTGTTTTAATTGTATAATTATATATTTGAATATTATAGCTCTGATGATGACTGCAGGACAGTCGAAACTGTTAGTTTGATATAAATAAAAGTATTGATAAAGTATTTAAGAAAGATGTAAATGGTATGATATATATAAGTATGTGCATGAAAACTAGTTCTCTTGTTGAAACATTAAAACAGATGTGTGGAGAAATAATTGTGTTCTGTTTTTTATTTATATATTTCCTTTAATTAGTTTATATATTTTTTATTGTTTCCATGATTGTACATATGTTATATATAATAAAGACTTTCACTGTTATAAAATGAAATTGAAAACTTTTTTGATTTTATCATGTATTTGTTTTCTGTGCAGAGAAAGTATTCCATCTGGTATTCAAAGTATCCTATTTAAAGTTTCTAAATTCTTCAAAAATGTCTTCACTGAATTAGATTGCCAATATTTCAACAAAATCACATTTATCTTTATCAGTGTTAAGATAATTCTGGAGAAGTGTTGTATCTCAAGTAATAACAAATTGCATGTGAATTAAAAACTATTCATACATATGTATATTTGAAGGTTGTGAGGTAAATTAACAATTTTTTCTGTATTTCCTTTTGATTTATAGTCAACTGATTTATTAAAAATGACTTTAGAAGGAAGACATAAAATAATATACTTCCATAACGCTGGAATACACTGAATTTCATCACATTTACTTAAACTGTTTGGTCTTTTTAAAATGTCAATAGACTCTCATAGTTCTTAAATCATATTTTTCCAAAATAGCTAGTATTTTAGTATTATTGATGTTAAGGATATAACCAATTTCTAAAAAATGTGATGTAAAAGCTGAAGTAATCAATTTTTGGTTGAAGACTTATTTATGCTTCCTAACGGTGCCATTAATGAACCTATTTGATTAACCACATAGTTTTTTTGGACATTATAAACTTGGAATTTCATAAATACCTTAGTGTTAGCAAACTCTCCATATAGTAGTAGGAAATGGTGATCATGTGATGTTCTAAAAATACTTAGTCTTTAGGCATATGGAAAAAAATATCGTTTTCTACTAGTGGAAAAATTGGTTTTAATGTTGAAATCAGATAATTATCATATCAGTGACATCTTTAATATAAGATAAAACAACTTTATAACTAACTGAAGAATTCTTACTATCATCATTTCCTTTTCTTGACATCAGTGCTATATAAAGCTCTTATATGCTTTTAGTGTCACCATTATAAAATAGAATATTTTTAGTTAATGCTATTTCTTGAACAAAATGATCCTTATCAGGTGAACTATATGCTTTCATCAAAAGATTTTTTGCCACCAAAAATATATATATTGAGATAGATTGCATATCTCAATTTATATTTTCGAAAATAAGAGTAGGATTCAGATTTCACAAATTTAAATTTAGATTTTCTTCATTAAATTTAGATTTCTATTATAAGCATACATGCATTGATAAAGGTTTGCGTCCTCAAAATAAAATAATTTATCTTGATATTAAGAGAAATACTTTAAAATTGATTTCTTTTATTAAGCTTTGCTTCATGTTTCGTAAATATTTAAAATTTTAGTAAAAAAAAAAAATTAGAGATTAAGATAACAACTTATCTGCAAGCGTGTTGTTTTCTTATCTAAGGAATTTTGTAAATGTGGGTGATTAAAACAATTACTGGCTTGTTTTAATTATATCAGAAAAATATGTTTAGCAACATTGGTACCTGTGGCAGACTAAGAAAATAATTTTGTTTTTGGTCTTTTAATCATTTTTTGCTGTCACTATGAATCTCCAAGAAATATTTTCAAACAATGGAAGTAAGTACTAGAAGTCACTAAAGAACTTCACTCCAGGTATGGAATCCACAACTAGGATATCTAACTCCAATTGGTGGATTAAATTAAATTTCATGCCAACCATCTTCACATATATTATATCACAGCTAAAATAGACACACTTCTCAATAGTGTAAATCTTAATAGAAACTCTACCTTGAAATGTGCAAACCCAATTGTAACTAATATGTGAAAATTATCAATAGTATATTTCACTAGTGAACTACAAAAAGCTCTTCAATATTTGTCCAAAGATAAAAAGTATCTATGTGAATTTAATCTTAGCTCTAAATTTAAATCTCTTCTTAGACATAAGGTAACCAGTTTATTTTATTTTATGAACAGTAATGATTTAATAAACTTTAATAAACTAGTTACCACAAGCCAGTTATACTTATATATGAGCATCAGTTTGCAATTTAATTTTTGTGATTTTGTGTATTTTTTGTATTTATTTTTCAATGTTAACGTAGTTCTAATATTTATGCTTTATAAGACCTTATTTAGTTTTCAGTGTATTTGACACATATATATATTATTGTATGCCTTTGAATCTTTAAAGATATAGATGCTACTTAAAATTTTCATTATCTTTGATAAATTTCTTTTTAAATTTAATTATGTATAATTGTTTACTTCTTTGAATGTTAATAAGAGTAATGTGATGTGATGTATTGTAACTTCTTCTTAAACGAAGTCAAGAATCTCTCGGCAATTATGCCCAGAGAAACCTGTTAGCTACTTTATTTTACATTCCCCGGTCTAAGTTTTCCCATTTCCACAACATAATCTTTGTCAACTCTATGGCCTTTATATCTAAATTCCCCTTATCTTTTCCTGAATCCAGCATAAAAACCAATAATCCACTTTCTGTATAATCACTTTTTTCATATTTATTCTTCCATAACTTCATTATATGTGCCCTTTCTGTTTTCAAACATTTATATTCAATTAACAGATGCCTAATATTTTCTATTCCTTCCTTACATAATTTACAGACTAAATCACCCATATTTTTCCATTTACATGTATATTCTCTTGTTGCTAAAGATCCTGGTCGAACCTTAAACAATAAACTACTTTCCTTACTATTATCATATGTTAACTCGCACCTAATATTCTGTTTATTTCTTTATATATTTAAACTCTTTTTACTCTCCATACTAGTTCTCCATCTCTCTAACTCCCTATTCTTTATAAACAAAGCAAAGCAAAACTCCATATAGTAGTGCCACCTGTGCTAAACAGAATAATTAATGGATGCTTGCTGGTTTAACACCAATCCTCCCTATTCTTTATTAATAAATCTATTCTTTTATACCATTCCTTATCACTATAACACTCAACAATCTTCCTAACACAATCATCCCATCTTTTGTACAAATATACTGATATAAATTCTTTATTCAAATCTTTTGCATACCGTATTACCTTTCTCACCCATCTTGTTGCCTGCCCTTTACTCATAACCCAATTAAATACTGTTTTGGCTATTGTTTTATTATCCATAAACTCTCCATACAGTAGTGCCACCAAGTGCAAGCTTCATAATCAATGGATGCATTGATTATGAAGGTTTGCATAGGATAACACTATTGTATGGAGAGTTTGGTATCAATTAGGAAATATAAAATCAGTCAAAATAAAAATAGGGTGGGACTAAATCGAGGATGTCCTATGTCATCTATTTTGTTTTTGTTATGTTTGAGAGAAATGGAGAAAGCAATAGAAAGATTGGGAAAAGTGGTAGAGATACTATTAATAGGTGGCAAGGGAGTGTATACATTATCAGGTCTTTTATTTGTAGATAATATCGTGTGCACAGAAAGTAGGGAAGATATGGAAATTATGCTGAAGACATGTACAAGGATGGGTAAAGAGATGGGGATTAAATTTAGTAAAGAAACATCAAAAGTAATGATGATAAATACTGGGAAAGAGAAGAGAAAGAATTTTTATTGGGGGATATAAAGTTAAATGTGATGAATAGATATAACTATTTGGGAATCATTTTAAATAATCGGTGAAATTGCTTGGATGAATGGGAGAAATAATTGATAAATAAAGCAAGAGAAAGAAAGGGACTGATAAAGAAATTAATAGTGGTTTCTTGTAATAAATATGATGTAGTTAGAATTGTATGGAAGGGAATGGCAGTAGTAGGGTTAACTTATGGCAATGATGCATTGTGGGTTAGTAAACGGGTGTTAGATTACTTAGAAAAAGTACAAAGAGAAATAGGAAAACATGTATTAGATGTAGATGTGTGGTTGGCAAAAGAGGCAATTCAAGGAGAAATGGGATAGTCAAGTTTTTATATGAGAGATGCAAAAAGCAAAATGAAAATGTTCGGTAGATTGCAGTTTATGGATAGTAATGTGATGTGATGTGATGCACTGTGACTTCTTATACAGAATCAGGAATCTCTCAGAAACTATGTCCAGAGAAACCTCTTTAGCCACTTTACCGTCCCTTTCAATTCCTCACCTCAAGTTTCCCCTTATCCTGCTCCATCCCATTTCCACAACATAATCTTTATCAACTCCATGGCCTTCATATCTAAATCCTCCTTATCTGTTCCCAAACCCAGCATAAAACCCAATAACCCACTTTCTGTATAATCACTTTGTTTATATTTAGTCTTCCATAACTTCATCATTTGTACCCTTTCTGCTTTCAAACATTTACATTGAATCAACAGATGCCTAATATTTTCAGCAGAACATTGCCATTACAATATATATTTGAACAAAGTCATCCAGTTCAGTGAAGTCAAAATAGCTTTTTATAATCTTAAAAATGAAAACCTACAGATCCTAATGGAATATTTGGAGAAGTTGTAAAATATAAGGGTGATATGTTAACTTCAAAAATATTGGAATTTTTAGGATGGACCCAAAGTTATGCCATTTGATTTTAAGAATGGTTTCAATTTTTAAAAAGAAATTGAATAGACAAGATTGCAATAATTGTCAAGTAATATCATTATTATCCATTTCAGCAAAGGTTCTGTCAAGGATTTTGTTGAATAGATTGTTTCCAGTCATAGAAGAATGGTTGTTCAAGATTCAGTATCATTTTAGAGAATTGAGAAGCACTACAAACATGGATTAAAAGAGTGGTTTATATATAGCTTTTATTGATTTGGTCAAGATATTTGACTCAGTTAATTGAACGAATTTATGGCATTTTTGGTTGATTGTCCAGCAAAGTTTATTTGTATTATAAAATTTCTACATGATAGAATTAGAGTAGGTTTTACTTCTACAAGTAGTAAATCTGAGACATTTGAAATGAAAACGGGTGTTAACTGCTAGGTTCTCCAGGCGCCATATTGAATTTTTAAAAAAACTGACCTGAGACACAATTTTCACAATAACTTCAGTTTTAATAATGTTAGAGCAAAAAACTTTATATTGATAGAAACTAGAAAAACTAATGAAAATAATAAGGCTAAGGCAAATAGTGATTACCATTTAAAAAATAAGGGAAAAAAGAAATTTCAACATCCAACATAATTATTACTTTATTGTTTGTTCATAATTTCTAATTTATCATTAACTAAGTTTAAATTACATCTTCATTGATAATTTCTTTGTATTCCTCACAAAATTATCTTTCAAACCATATATAATATGTCTTACCTGAGATAATCCATAACTTTAGAATCTCCAAAAGTATTCACATAAGAATTCTTCATTTTTATCTTGTACTGCAAAAGTTACCAAAACTCAAAGGTACTATAAGAAAAAGATTCATCCTAATAAAAGATACAAAAAAAATCATTTCAAGAAGATAGATATGCATTTGTCATCATAGCAATTGGCTTCTTGTTTATCTAAAACTAGAAATTGTAGGCTACTGTCTCTATCACTGATAAAATTAGTTTCATCTCTTCATTTTATATTTTTTTGTGTACATCAGTGATGTTTATATTCTTTATGCACACCAGTGATGCTATCTTGTTATATTTATTGCATCACATAGATATAATTTATTTTCATATAGTCCATTTGTTAGCTATATACTTGAAAATAATGTGATGAAAGATATGGCAACACTAATGACTCCACACAATGAATATGAAGGCATAAGCAAGAATCAGAATTTGATTCTTTGCCTGTATATGCAATCTTTCTGTACATTTGATTATTCGTTTTGTAAATCATTACTTGTAAACCCAAACACACCATATAAACATAATAATAAATTATTAAACCTTTTGAGAATCATTATTTTTAGAAAATGTTTATTTTTATAAAATAAGTGGATTAGAACACACATAATTACTGTACATATGAATTCATATGAGCATAAATAAATATAGAATTTATATATACACATACCAATATAAACGCAAATTAATAAAAATTAAATCATTTTTCAAATAATAAATTATTAAATCTTTTGAGAATCATTATTTTTATAAAATAAGTGGATTAGAACACACGAAATTACTGTACATATGAATTCATATGAGCATATTAAATATAGAATTTATACACACACACACCAATACAAACACAAATTAATAAAAATTAAATCATTTTTCAAATAATTTTAAAAAAAATTAAAATATTATTCAAAAAATTAAAATTGTATACTTATGAGCCCGATAGTCTGCAATTATGTTTAGACTCCATGGAAGGCCTTTTTTGTGAATGATCAGCATATTTTTAATCTGTTTTTGTCAAACTCATGAGGCCGATAAAAGTTTTTTGTCTTTATTGCTTTGTGGAAATTAGAAAATTGATAAAAAAAAAATTAAATGCACCTGTTACGAAAAAAAATTAATAAAAAATCCAAATTTCATTGGATTTTTTTGTTAAAGACATCTTTAGAAAACTATATTAGAGATGTATCAAATGTCCATATTACTGTTGACATCATGCTTATAGTTTTTACGTCATTAAAAAAAGAAAACAACATTTTGACCAATCAAATAAGATGCACGGGACACCCGCTTAATAATCCGAATTAAACAAGGATATGTACTTGCTCAAACATTGTTACCAATTTTTATAACAATTGTCTCTGGAATTATATATTACACAGCTTAATGAAACAAGGATTAAGATGCGATACAGGTTTGATAGTGGAAATATTAATTTGAATCAATTAAAAGCAAAAACAAGAACTTTTATCCTTGGATTCTGGATTTGCGTTGTTGATGATTGTGCTATTTTTCTAACTTCAAATGATGATGTACAAGTTATACTTAATGTTTTAAATGCAACATTTAAATATTTTGGTTTAATAATTAATATTCAAAAAATTCCAAGATTTTTTATCAACCAGTGATAGAGAAAAAAGTCGTCAGCAACTTTTGAGAAAGTAAAAAAAATTAAATACCTTGATATATTTTTGTTTAATTTGTCAAAGCGTCGGCCGGGAAGCGAACCCCGGGACAACTGCTTTTAAGGCAGCTGTGCTAACCACTCGGCCACCAATGCTTGACACTTTGATTTTTATAAGTAGAAAGGTGGATTTAGATGATGTATAGCATGGACTGCAGTTTGCTGCTTCTGTATTTAACAAACTCAAAGATAGAGTATTTCATCACATTGAAATAGCTACTATAGAGCTGATATTACCTAATTTATTGTATGGAAATGAGATTTGGACACCCTATTGTTGCAGTTTATAATGATATTAGAAAAGTTTTATTTAAGGATGATAGTGGCAAGATCATAAAAGCAGTCGATATGTTCCTCAACTTGCCGAATATTCATTATTATAAAATCACAGCTTCATTGAATTAAACATATGAAATGGATGAACATTGCAAGATTTTCTAAAAAGGTATTTTGTGGTCGAATGAATAAACATGGTGAGCAATATTGATTGTTTCCATTGGGAAGATATGGTAAAGAATAGAATGCATCAGAAAACTACAACTTGACATGGCGTTGAAATATTTCAGAAAGTAAAGTTTCTGCTTTAGAAATTAAAAAATGGCATTATAAAATATTAAATAAACAGAAAATTATATCAGCATATCTATACAGTATATGAATGTGTTTATGGTTTCACAGATTGGTTTATATAATTATTGCAAAACCCATTTCTATAACTTTTTTTTTTCGTGTTGGAGTAAGAATGGCCATAAGCTACTCTATCCCAAGCTACGAATAAATAATTCTCTAAACATTAGAAAGTGATAAAAGAATATAATCAAATCACATATTCTTAAGCTTTTCGATATTTCTAAACTTTCATTTGCTAATTTTCTCAGGAATTTAAAGTTATTTAAATATATTAGCCATATGTAACCACCAACATTAATAATTTTTAAAACTTATAATCTGTTATTCAAGATAGAGACAGAATCTTATTTTTAATATTTCTTTGCTTTTAATAATTAAATGGAAGTTAATGATTGTAAATATGAAAGTAGCATATGTTATTAAAAGAAGTGAACTATCCTCCTTCAGTCTATGAATAAATAATACCCTGTATGTTAATTTTTATCGTAGAAAAAAAAATACCCTGTATGTTAGCAAATAGTTAAGAATGAAATGCATCCATCTACTCTTAAATTTTTCAATATTTATAAGAGGTTGTTCCATTTTATTCTTTACCATTTGCTAACATTCAGAGTGTTTTATTCATAGCTTGAGGGAGAATACATTAAGATATATTATTTTCAAATTTATATATATATAATTTCAGGAATTAGAAATTTTAGCTAAAGAACAAGATAAAGAAAGTGATAAACAAGAACTTTTTAGGTTAATCAAAGGTCATCAGGCACAATTGGCAAGGTATGTTGTGAAAAAATTTCATAATATATATACATGCAACATAATATTTCAAGTTTTTCCATAACATTATGCATCATGTTTATGATTCTGCATGCTATTTGAAATTGTTTGCTGATTTTCAGTAACATCCAAGTTATGTTCATCAGGAAACTGTATCATTTACCTATTGTTATACATGGGAAAATCCAAAAAAATACAATTTATAAATTCTTTTATAATAATAATCAGAAAATAATAAATTCTTTACAACAGCTATATAAATATCAATATTTTTTTTAATATACATAAAAAGCCTTTTCAGCACCTGATTGGGTGCCCTTTTCAAATGTTAATAATCTATTATGTTAACTATTTCAGACATAAAACCATCTAGTGTTCAGTAATGAAATTAAAACAAAGAAGAACAATATAAATCATTAAAAAAATCAAAACCTGCATATATAAATCCAGTAATGAAAAAATAATTGACTATATCATAACAATCCAATAAATAAAATAAATTGCATGCATTTTTTACAATTATATATATATGTCAGTTATAATTGCAGGTTTTGATATATATATATTTTAATGATTTATATTATTATTCTTTGTTTTAATTTCATTATTGAACACTAGATGGCTTTATGTCTAAATAGTTTATTAATGTAATAGATTATTAACATTTGAAAAGGGCACCAAATCAGGTGCTGAAAAAGGCTTTTTATGTATATTAAATAAAATTAATATTTATATAGTTGTAAAGAATTTATTATTTTCTGATTATTATTTTATGGAAGAACAGCATAATGATAATTATTCTTTTCGAATTTTGATGATATTCTTTTATTTAACTTGTTCTGTTTTTAGTTTGTCTGTCTAGATAATAATTGACTTTTTACCATCTTTTCAATTTCTGATCATTTTTTTACTATATGCAAACAATTTTAGCAAAAAATTAGTAAAAAATTTAAGTTTTTTATGGAATTCATTTTAGACTTGTGCAATTTCATTCAATTTTTTTTTTTTTACATGAATAAAATTAAACAATAAAAATAAAAAAATTTTTCCAAAGAAAAGCACTAAAAAATAAAAAAACTTTTCTTCAGCTTTTACTATATTCTTGATATTATGTAATCAAATATAGAAGGCTGAAGTGCTTATGTTTAGAAATATTCTTAGTTTTAATTAATATTCTTCATTATTATGCTAATATATATATATATGATAATTTTAAACGAGGGCTCCACATTTTTATTTCTGATCACATGATACCAAGAATAACTTGAAAGTTGAAGAAAATATGTTTTTTATATTTGGTGCATTTATGGGAATAATTTTTTATTTTTTATTCTACAATAATATTTGTAATAATATATATATTTAATTTAGGAATTTGAGTTTGTTTACTAAATATTTATTTTTATTCAATATGTTAATATTTATTTTATATTTAATAGCACGCATAAAAGTATATTTGATACTTTAATAAAATAATTTGGAAAACAAAAGGCAATTTTTTGTTTAACTTCAGTTTTATTTATATATTTTCTTTATCTAGGACTCAGACTTTTCTCAGGAAAGCAAATTTAATCAGTCAATTGACCATTGATAAAAATGCAAGAGATAATTTACTTGCTTGCACAGAAAATGGTGAAATCCGTCAGAGGTATATCTATATTATTTTATAATTTTTCCTTTTTTTAAATGTTATTATTCAGAAATTACTATGAATAATTATTTTATTTTAGGCAAGCAGCAACTAATGAAAATTTGGTCAAATCCACATCAAATCTTACTGAAAATCTTATGAATATTAGTCGCATGATGGCTAATCAGGTGGAGCATAGCAAGGACGCTATGCAAAGCCTTAGTAAGTAAAATCTTAAAATAATAGTGTAGTAAGTATTGAAATATATATTTTTTTAAATTAATAAAGAACAATATTTATTTTATGTGAGTCCATTCATCATCATCATCTTCAGCCACTAAGTCACTGCAAAATGATCTCTCCAAATTTAATTCAATGTCTGTATGCATCTCTTTTCCACATCATACCAGTAAATTTTTTATTTCGTCCATCCATCTTACATGTGTTTTTTTTTTATATCTTTTACACCCATCTGGGATTCAATTTAAATGTTCAACTATCCATCTATTGTCATCTCATCTAGCATTATATCCAGTATAATTCCATTTCAATTTCTTAATTTTTTTAAGGATGTCATTGATATTTGTTTGTTCTCTTACCCATGTTCCCCCCTCCCCCCAGTCTTTTTTTATTACTTCCAAAGTATGGTTCCTAAATAAAAATTTTATAATGGATGTAAATTTCCCTATTCTATATTCACTTAAAATCATAATTATTTTTATTGTTTACTAATATATATGTATCACATGATCACCATCTCTTATACTAGCACATAATTGTTATTAGTGGTTTAACACCAATCCTACCTAATAGGATAGTGGTGGCTATGGTTGTTAAAGAGCCAAAGACACCAAAATGTATGGTTGCTGAACTGAGTTCAGACCCATATGACTATATAAGCTATTGAGCTTAGAATGAAAATATTATTGTTTTCATTCTCATAGTTTTGTAGTTAAGTAGAGATAAAAGGTGGCAGCTGAAGGGTTGCATTAGATCCTAAGATCTAGGTGCAGTGTTCTCAGATCCAAAGCTCGTCACTGACGAAGGCCAGAAACTAGTCTGGGGATATTGGATGAGTAGGCACTAGATAGGGATTTTATTCACAAGCCTTCTGTCATTCGTTGATTACTCTGGTTGGCACAGGATGGCACTACAGTATGGAGAGTTTTGCCTTGTTTAATATATATGTACTGTATCTCTATGTGCATTTTTTTATTTGTGTTCATGGGAAGGATAAAAATCCAATCCTGTGCAAGTCTCGAGATTGACTAATATGAGAATATCAATATTAAAAAGTTAACAAATTATTACTTTTATTATCAAATAAAAAAAGACAGTAATTTTCGTAATATCAACAAATTAAAAATCCTTCTCCTTTTTCTTTTCAAAAACTTTATTTTTTTATCTCAATACTGAACATATATATACATTTATATAATACAAAACTCCAACGTTTCAACTGTTTTATCTCATACAGTCATTTTCAAGGATCTGCAACAATATTAAATACATATCAACAAATAAACTTCAATTACATAAAAACTTTCTCTTACATTAACATTTGTTGAAACATTAGAGTTTTGTATTATATAAATGTATATATAGGTTCAGTATTGAGATAAAAAAATAAAGTTTTTGAAAAGAAAAAGGAGAAGGATTTTTAATTTGTTGATATTATTGTAGAACATATATATTTTAAAAGAAAAAGTGGATGTACTTTTGCTGTGTTATTATATATGATAATTTTTGTAAGTGTATTTACAAGATTCCAATCTCTTAATTCTGATATATTTAAAGATTAACATTATTTATGTCTTTCTGATTAATTTTATTTATCATGGAAAATGATTTTTTTCTAATTTTATACTATATATTTAAAAGCAAAACAATTATGAATTGGTATATAAGCATATTATTAATTTCAGAAACTTTAAGCAAGATAAATGTTTTTGAATTTGAAAGACAATTAACTATGTGGTGTAAAAAAGTCACAAAATGGAAGCTTTATTATAAGAAAAAAATCCACTAAAAATATTAGGCAAACTGTTTTTATATGAGTATATCAAAATAAAATTAATAATTTTTAGTTGAATTTCTGCAAATAGGAAAGTCATATTTTTAAGAATGCTTGAACTTGCTTATATTTTTACTTTAGTTTTTGACTGTTGTAGTAAAGATGGGTTTTAATACTATATATCATTTTCAACCATTATTAATTCACTACAGGATGAAGATCTCTTCAAATTCAATCCATATTCTCTGATCTCTAGTCCCTTTTCTTCCCATAATCCCAGCACATTTTCTTATTTCAACCATCCATCTCACATGTGGCCTCTTTCTGAGTCTTTTACAATCTCTTGGAATCCAGTTTAAGATTTCAACTGTCTATTTATTATCATCTTTTCTAGAAATATGTCCAACCCAACTCCACTTCAGTCTCTAATTCTTTCAGTGATGTCAGTAACACCTATTTGTTCTTTCACCCTCCTATTAATATGCATCTCTTCATACTTCATTAAGTGGTCTAAAGTCTCTATATAGCTCTTCTGTTAAATATCCCAGTCTCAGATCCATAAATAAGAATTGGCAAAACACATTTACTGCATATTTAAATTATATGTTATATAGTAATTTTTGAAAGCTCAGAAATTAGCTTGGAAAGTTATAGTGCAAAAATATTACATGGAAATGACCATCAAATATCAATAATGCTATTATTGGTTATTTTGTAGAATAAACTTAAATCTGTGCACTTACTATAATTTTTGTTAATGCAAGGAAAAGAGGAAATAATTCAGGTGGAACATTTATTTTTATTGTTTTGATCATGGACAGGATTTGAATATTTTTTTCATTATTCTTTTTGTCTATTCAAATTAATCTTCATTTGCATATCATTTTTTTTAATTCATGCTCTTTTGTAGTTTTCTAATAACTAGCATTCTTCTTTGATGCTTGTTATGAAGTCCTGGAAAAGTTTGCTCACCAGTCCAGAGGAGATTATCAATCTAAAACCAATAAAAATGAAAAAAGATGGAATTACCATTCTCTTACTATGTTGGCTTAGCTAAGCTACTATTAAGCTTAGCAAAGAAGGTAATTTAAAAGTCTTTAGGATTTGATTAAGATAAGGAATATTGACAAAATCTAAAAACTAATTAAGATCTCAAGATTTAATTTTCAGATATTAGCATCTAAACTGCTACTTTGATACAAATTGTGAGACTTAATCATTTGAAGATGTGATTCTCAAAAAGATTTAGTAATAAACCATACTGGATCTGAAAAACGTTATGTGCTGTTAGACAATCAAGGGTTTCAAATGCGTGCAATGATCAAAGAGCATCTATGTCATAAAAATTAAAATTGTCCTTAATCTATATCAAATAAAAACGTAAGGAATAAAAAGAAAAATAGTTTAAGAATAAGTGTGTGGAATGACAGGACCACAATCAAATCAGAATGTATGACTGCATGGAATGAGGTAACATGAAAAAGATTAAATGAATCTGTGAAATAAGATGATTAGGTTGTGAAGTTTAAGTAATGTAAGATTTTTATTATTCTGGGGGATAATAAAAGATAGATTAGAGTAGATAACATATTATGACTAAAAACAAAAGCCAAGTCTTACAAATAACAATTTTGAAAATACATATTGCCACTCACTGCAAGCCAGAGTAATAAATGGATGCCAGAAGGGCTTGTGCAGAAAATCCCCATCTAGTGTCTACTCAACCAATATCCCCAGACTAGGTTCTGGCTTGTAGCCTTCTTCAGTGAGGAGCCTTGGATCTAAGAGCACTGCACTTAGTTCTTAAGATTATCTCTACTTAACTACTAAACTATGAGACTTAAATTGAAAACACTATAATATTTTCAATCCAAGCTCACCAGCTGATATAGTCATATAGGTCTGAACTCATTTCAGTACCCATACATTTTGGTGTCTTTGGTTTTTTAATAACCATAGCCACCACTATCCTATTAGACAGTTAAGAGCAAGCATAAGAAATGGTGATCATGTGATGTTTATTGGCTTAATTCTGAAAATAGTAGACTGAGTAATTGTTATGCTGAAGTTTCTGCTGGTTATATAAGTATAACTATAATGATGATGAGCTAAAAATTATTTCTGTAACTTTATTAACTTAAAATGTTTCAGAACTGTTTACATACATATAAAAAACATATTAAATTTTCTACTATATGATATAGGTCAGTAACTATTAAATTAAAACCAACACTTTGTTAGTTGGTAAAATTACACTTCCTTCTGTTTTAGATTGCACAAACTTCCCAAGAACTGTGCAAGGAAAGCTGACGTTTAGTTTTAATTTTGATTGACCCCAAATTCAAAAGTTATTATTGGCTTAAGCATCTTCTATAAATACACTATTTTTTAAATCCTCATTTTTCTATATAAGACAAAGAAAATAAGTTCCTGCTTACCTTCCAGATAATTAGAAGCATTCATCAAAAATAGAAACATATATCAAGTCGAGCAGAACTTTTACTGCAAGAAGACTAGGATATTTCGTAAAAGAAACTCAAAACAAAGAGAATGGAAATTCCAACCTGCAAGAAACTTTTTGTAAGAAAGTACTGTATAATTAAAAGTTCATTTCTACGAAAGGAAGATTTTATGACTCATTGTTGGAACCTTTGCTAATATAATATATCCTAATTCATTCACTGACAATATTAGAGTTTTATTAAGTAAATCCACAAATCACACTAGTCTGAGAGTCCATAATATTTGGAAAGTATTCATTACTTTTGCTATTAAAAAGGAAAAAACATAAAGATCAGTAGAACTCTCATAAATATGAATGTAAAATTTCTATTGATTTGCCTTTGTTGGAATAGTTAATTAGTTAGATCATTATCTTAAATTCAGTATTAATAATTCTAAAAATTATCAATTTCGTTCCTATACTAGATTGTCACAAGTTAGAATTGCAGCACCTGAAGAAGAGAGGAGAAAAATATCAGTCCAAAAGTTATGTTCAGTATATTATTTCTAACATAGGAAAGGGGATTTGAACCCAGACTTTCAAACTCCCTACAGTCATCCAATCTGGGTTCAAATCCCCTTTAATTACATCTAGGTTAAGTATATACATTATAACATTGGGAAGTTGCAAATTAAGTTTGAATTTTTCTAAAAATATCTAACAATGTGATTGATTATACATTGGCAGTAGTCTAACATGTAACTACAAAATATGTAATATTGTATATAATTGTAATCTTGTGAAAGGAAATTAATCTTCACACATGCACTATTACATTAAATTTAATGTGTACTCACATGTTAGTAAGTGTTTTAAAGGTGTTTGTGTAATATTTATTCTTAGAGTTTATTTTTATATAAACCAACACTTATTGACTGTGCTTAAATCAGGACTTGAACTTATGACCCCGTTATTTAAATTGCATCGTTAAATTAATTATTTACATATATTCAAACTAATATAATTCAAAATCACAGGTACTTAAAAATGAGAAACTTTTTTGTCTCTGTGATATATAAACTAAATTTGTACAAATAATTTGTCAATTGAAATGTCAGACTTATAATAAGTTCAAATCCTAATTTAAGCATGGTCAGTAAAGATTTGTTGATATAAAAATAAGCTCTAAGCATAAATGTTACACTTACATTTTTAAAATACTTTAATGAGTGTGAGCATGTAAATTTAATCTAATAGTGCATGTGTGAAGTTTAATTTTTTTTCACAAAATTACAATTATATACATTGTTAAATTATTTATTTACATACACCATTATATATATAAAAGTTTTTTTAAAAGACAAATTTTGAATTTGTACATTTTTAAACTTATATTATTTTTTATAATTGGTGAATTTTATTTTAAATTATTATTTTTTCTCTTTTTTTTTTATATATATATATTTTATTTTTAGTAACTTCTTCAAAGACATTGACTGATACGCATGAAGAATTTAAAACTATGGGTGGTGTTATCCAGAATTCTCATAAATTACTAACTAAATATAATCGGAGAGAATTTACTGATAAAGTACTTATTTTTTTGGCACTTGCATTTTTCTTCGCTACTGTCTTGTACATAATGAAGAAGAGGATTTTCCCATCCGATTCTTCCGAAGCAGCCAAAACGTAACAAAATTGTTATTTTATATATATTTCCCAACATGTAAACAAAAATTAACTTTTTAAAAAATTTAATTATTTCTTCATTGGAAGACAAGTGATTGTTTTTAATGATAAAAAAAAAAGAATAATGTTCTTGTTGTCATTATGTGTGTTTATATATATCAATATGTAATATCATTGAGTCCTTAAAAAAAAAAAAACATCAGATGAGTTGCTTACACAATTTTTGAAACCTTTCCTGTAGTTTGGAGATATTTTTATTTTTGAACTAAAAATAGTATCTTATGATTTGCTTTTTGGTTTTTTTTGTTTAATCAAAGAAAGTAATTTAAAAGTGATTATAGATAGTTGATAGTATTATTTTAAATTTAAATTTATCTAATTATTTTTTGATAAAATATACATTTAATTTAATCTCTAGAATTAGATTTACTGAAAAATTGTGATGCATCTTTTTATTTTACTATTTAAAAAAAATTTCCACATTAAATGCAAATTGCAGTATAGAATGAAATTTATTGTATAATTAAAAATAAATTAAGAATAATAACACATATAAATTAATGATTTAAATTGTTTTTTAAAATATTGTTTTTAAAATTTTACAAACTTTTGGCCACTATTTTAGAGGATTTATTACTAGTTGAAATTTCTGTTAATCCTAACTGCTCATTTTTTTTCAAATCTATGATCTAAGAGTATATTATGGGATATTCATCTTCTTACATATTAAACACCAAGAATTAAAAAAATATATGTCAAAATTAATTTTTCATTATGTGCTTTTATTATAAGATTAGAAACATTTTAATCTTTTGAAGAAAAAATTATGTATACCTTTATTTGAAAAAGTGGCAGCTTTTTTGATTACAAAATTGCTACTTATTATTAAGCATATTTTATATGTGAAACGTCTAAAATTAATGCTATTTATATAGTAATATAAAAAAAATTTGAATGGCTTCATTGCTCGAGAGTTCGTAAGAAGTTTGTGTGTCAAAAATGTCAGTATTGTAATCAATCCTAGGACCCCACATTCCAGAATCTAACACTAACACTGTACTAAACTGTGCAGGGTGATAAGAATTATAGGTTGCTTTAAATGTGATCTAAATGATGTAAGTCCTTGCATTTTTAGACTTTCAATGTTTTAGTTATATATCTTGTAATTATTATTGATAGATGCTATCAACTTGATTTTGATTCCTGTTGATTATATGAGTAGAAATGGCATATCATCTGCTTGGAAATCATCTACCTCATTGTCAATTGTATATTCTTTTTATCATCTTTCAGTAAATTAGATCATCCTATGATATGCATCAATAGAACAGTTTCGCTACTGCACATTTTTTTTGAATAAATAGATATTCTGGAGATTTTTATTTTGCATGTTTTTGAACAATATTGTATTGTAAAATATTTTTTTTTTTTTGGAATATAAAATATTATTTATTTTGAGAAATGTAATATTATTTTTACTAATGCCCTACATATTTCCACAGTAAAGAGTCAGATATTGGAGTATAAGATTCTCATATTGATTCCAGTTCTTGCATTTCCAGCCCTCAAACTGGTTAAATTGTAGTTTGTTTTTTTAACGGTTTGATTCTTAGTAGCACAATGTGTGCTAACGGCAGCTGATTGGTTGAAATTCCATCTTTTTTAATTTGCCCAAAAACTATAAGCATGTTGTCAACAGAAATCCCGGCATTCGTTGCTACTTGAAAATTTCTTTGAAATGGCGTCTCTTGAGTTGAAATTGGATAAAATTTGAATTTTTTATTAATTTTTTTAGTAATAGGTGCATTTAATTTTTTTATTTTCTGGTCATTTTATTCGTTTATAAGAGAACGATAAAGACAGAAAATCTTGGAATAAACTGTACTTTATTATTCAGTAATAAAAAAATGACCAAATCATTACATATTCAACACATTTTTAGTTTGATAATAAATTAAAAATAATATGTTTTCATATACATAGATATTTAGATAAACATGTATATGGTAGCATGAATCTAGTAGTTTTGGTTCCCAAATCTTTGTGAATTAATACTTTTCGCAGATTAAGAATACTTTAACAGTAAAACATCACAATTTTCTCAGTACATGACATATGTCTATAAAAAAAGTTCTCTTCATCCTATTGCAGAGCTATCTGCTGTAATTCTAATTAATCAACAAATATACTAGATTGGACAGCTAATATATTCACATCCCCAAACAACCTTTAGGATTCTAATTAATCAACAAATATACTAGATTGGACAGCTAATATATTCACATCCCCAACAACCTTTAGGATCTTGATATTATTCAAGCTAATAATATGTGATATGTCTTGAAGTTCACCGTGGAGGGTGGTCCAGAAGTTACACTATAGGTCGGATCAGGAGTATGAACACTGCGGGGATTATCCGGCCTTAATCGAGGCTCCCTATGTATCTTAGTGACGCACTGCGCTATGATATCAAATCTCCCAAAGTTGTTGCCTTCTCCGTTGGCTCTTATATGCCTTCCAGATTATATTCTCCGACGAGTAAATTATTCCTTCTTCCTGGCCGTGGAACTTAAGTGTGACTGGCGATTTCTGGGAAGGGTTTTTTTCTCTCTATATGGCTATTGTTCTCTAAAGTATATTTTTACCAATGAAATCTCTACATTCTGAGAGCAAAAGCTTATCTCCAATCAGAAAGGTCCACTTATAAATGTAAGTAAATTCTTATTAGATAAAAGTTATCAATTGCCCCAGGGATTTCTTGAATCTTTTAACCCGTATAATTTTAATCCAATTATATATATATAGCTCTCCTCCCCTTTACTTTAGAGAACCACGGTTCCCCCCTTTTTTTTCTTTTTTTTTTTTTAACACAAGTAATCTTTAAGGTAGACAGGAGGCTTCCCACCTTTGAGATTTATCTTTCCCTGGTTTAAGATTACTCTCATGTGTGGTTACTTCTTCAGCCATTTGGTCAGCTCCTTTTCTTCTATAATTTCATGATTTAGTCCTGTGTAGGGGGGTGACTTGTTTGTTACTCGCTTCTTAATGTGGTTTGTGTGGCGACGGAATTGTGTGCCCGTTTCTGATTCTATGAGTACAATTTTGTTTGAAAGTATTTTCGAGATCACACCTGGTGTCCACTTTTTTTTTAGGGAATCTCTAACCCAAATGCTTTGACCCACCATAAATTCATTGCATTCCTCTGTCGTAGTTTCAATGGATTCATGTTGTGTGTGTAGTAGTGATAGTTTGGTTCTTAGTTTCCGGCCTAGTAACCTTTCAGCTGGTAAAATCCCAGTCGATGCTATGGGTGTGGAATGTTGGTAAAGCATTGCTAACTGGAGAACTTCATGGGTTTGTTGAGATTCTGATTTGTTAAGGGCTTGCTTTAACTGGTGTACGGCTTTTTCAGCCAGTCCATTTGACTCTGGGTGGTAGGGTGGAGTGTAAATGTGTTTGATACCCCATTCCCTTGTAAAATCTTTAAATTGGTCTGAGGTAAAACCAGAACCATTATCTGTTACCAGGCTTTCTGGTATTCCATGGAAAGCAAAAATTTCTTTAAGAGTTGATATTGTTTCATTAGACCCTGTATTCCTAACTAGTCTATATTCTACCCAGTTAGAATATGCATCTATTATAACCAAGAATAGGTTTCCTCTGAAAGACCCTGCATGGTCCATGTGGACCCGCTCCCATGGTTTAGTTGCGGTTGGCCATGGTGTATACGTTCGCGGTTTCTGATTTGTAGTTGACTGGCAGTTTGTACATGCCTTTACAGTGTTTTCGATGTCTTTATCTATACCTGGCCACCATACATAGGAAAGTGCCAAAGCTTTGGCTCTTACAATTCCAGGATGTCCATCATGGATCAAACTTAGGACTACTGGGCAACCTTGAACTGATATGATTACTCGATCGCCTATCAGTATGCATTCTTTATTTATTGACAGTTGGTCTCGTGCTTTCCAGAATGCCACTGGGAGATTGTTGGGTCATTTAATTGGCCAGCCATTACATATCTAATTCCATAATAGTCTATACCCATCGTCTAATTTAGTCCATTTTGCTACTAACTCGCTATTCAACACATTTGATTCCCATGTATCTATGTAGTTTATAGAGACTTGTCCTATTGTTTTTCCATTATTATCTGGTATTCAGGACAGTGCGTCAGCATGTGTTATAAAGCTGCCTCTCCTGTATTCAAGGGAATAATCATATGCAGATAATATTTCAATCCAACGCAGCATGCGTGGGCTTAAGTGATCGGGTAATTGTTTTGACCTCGAAAATATTCCCAGTAATGGTTTGTGGTCAGTGATTGCTGTAAAATGCCTTCCATATAGATATTGGTGGAACTTTTTTATCCCAAAAATGATTGCCAAGGCTTCTTTGTCTAGTTGACTATAGTTCCGTTCAGACCTTGATAATGTTCTTGAAGCATAAGCTATGGGTCGTTCACCTTCATCTGTGGGGTGGCTTATTACTGCTCCTATTCCATATTCTGATGCGTCAGTGGTTAGTATTACCTGTTCATTGTTATTGTAGTTTATGAGTAGGTCATCTGATGTTAGCAAGCTTTTTGTCTTCTTGAATGCATCTTCATGTATTCTATCCCAGCTCCACTTCCGGTTTTTCTCTAATAACTCGTATAACTTACTGGCAATGTGGGCTTTTCCTTTAAGAAAACATTCAAAATATCCAATAAGGCCCAGGAAAGATTGTAATTCCTTGACATTCCGAGGTGTTTTTGCATTTTTAATAGCCCGTATCTTTTCAGGCATTGGTTTTTTACCATTATTGGATATTATATGTCCTAGAAATTTAATTTCTGGAGTATTCCAGATACATTTTTCTTCATTTAGTCTGGCTCCTGATTTTGCTAGCTTTTCACAAACTTCATGAACCTTGCTCTGGAGTTCTGTCTCTGAATTTGCCATTATTAATATATCATTGAAGTAAGGTATCACACCATTTATTCCTCGGAGTAGTTGGTCTATGTTTGATTGGAAAATATTTGGTGCGGTGGTAATTCCAAAAGTCAAACGGTTATATTTAAATAGACCAAAAGGTATAGTCAGTGTTAAGATCTCTGCTGACTTTCCTGTTACTGGTATTTGGTGAAATGCAGCATTAAGGTCTAATTTTGCATAGTGAGTTGCTCCCTCGAGAGTGGCTAATACTTCACGCACATAATTGCTTTTATTTAAAGCTGGGTTAACTGTTATCCGGTAATCCCCACAAATACGTATACTGCCGTCTGGCTTAGTAATGATTACTATGGGTGTCGCCCACTCTGAGTTTTCCGTAGGTGTTAATACCCCTTTATTTGTTAACTCTTCCAGTGCATTGGCTAGTTTTTCTCGTTGCCCGTATGGCACTCTCCGTGGTTTACACAACACAGGCTTTGCATTCTCCCTAAGCTGTATTTCAGCTAGTTTTGTTCTAATTTCCCCTAGTTCTTTTTTAAACAATGACGGGAATGTATTGCGTATTTCCTTTTCAATCATAATTTTTTTTGTAATAGTTATTTTGATGCCCATAGGTTTAAACCAATTTCTTCCAATTATGGGGGTTGTTTTTCCGTGAATGATATATAACAGGAGATTGGTGATTTTGCTATTTGTTTGTACCGGAACAATAACTTTCCCGACTATTTCAATGTGTTTCCCGTTTACGTCTTTTGCTATCAGATTTGTTTTTTCTAGATTACTAGTTCGATTGCGAAATTGCATTATTGTTTTCCAATCTCTATAAGCCATTAAAGATATTCCGGAACCGCTGTCAATTTCCATGGCAAATGGTGGGTCAAATATTTTTACTGACAACATTATTTGATCGTTATTAACGGTTTCCGTATTTTTAATTTCCACTTGCTTGTTGTTTTTACATGCTTCCGCTAAGTGTCCTATTTTCCCGCAATTTCTACATTTACTCTTTTTCCATTTACACATTTTTGCTAAATGTCCGGATTTTCCGCATCTGTAACACTTCATTTCGTCATTTTCATTTCTTTCCGCGAAGCTTATTTGTTTACACGTTTTAGCTAAATGTCCGGATTTTCCGCACCTGAAACACTTCATTTCATCATTTCCGTTTAGTTCCACAAGGTTTATTTGACGCCATTCTGCTGCCGTTGCACTCTGGAATTGTTTTGATTGCTCCATAGCCGCTTCGTGTGTGAGGCCCGTTTTGATTGCTGTTTTGTATGTAAGGTCATCGATTGTTAATAACTGCTCTCGGAGCCTCCCGTCAGACATGCCCCATAAGAATTGCTGCAATAGTGCTTCTTCCAAATAATTCCCAAAAACACAATCTTTTGCTAACTCCTGTAGTGCAATATCGAATTTGCGAGTGTTTTTGCCTCTATTTTGCCTACGATTCTGGAAATGGAGGCGTGCTACATGTTTGGTTGGTTTGGGATCAAAATATTTTTGAAGTATGTCCTGTAGTTCTGAATATTTCAGTTCTTCTGGTTTTTTCGGGTTACATAAATGATTTGCTGTTTTAATTACATCTGGACCCGCAAAATACAGTAGAGTGGCAATTTTTCTCTCGTCCTTTACAATATTATTCATTAAAAGGTATTTATCTATGCGGCTTGCATATAGAGGCCATTCTGATTGTCTATGCACGTCAAATTCTCCAACGTTTACCTGCACCATGTTTAATTTGAACGGCGTCACTTATGAATTTGTGAATTTCTAGTTTCCCGATGTTTATATATTTCTGAATATCCTACTGGTTTGTTGACTGCGCCAATGATATGTCTTGAAGTTCGCCGTGGAGGGTGGTCCAGAAGTTACACTATAGGTCGGATCAGGAGTATGAACACTGCGGGGATTATCTGGCCTTAATCGAGGCTCCCTATGTATCTTAGTGCTGCACTGCGCTATGATATCAAATCTCCCAAAGTTGTTGCCTTCTCCGTTGGCTCTTATATGCCTTCCAGATTATATTCTCCGACGAGTAAATTATTCCTTCTTCCTGGCCGTGGAACTTAAGTGTGACTGGCGATTTCTGGGAAGGGGTTTTTTCTCTCTATATGGCTATTGTTCTCTAAAGTATATTTTTACCAATGAAATCTCTACATTCTGAGAGCAAAAGCTTATCTCCAATCAGAAAGGTCCACTTATAAATGTAAGTAAATTCTTATTAGATAAAAGTTATCAATTGCCCCAGGGATTTCTTGAATCTTTTAACCCGTATAATTTTAATCCAATTATATATATATATATAGCAATATGAAATTTAAAAAACTCTTAAGGTTTTGAATCTAAGCTAAATCATTTTCAATGACTGTGGAATAAAGTCAAAAGACTATTTTTAAAAGAAATAATTTAAAAGTAACCTTTCTCTCTCTCTTCTTAAACTTCTTGTCTCTTTAAAGTGATCATATGCTTCTAATGTAATATACCACTAAACATCATGTGATGACCATTCCCCATGCTTACACAAGCTATTATAACAGAAACAAAACTCTCCATATAGTAGTGCCACCAAGTGCACCTTCTTGCATCCATTGATTACTTTGGCTTGCACTGGGTGGCACTACTGTATAGAGAGGTTGGCCTCTGTTAAACGTAATGGTTTTATTTCCAAATTATCTGAAGTACCATCTCTGAATCAATGCATGTGTTATATAGAAATATACTTTAGCTATTTACCACAAAAATGTTAAGGCCCAGCATGTCTGGATCACAAATTATGATACTGTGTTGTGCCTTCATAGATCATCTTCAGTGCCCATCCTGCTATTATGAAATCTTGCAAACCAGTTAAAAACTTCTTGCTGCTCATTGCTTCATTGTCATACATGTGTTTTTCTGAAGGTTTATGATGATAGTGTTTTAGTTGTATTTATATATTGGACTATTTCCTTCATGTAATATAAGTATTGAATGTCTTTAGAAAAATTTAACTTTATTTAAATATTTCAAATACATTCATCTATTAGTAATAGCACACAGGTTAGTATAAGAAGATGTGAGAATAATACCTCTCAAAACGTTGTGCATATACTAATCTGTGTGCTATTACTAACAGTTGAAGGTATTTGGAATATTTAAATGAAGTTAAATTTTTTCAAAGACATTCAACACTTACATGAGATGATGAAAATAACTCAATATATAAATACAATCACCAAACACAATTTAAACATTTCAGTAGCTGTTTTGTCGAATTTAAAACAAAATTTACTTTTAGTGCATTGTTCCATTGTGGATTAAGATACAAAACATGCTATCACCTTTCATATCATATTTCATGATCCAGATATACTAGAATTTTTGTTACATTTATTCATGAATTTTTGTTTAAACACAAGCGTATAAAATATATTTATAATATTTATTAATATAACAAATATAACAAAAAAACACTTATTTACAATTGTTAATAAAGAAGAAGATATAAATTAATATTAAAGTTTATCGGCTTAACGCTTTCGAGGATCCATGCCTCATATTCATAGCTTTCCTAAAATATATAGTAAAATATATGCAAATATTCAAATAAGCTAATATTACATAGCCCCTTTTTTCGAGATTTTGAAGCAAGTGTCTTTCCTATTAATAGCATGGATGTTTCCATTAATGTAAAATGCCTCCTTTATTTTTCTTTTGTGATCATTTGATTCTGAGCACAATATTATGGAATTGCTTCGAAATCTTGAAGAAATGGGCTACGTAATACTAGCTTATTTGAATATTTGCATATATTTTGCTATACATTTTAGGAAGGCTATGAATATGAGGCATGGATCCTCGAAAACGTTAAGCCGATAAACTTTAATATTAATTTATATCTTCTTCTTTATTAACAATTGTAAATAAGTGTTTTTTGTTACATAATATTGAGAAGTAAAACTATATTTATAACAAATATAAAAATGTATATTTACACTATATGCAATGTTATATTTCTGCCTGCTACTGTTGGCAAAGTGTAGCTTCTAATTCACATGTAATTATAGAAAGAAAGGACTTCAAATGCCCTTATAAGTTTACCTATCATTTCCAGATGTTCTGTGACAACTTGTCTCATATCTGCTTTATGTCTAGCAGCTCCCAGTTATAACATGGACCTGCCTCTCAGCTCAGCCATATAGTACATATGTATACTGCTGTTAAGCTTTGACCGTTTTTTGACCTTACCTCCAAATGTTTGATTATTTATGACCAGATCCCTATTCTTAATGGAAACAATCGGATTCACTGAGCATTATAGCCTACTGTCTCCATTCTTGCCATTGTATATACAATATCTATTTGTATATTCATTGTTTCATGATAATGAATGCTCAATCTGATCAAGATAAGATGGATTATGGATTAGTCTATTATTTGAATACAAGGTAAGATATAACATTTCTGGCTGTACTATCACAGACTGCCTCATCTCTGGTTTATGTCTAGCAGCTTCCAGTTCTAACTTGAATCTGTGTCACTGCTCAGCCATGTAGTGGATAACATATATACTCCCATTCAGCTTTACCAATTGTTGTCTGATCTTATCTCCAAATGATTGACTATTTATGAACCAGATCCCTATTCATAATAGAAACAATTGGATTCATTGGTCATTATTGCCTATTGGCCCACTCTTGTCATTGGTTGTACTTTATCTCTATATAGTTTGTGGTAATAATTTCTTAATTCCAATTAAGGTAAGATGGAATCTGGACTTGTCCATTATTTTTATAGGAAATAGTTAAACTATGGCTCTATAATAACATATGTAAATTGATTCAAAGATGGCGCTGCAAATAGCTTACAGAGAGAAAATGGTCATCTTTTCACTAGGACATGCTGTGTTCATGCATTCTGTATAGTTATATAATCTATTTAATTAATTAAAAATTTATTTAATATTTTTTCTATTTTATTTTTAAAAATTATTGCAAACTTTTTATATCAGTGATTTACAAATATTTTTTTCCTTCCCCACCATTCTCTAATCTTTAGAAAAATTCACGTTTGTATTATCTTTTTTATTCATCAGAAATTAAAATAGAAACCTGGAGCTCATTTTAATTAAGGCTTATTAATTTACAGATGTTTGTATATGTTTAAATTTTATTTTTAAATATATATATATTAATTTATTTAATGTACTACGATCTTTTTTTTTTAAATAAGTATTCTAAAAATTAAATAAAAATGTCACTTAAGTAAATCATAATTCTTGCTAAAAATAATAGTTTGGCTATATAATTTCAAAGTTTGCCCTCATTTTATTCACATAGAAGAAATTTCCAAATCATAAGGACTCAGAATAATGGTTTTCTATCTGTTATTTTTAAAACGTCCTGCCTGGTTTCAGGCAGTAATAGGGTATCAAACTCTAAAATATAACGTCCTTGGATTGAAACCACTAAACATCAAAGGATCACCATCTCTATGCTAGCACATAATTGTTGTAAACAAAGGTAAAACTCTCCATACAATAGTGCCACCCTGTGCCAAACAAAGTAATCAATGGATGCCAGAAGGATGAGTAGGCACTAGATAGAGATTTTATGCACAAGCCTTCTGGCATCCATTGATTACTCTGTTTGGCACAGGGTGGCACTACTGTATGGAGAGTTTTGTCTTTGTCCTTGGATTGGTTCCAGTTATGTCACTTTAGCACTCTGACCTCTTGACCTCTTATGAACTTCCAAGTAATAAAGCCATTTGATTACTATTATTACTTGTAAAATAAAAATACTATAAATGATTTAATTACATTTTGGCACATATTAAAATAAAAGAGGCATATTTCATTGCAAACAACTGAAGATCATCAATAGATGAGATTCATGCTTCTCAATTTCCAAGAAATGGACTGGTTGATTAATTTGCATACACTAACGATAACACAAAATTGAGAATGACACAGGCTACGAATATGGAAGAAAATATGCCCTGAAAGCGCTAAACCAGAATAAAACATAATTAAAATATACCTTCACTGGTGTGAGTTGGAAGCGCAGTATAATAATTTTTAAGTTAGAATAAAAAGTTTTGGTCTCCATTATATTTTAGCCTTCAGAATTATGTATTGACTATGTTGATTTTATTGTTTTGGTTTATAAACTAAAAGGTAATGAATAAGTATAGATTTCTCATTCTAATTGAAAATATATAATTTTAAAACTGTTATTATGCCAAAATTTAAATGAATGTATATATTTTTTTAAATAAGTGATATTGTGAAATCGCTGATATATATACACTAGTCATATGCACACACAGTTACCTTAATTTTTGGAAGGCTCATGATATGCAAAATTAATTCATAAATTGAATAGAAATTTATTTTGGTATTGTTGCTGTTCCCACATCCGTAAGTTTAACTTTTTAAAATTATAAAATTTTTACCTGTTTCATTACATTTTTGAGAATAAATTATAAAGAAAGAAAAAATCTCTAACAAATATAAACTTCAGCTGTATGAAAAGTTGTAGAACAAAATTATTATATGAGTTTGAAGAGTTAGTACTTGCATGAGAATGTGTTTATAAGGACGGGTATATGAATCACATGGATTTACTTTTTGGAATATTTGAAGAATATTCTATTGTTTAACCCTTGCTCAGTTAATCACATTGAACTGTGTTTTGAGATTTTTTTAAATTTCAATGATCTGTATTTTATTGCTCTTGTGTAAAATTAATATAAGAATAAACAAATGTAAATATATTTTAAAATAAATATTTATTTTTGCTTTATTAATTGATATATTGTTAAATTTTTAATTTCTTAAAAATAAATTATGTTATATATACCAGTAGAACAAGGGTGGGCAAATAGCGGCCCGAGGGCCACATGTGGCCCGCCAAGACAATCAAAAAAATCCGTCTTGAACTGAGATTTCCCTTCCCATGCGCGACCGATTATTCATCTCATATTTTCCACTAGGATAGCCACATCAATACACATGCGCAGTGTAGATATGATGAGCAATGCTTTTCCAGTTGATCTGGTTAATTTCAATTTTGCCTTTGCATTAGCAAATATATACATTTCCAACTTTAGTGAAACCACGAACCCTCCGAAAAAATGTAAAATCGGTAATTAATGTCATGTGTTATAATGAAGAATCGACAAACAAATATTTCTTTGGTAATACAGGGAATAAAGCAATGTGTTTATTGTGTTATGAAAAAAAGGTGCAGATTTCCGCTAACCTTCACTTCCACAAAATGGCCCCTGATGCAGCCCTCTGTGGCCCCTGAGCCAAAACAATTGCCCGTCCCTGCAGTAGGAGAATTATTGTAATTTGAAAAAAGTTTGTTTTGACAAGAATTTATTGTTGTGATATTAAAAGATGTAAATATCATTTAAGATTATTATGTAATATTTCTATTGATTAAAATTAAAAGCTTGTATATATATAATTCATGTGCCGCAGTGAAAATATGACAATTCTTCGCCTGCAATGCCATCTTTTAATTAACATACATGTTATATAATATGTAGCAATATGGTTGAGCTATTCATCACAAAAATTTTAAGTCATGTGTCTTAATCATGAATTACAACATTTAATGTAACATTATGTTTCATACCTTCAAACTTCATCTTCAATGTTCTCCCTATCTTCATAAAATCTTTCAAATTCCTTGAAAATATTATTGCAACTCAGGGATTTACTGCCATATACCGTTTGAATTATGTCAAATGTTTCAATAGCAATTTTGTCCGATTTAAAACAAAATTTAATATTAGTGCATTTTACTATTATGGATTAAGGTATTAAACAGGCAAAACTCTATATATATATTGCCACTCAGTGCAAGCCAGAGTAATCAATGGATGCACTGAATGGCAATATGTATAGAGAGTTTTGCCTGTTTTAATAACAGTTAAGAGCAAGCATAAGAAATGGTGATCATGTGATGTTTAATGGAGTAAGGTACTCAACACATTGTCACATTTTATGTCAAAACTCATGATCGAAGCATGCTAATGCCTTAAAATTTTTGTAGTGAATAGCTAAACTATGTTGATACATAACAAATACATTAATTCAAAGATGGCAGAGCAGACAGCTTAATAAAAGAAAAACAAGAATGATTTCAATGGAACACACTGTATGTGTAAAATTACATCTTTTAAAAGTATGAGCATATACATAATCCAGAAAATCAATGTTTTAAATTGTGGTATTATATGAAACTGTTGAATAACTAATCAGGTGAATTATAAACTAATGAATTTGAAAGAAGTTTTATATGGTTAATGTTAAAACAGTTTATAATTAATTTATTGTGAAGTTTACTGATTTTTTTATTTACAAAAAACAAAGCAATTTCAGAATTAGCTTATTATATCCCATTTAGCTTTATTAGGTATCTGTTGCATATACACAATATTATTAGCATTATTTTACTATAATAAAGATGACATCAATAGCAGTGCTGAAATTTCTGAATGGATTTCAAAATTAGAACTGAATTATAAAAGTTTTTTCCCCTGATTATTATAAGAATAATTTCACATTAAGACCTGATTTAAAAAGTTAGAAAAAAACAACATTAAGTTTATATTAAAAACCAATGAGTTTTTTGAATCAATATAGAAATGGTTAAGATATATATATATTATTCAATGCTGATACAAAGATTTTCATGGGTTGCATATATAAAAGACATATTTTATGGGTTCATCCATGTTAAAAAATTTAAATATTAAAATACCGACGTTTCAAAACATCGGTATTTTAATATTTAAATTTTTTAACATGGATGAACCCACAAAATATATCTTTTATTATTCAATGTATATATATATATGACACATATGTATATATTGTAACGGTCAGATTACCTAAAACAAGGAAGAAAAATTCACTTGAAATTTTTTATGTTGAATATCATTAAGTTATTTGTAGATTTGAATTTAAATATTAAGGCAGCTGCATTAATAAAGACCAAGATGATAGAAGCTTCACCAGACATAGCTATGGACAGACTGAGTCTGCTAAAAAGCCTACCAGTACCAGAAGTTTTTAGCAATTTTTAATCAAGTAGAAAATATATATATATAAATATGTGCACAGATAAATGTATATGATATTATTAATTCTAAGTTTATTTTAAGAGTAATTTAAAACAAAATATTTCTTTTATTAACATTAGTAAAGATATTTTATAATTAGATGGGTGGAAATGGCATTAAAAGGAGATAAATATCTTACATAATTTAGTCAAAACATTGTTATTTTGGTATAACCTCTTTCAAAGCTAAAATTTTATAAATGCTATAATTGGACATAAGCCATGGATTATAATGAAGTTTAGGCACTTACCACTAATAGATAAATAGATGGAAATGACCCTCAATGAAATTGATTTTTTTGAGAAGACAACTGAGTGAACTATAAATTGGGGTTATAATTTATTATGCTTTGATCTTTCTTTAACTGTGCCTACATTATACTTATTGTGCTTTGTGTTAAAATATCATAGAAGAGTAGAGAAACCGTCATCTGCTCCACTCTGGGCTAACCGACAGTGCAGGCCAAAAGTCCATTGTGAAGCACAGAAAAGAAGCTGTCAAATAATGTAGATCCATCTTAAGGAGTGTTGTGTCCAGTTTATATGTGAACGATATGTCGCCTAAACTTCAACAGTATCTCTTGCTTTGGGGAGAAACCAGCTGTCAATCAATAAGGAAAACACTGTCAGATGTCTATTGAATAAGAAAGTCATCGCATATTAATGAAGACTACTGCAGTAATCAAGTCCAACATAATAAAAGCTTTGTCCGATATAGCTATGTTTGTTCAGACTCCTGAATTCAGGACTTGAACTCTTAGTTATGAAAAGGGTAATGTGTATGAACTTGGAATATATTGTTATTACTGTCTGTATTTTATCTCCCACACCTAATTTATATTGAAAATATTTTATTAATTATTATTAGTTTTATGTAGAAAGAAGTATGTTTAGAAATTAGGATGAGAATTGATTGCTACTTTTATTAATCACATCACAGTTCAGTCAGCGTAAACCTAAAAAGAAAAATATTTTTATGAAATGATTAACTTGTTATTGCGAACTCTCACCATTCTCCTAACAGTTTAGTTAGTGTTTTAAAACCAGAACTAATAAAATATTCCACTAGCTTAAATTGTAAAAATAATAGTTTAATCATGTTGCACTCGATTAGCTTAGTGCCTCATGAGAGATGTCTTCTTTCAACATGTCCCATATATATATAATAATTGATTATTGACTGTTGTGCATTATGTAGGATTCTTTTGTATAATTCATCAACATTGGCTAGGAGTCTTGTTGATGGCACAATGGTCTTCATGATATAGCTTAATGTATATCATATCATTTGTGTGTGTGACATCCATTTTTCTACTGGATCTGTTTATTTGTTTTTTTAGTTCATTGAGCAAAATATTAAGATTTGAAAATTCTGTTGTTTTTATATGCAATATTGTTCTTTTTATGCTTTGTTCTATGGTATTGCTGTATCATATAAGAGAGTTAAGGAACTGATTGAATTTTGAATGAATGGTGAAGTGATCATGAATAAAACACTAGGTTTATAAATGATGATTGTTTACCATTATTGAATGAAACTAAATTATTTAGTTAAAATCCCTTTTGATCATAAGTGGAATATTGATGAGGCACAACCATTTAACTAAAATAGAAAATATGTTATAGTAACATCCTCCATTAGCAGAAGTGTCTGTGAGGAGGTAGCAAATACTGAATTTATGGGGTGAATAATTCTAGTAATTGTTTTTTGATTAGGGGACTTATACTCAAAAACTGAATTTATACTTATGGTTTTCTGTTGAATTGTGAAAATTACTGCATGCTCATCAATATATAAAATCTTGAATGAGTTAAATGGGTATGACCTTATAGTTGTTATTCCTGTGCCTGCCAAAGATGTTATCTAGTAAATGCAGAGTAACTTAATCTATTAAAGTAGTAGGATCAATTTATGATCCTCTCTGGATCTTAGTTTCTAACAGTCCTAATATATGTGGTTGCACTATGTCTAACCATTTAGTTAACTGGTAATATTTTGCTACAGAATTCAAACCTCTATCATTAAGCACACTAATTTTAGTTTCATAATTTATACTAATTTTTCACTTTACTTCTACCTTCTCACAAATTTTATTATGATATGCAATATCTATTATGATGATATACCATCTGAGTTGTAAAAACTTCATTTGGGTTGATAAATATTTTATTGCTATTATATATATAATTACTGCTCCATAAATTCAGTGTCTGAGTTAAGTAATCATTTTAATTTAAAATATGAGATGTACTCATTCACTTTTCAAGTATCTATGTTCTTGAGCTCTCAAATGTCTGCAAACACTGTATCCTCTCATTGTTTATTTTGTCTTTTTTAGATTGTTCTTGAAATAATGATGTCTTTTTATCCTCATAGATCCCCTGTAATATCATATTTTTTCCGCTGTGTTTGGGCCCAGTGAAATTGTGGATGCTAGAAAAAATATATGCAAGGCCAATAAATATGTTTAATTATTTATCATTTACATATGAAGAATTTTTACACAAACATTAGTATTGGTTTGCTAATAAGATCAATCTGGTTGATCTTGGTCTTCAGTTTCCTAGATCCACACAACAATAGTACTTTGGAAATATGTTAATCTGTTCCCATGCTGGCTCTGGCTGCTATGTTCACATTAGTTATTGTTACTAATAATCTCTTGTTGACATTGTAGTGACTCCTCTGCTTCTTGCTCATATCTAAGTCAAAACAAATCATATGAGTATATAACTATCTATGTCTTAACAAGTATGTTTGTGTATGTGTTTTCATATATTTCTGATGCTTACCCACATCTCTAGGATCTGGGTCTTACATTTCTAGATTCTGTTATTGACTGCTTATTTTCTTTCCTGCATCTATTCAGTCTAGTTTATCAACCTACTGGAGATGCTATGCCGACATTCACTCTGGAACTGACATTTTTCTATCTTGTTGTAGACTTATTGGAATTGCTATCTCCCTAGAGTACTAGATGTTATTTAGTTTTCTGTCATATTGTTAGCCATCATTTTATGATTCCTCAGAGATGACCAAGATACTTCCCTAAACCCTCACCTGAATGGTCGTTTGGTATTTGTCGTTTTCCAATAAATAAATTTATCTAGTACCCAAATACTAAATCTCTCATTTAGTGAGATTGCACTTGATTTGCACCCTTTTTTTATCAATATCACGTTCCAAATAATCAGTAGATTTAATGCTCACTCCTATACAGTTAGCTTTAATAATTTACATTCTTTTATTCACTGTCATATTGGGATGGATAAGATAGTGTGGTCATTCCTGGAGTGATGGAAAAACATCATCCACCCAAGTAACCAAAGACTACCGAATATTTAAAGAGAGCATGCAATATATAAGAGATCTTTATATCTCTCAGATCAGAAGCTAACTATCTTAAGCATACGCATAATTAACTATGTCCCCAGCATTGAAATTAAGTATAAGCAAGGATAAGTAATACTCAAAAGAAATAATCATTCATCAAAATGAATGATCAAAAATCAAAATAAATCAACAGTCAATCTTGTGACTGGATTTGAAATGGGTCTCCTGTAGACCAGGCCAACTATTTAGCCTTTGCCAGCTTGGGGCAATTATTTAAACTTAATTTGGATGCATCAACCTAAGTGCCAATCCATAGAATATACAATCAAAAAAGCAATAATGCTGGGATATTAACACATGCTAATAATCATCAATGATCTGGACACTTACTACTTTTAATGTACTGGTCAAATATAAACTAATTCTAATAGAGACTAAACTAAAATGCAATGCAGGGGCTTTAAAGAATATACTTAGCACTAACCAGGATATCTAGATACCCCTAAACACTAATATACATCCTCTTTTATATATCAGACCATTATGCTTGAATCTAGCTCAGAGAACATAAGCTCTATTACTGTTATTGTGATCAAGGGATGGTGTGAAATAAGATCTGAAAATATTTAGAATCAATTTCACTGAAATAATTTTAACAATTAACCCCTCTCCCTCTTTTTACCTTCTTACTATACAACATAATATATACTAAATAAGATTTTCACTTATATTATTATTTTATTTTTTCATATTTATACATTACTTTCTCTTCATATATTTCTTTCTTTCCTTACAATTATCTTTCAATTATAATTCTTCTCATATCCATCTCCACAATCATTTCTTCTCCCCAAATTTCTATCAACTATAATTCATCCTATAACAAAATCATCATACATTTTTAACTATCTTTATCCTATATTTTATCTCTTCATTTTATATTTTTCAATATATTTTATTTCTTATCCTATTTTATTTTTCATTTATTTTTTTATATTTTTTATTTCCGAAATTTATTTCATATTCTAAATAACCACACAACATTATTTTTTTTTTTTTACTCTTTTACATATTACATATTTTTCCTTATCTTATTTTTATAATCATTTACTATTTTTATAATATTCAACATCCCTATTTTTCATAATTTTATAATATTCCTACCTATTAATTTCTAACCCCCCATTTTTATTATATTACCTTCCCCTATTACAACTTTTTTTCTATTTTTTCTACTTTTCTTTTTGATACTTCCTTCCTTTTTTCTTTTCTCTTACCAAACTTATTTTTTTCCATCTTTTCCCTTTTTTTTCCCCTTCCTTTCTTTTCCCACCCACCCCAAACCAATTAAATACAAGTTTATTCATAACAATCAAAAAATGATATTAAGGTCTACAGAATTCACTTATACACTTAGAAGCATCCTGATTTTGATTAATATACAAAATTTAAGTTATTACATTGTGATTTACATATATGTTCATATAAAATGCCTGTATATATCCACACACAGACATGTATAATTTCTGGACATATTTGAATAGTCATAATATGATAATAGAAATTTTAGATTACATAAAATTACTATAAATAATTAATATTTACCTATACATGTCTATCTGACATATATTGATATGTGCATACAGACACATGACATTATAATTTCTAGACATATTTGAATTGTTATATAATAAAATGTTAAGTTGTATAAAAATATTATAAATGATTAAAATTTACCTATATATACACATACAGATGTGCAGTACATTTGATTGATATATTTCAATCATCATATAAAACAACATTTAATTAAAATTTTATATATGTCTATGTGCACACTGATGTTTAAGACACAATAGTAAGTTATTCAAAATATACTTTCCACAATTAATTCTTTAATTATAATACATTAAGAATATATAAAATTCACATATACATGTGTAACATAAAAAAATAGTCTGTAGCAGTTATTAAACATAAGTTTCTTTATTTAAAAAAAAATAGTCAAATTTTGACAGGTCACTAACAAGATTTGATTAATTATAACATCTTTAAACTTAAAATGTCTTTAAAAAAAAAAAATATTTAATGAATCAATCATTTCATTCAAGCAAAATTTTATTTACTTGTTTTCTTTTAAATATATAAAATCATCTATGAATTAACTCCTTTATTTTTAATCCAGCAAAATTATTACTTGACCTTTAAGTTATATTTTTAACTGTCCTTTATACTAAAGAAATCATTTAAAACAACTCACTTTATATATATGATATGATGTGTTTATCTGTGGTCCCTTGCATCTAGGTACATCAGCATGCATATAATTAATTCTTTATCAAGTTGAGAAATTTCTCTTGATGAGATTGGTTTATAGTCACATCAGGAAAAGTATAATTCAGATATGGTTGGCACTCCATCAGTTCGCTTCTGCCTTCAGGCCAGCAAGCTGTTTTATTCACATATAAGGCTATAAAAACAAGTGGCTCTTCTAGGTGAATCTAAACTCCACTTAGTGAACCAGAAGAATCTGCCTCCTGTCTTGACTTCAGCTACTTTTGATCAATAGCAGCTATTTCTAAAGCTCTGGAAACCAATTAATTCTGCTAATCTGTCATCTCAAAATATTACTAGCCAAACTATTCTTTTAAAAACTACCAGCCAACTCCTACAAAAACTATTAGCCAATCTAATCTTTTTATCAACTCTTTTTATATGAGTCTGGTGAGGTGACAAAAACATTCAATTAAAAAGTTTTTTTTTCTCTTTTCAAAAAAATTGCTAACCCCCCAAAAAAAATTCAACTTTGAAAGTTTGTCATTATCAGTATATCTTAAAAGAAAGATCTCAAAAATAGATAGTAGAATTTTGTTCAAAAAAATCCATACAAGCATTAATTAAAAGGTTTCAAAGTAGATAATATAAATTTTTACAATTATCAGTTTAATTTTAACATAAAATGTTTGTTTTAAATTTTAAAATCAGAATACAATAAAAATATTTATCAGACCTTTTTAAATGTTTATTTATAACAAAATTTTACATTAAATCCAAAATTTAACCGTTTACAATTATTATTCCAGGGAGTATGTAAAAATATTTACAAATTTTTTTGTTTGTGTTTATTTCTACTTTTCCTTTCAACTTTATGTATATATTTGTGCACACACACTATGTTATCACATGCCATGTATGGCTTCATTTATATAAACCCACCTACACTACACTCCTTTCCCTGGACAAAATAGTATTTTTCAATTATTTTCTTGATTTGTGATAAAGGGAAACATTAGTTTTTTTATGTGATTATGAATTCTTAGCTTTCTTTGCAGTCTTGCACTGTGTGGACTTATGTAACTATCTTCCAAACTACATTGATTTTCTCCTACCTCTATGGGTCTAGTATACTGTTGTGTATATTTAATTTACTTTGTTGATTATCTTCATTTTAAGACCATGAATCTCACTATGATTTAGTCTTATATCCACAGTACATTTTTTCTCGATTGTGTTTTCACTACCAGTTAGTACTTTACTTTTTTTATGATAACCTTGGATGATATCTATACTTTGTCAGAGTATATCTAGAATTATATGCTTTCCCCTATATGAAACTTTGTTGAAAGCATCCTTTTTATAACAGTTTGTTGATATATAGTATCAAATAGATGGTTCTAATTTTCTCTTGTCCAAAACTCAAGTATCGGCTATATCGATATTTATTGTTAAATCCTTATTCTTCATTTTCATCTGGAAATCTACTTGGAGAATCTACGTGAGAGATGTGCTGCCCCTCTTTATATTCTAGTTTAAAATTGTATGCTCTAAGAAAATTAAAATATCTAATCATATGTACAGATGTGTGGATAAGTACTCTTTTCAGAAATGAAAAAGCCTCTCAGAGGTTGCAATACATTTGTAAGTGAATGACCTCATATGCACATACTGAAGAAATTTGTTGCACTCTGCCTTTGGGTAATTTTTTCCAATTCCTGTGCAATAATATAGCCTCCTCTGTGACTGGACATGCATCATGTGTTAATATCAACTTTTCTCTGCATCATAGTTTGTGAACAACTTCTTTAATGCCTCAAATGCATCTGTATGCTGTCTTTCCCATTCCATTCTGTCTTCTATTTAGTAATCTATAGAAAGGCTCAGCTGTTCCGGACTTATTAAAATATCTAAAAATAAAACCTTGCAATTCTTTTTATTAGCTGGCTGTGGTATATTTAAAAATAAATCCTTTAACTTTATCACTTGAAGTACGGGAAAATCCCTTTTTCATTATATTTTCCCCTTCATTATTTTGAAACCTAAAAATAGAAGCTCACAGAGTGCAAAGTGACAGTTATCAGTGCTTATTTTAATGTCAGCCTTAAATAAAGGCAAAATTCTTTTCTCCATACAGTAGTGCCACCTTGTGCTAACCAGAGTAATCAATAGATGCCAGAAGGCTTGTGCATTAGCACAGGGTGGCATACTGTATGGAGAAAAGAGTTTTGCCTTTGTTTACAACAATTATGTGCTAGTATGAAATGGTGATCATGTGAATGTCAGCCTTACTAAATGATTCTATTGACTGTCTTGTAGATTTTGTTAATTGTTCCATGACATACCTTACGATTAAAAAGTCTTTGAAATATATTACTGAGCCTTGAACTTCTGGTGACCAAATGAACCACCATACTTTGGAAAATTGCTACAACCATTACATTTCTAAATAAAAGCCTTTTAATTTTGAGGAACCCCTTATGAATTATTCATGTTAATCTTTTGGCTGTAACATTATCTAGTGACAACTAAAAATAGGCCTATAGGCTTACCATAGATCTATTTTTGAAAAAACCTTGCCCTTAGCTACTGATACCAAAATTTGTTTAATGGACAGCGAGCATAATTATTAGTTACTAAACTCTTATCCAGAGAGCATTGATAATCTCCATAAATTCTAATCTCTTTGTTACTTTTAATAACTGGGGATATCAGGTCACCCAATACAATGATGTGATTTATTCAATTATCGCTACTTTTTGTAATGTTTCTAATTCCTGCACTACCCTTTCTCATAACACAATTAACATTTATCATACATGAAATTGGCTTCAGTTTATTTATCTGTAACTTCATAGGGAGACCTCTATATTTACCTAAATCTGCTTTCATGAATGCTTATGCAATTATTAGTATTGATGATTTTGTTTATGTATTCCCACATAACCCAGGGGTTGAAATTAATCTCTTGTCAATGAATATCTATGTTCCTGCATGGTTATCAATAGTGGCAAGTGGACAATGTTTGAACCTCTTAATTTTTATTTTTTAGTCTGAAGTAGAAGTGTTATTGATCATCCCTGATAATCATACATTTTTTCCAGAGTACGTCCTAGCTTAATTATTCTGTAGTTAATAATTTCATCCTGGCAATTCCTCATTATGATCATTGCAGTTGATCCTGAGTCAGTTTCTAATTTGATTTGAACTCCAGATATGGTTAGAATATCAGAAAGTGCTGATACGATACTTCTATTCTTATGGTTTTATTATTTTTGTTAAACCCTTTTATGCTTATTTAGCTTACAATTAAACTCCTTGTTCTTACTCTGACTGTTTTCGTTTTGGCTTTTATTGTCAGCTGCTTGCAATCATGGTAAAACCATTCTTGAATTTACATTGCAAAGAAACACAATTTTTATTATACCTATAATGCTCGCCTTTTAACTCTTTAGTTTTGATGTTATTTCCTTTCATTTGACTCTGGCTGGTAGATTTAACTACTGTATTTCAGTTTTATTATATAACACAGTTGTTCCATTGCTTCTTCATTAAGCTTTGCTAATTTCACTGCCAATTTGAAAGTAAACAAATTGTCCTTAAATAACAATGAGTGGATGGTGTGGTTTGACATTCCACATACAAATTGTCCCTCAGGGCATCATTTAAGAAACTCCCAAACTAAACTTTTTAATTCTTCAGTCTACTCTATGACTTTCACATAATCTAATTCGTTTCTTGCATAAAAATTACATCATTCCATGATTGTGATTGGTCTAAGTGAAAAGCACTCATTCAAACTTTCTACTGCCTTGGCAAACATCAATTCATTTGATCTAATTGGAGTTTCTTGGAATGCCAATATTTTATAAGTGGCAGCCCTGCATAAACTAATTAATATTGCTAGTCTTAATTCTGGTGTAATTAAATTTGCTGTAATATAAAATCTAAATTTTTCTAAACAACAATTGTCATAATTTCCCTAAAGTCAAATACAAATTCTGGATAATAAAAAGTTGTTACTAAGGCTTTAGAATCATTCAGTGGTTTTGTTTGGTGAAGTTTCTTCTGTCTTTAAATCCAATACCATTGATTCCTTCCTGACACTGAATCCTGTTGAATGCACTAATTTTGTTGTGTTTGAACTGTTGCAATAAAGGATGCTATCAAAAAAATATGCAAGGCTAATAGATATATTTACCTATTTATTATTACATATAAAGTATTTACACACAAACATTAGTATTGGTTGACTAATAAACCCAATCTGGTTAAGATTGGGAATCTGTTGATCTGTACAGGTGCTGATTCTCTCCAATATTTGGGTTAGTTATTATTACTAATATTCTCTGTTTGATGTCATTGTGGCTGCTCCTTCTTGATGATATCTAAGTCAAAACAAAATGTGGATATATGATTTACAAGTATATTTGTGCAGATGTTTAAAAGTATTTCTAATACCTATCTTCATTACTTGGATTCACAACCGTTGATTGCTCTTCTCAACCACTAACTGCTTATTTTCCCTCCTGCATCTATTTACCACTCTGATTTATCAATTTACTGGAGTTACTATGCTGACATTTATTCTGAATCTAACTGTCTCATTCTTATCATGTTGTAGACTTATTGGAATTTCTACCTTTACAGTCTTATTGACTGCTGCTTGGCTTTCTAGTTGTATTGCTGGATTCACCCATCAAGTGGTGCCGCAATATATTGCTCTTTACTCCAACCTTCTATCAAGTGAACATCATTTGCCATGTTTTTATTCTGTTGGATTTCTAGCCATCACTTTATGATTCCACAGAGATGAGCAAAATACTTGTCTAAAAGCTCATATGCATGGTTATTGCTTGGCATCTGATATTTCATTTATTATAGTTGATAACATCAAATTATTAGCTGTATATCCTACTCATTCGCTTCAGTGTTAGTAATGTATTCTGAATTAGTCAGTATATATAATTAGGTAAATACTGTTCTTATTATTATCCTCTTAAAGTTTTTGCCCATATAACATTGATGAAAAGGTGTTTCATCAAATTACAATGCTTATATCATGCATTATCACAATTGACTGCTAAATGTCCATGGAAGCCACACTGAAAACATTATGACTTAATTCTTGTCAAATGAATATTAGCAATGTTGCCTCTTGACCTGTAATTTGAGTGCGTATATTTAAAAGATCAACACAGATTTCACTCTAAATTCATAACTGTTTCCAAATATGGGTATTGGGGTATTTATTCAGTTTGCAGATTGATAACATTGACGAAAGTCTCATAGATCTGTAATTTTCAATATTCTGGTTATAATACTTTGTTTTTGCTCTGTTTCAATTTGAATCTATTTTTTTGTTCAGGGTTATAAAATTCTAGGGTGAGATGTCAAATGATTTGGATTGTCTGCTATTCACAAAATGCTAACCCACAAGTTGTTTGTGCTACGTGCATCGTAGTCAGAATAGTAGACCAATCAGTAAAAAAAAAAAAAATCATTTGAAAGACAAATAATTATTAAATAATCATTGAATAAAAGGGTTAAAGTTTCTCAGAAATATTTTGCAGCGTTCAGTCTGTTATGTATAAGGGCTTATCTCATTTTCTATTGAAGTATTCATACCAAAATGCAATGACCTTTAACGTAATCTTATGGAATTTAGATGTTATGTTGTGCTTCATATTAAGTAATTAATTGGCATCTTTGATGGTATTGTTTGTCTTCAATGATGATAGCATACGTAATGTTTGTTTCTCGTGTGCTTTTTTTCATAGAGATGGCCATATTGCCTACATAAATAATTTTAAGAAACAAATTGATGTATTTTAAGATCTGTATGAGAGAAACGCTAATAATTACCTGTAAAATAGTTTTTTTAATTTTTTTTTGAATAATTCCGGAATTTAAATTTATCTGTGATCTTAATAATGTATTTTACAATAGATTTTGGAAAAGTGTTCACAAGCGGTTATTACTAAGTTGATGCATAATTATTATTATTTTCGCCATGCAAATTTATTCATGTGTATTCGATTTTTTTTATCTATTGTGAATTATGATGAATATTATTTTAAAACATAAAATAATTTTGAACTGTTATTCGAAGGCTTTTTTTTTTTTTACTTTTTATCACTTATCTTCTGATAAACACTCCCATCTATTGGATTTTATATGAACTAGATTTATAATTTGAATAGAAATTTTTTTTTTTTTTTAATTGTATTGAAATCTTTATTTACCAAATTAGCAATTTGTGGATGTTGTATGGAAAAATTATCAACTAGTGGTAACTATATTTCTTGTTCAATACAAGTCTATCAGTGGATTTTTTTTTTTAGAAAAACGGTATTTTTAAATAAACAAAGCTGTAACTGTAAACAATATAGAATAAAATGTGTAAGTAATAATGGATTAAGCAATCTTTCTTCATTTTATGAAATATTAGAACAAATAGTTAAGAAATTAGATGTACTGTCTGGATCAGAGGAAGCTATTTCAATGAGAGGACTAAATCTATTGAAGAAATATATTCTCAAATTGTTGCCATACAAAATAATTGTTGGAACTCTAATGCATGTTATAACACTTCTAATTGATACTGTTAAAAAACAGAATTTGGACATAATTGGATTATAGTAGAAGATTGCTGACTTTGATTGATATTGTTGAAATTGAATATAACAAAAAGCCAGATGTTATAAGTTTTCATCAAGATATAGTACATGTTGAGTGATTAAGATATGTTAATGAAACTAGACATAAATTATCAAATATCGTGTCATTTGTAAATATACTAAGAAGTCAATTTTTTTGCAAAATGCTAAAAAGCATAAATTAACTGTTTCTGACATTTTTAGATAAACTATAAATAATAAATACATACTTCTAAATAAAAACTTGTCATTTGAAAAAAGATTTTTAGTGGAAAGGTTGACAGATTGCAAAAGAAAAGAAGTTTAAATATGTATGGATTAAAGATGGTAAGATTTTTATAAGGAAAAAATAGATAAAGTTAGAATTAACAAAATTATGATGAAAATATGATAATCCATATAAGAATATGAATGTTTTAGATATAGTAAAAGATTATAAATTTAAGATATATCATGTGGACATTAGAAGTATTAGAAAACATTTGATGAATTTTTGATTTTTTTTTAAAATAGAATATTATGATTTTAATATAACTGTATGACCTGAAATTTGAGTAACAAAAAGCCATAATTCTATTATTTGCTCAGAACTTACAAAAAGATCTGAAGGGTTAAGATATTCTGTAAAGACAATCAAGACTTTAATAGGTTTATAAATGTGGATAATAACAATCAATTCTTCAACCTGTAGTCAAGGCAATCTCCTTTGACAATAAGAGGCCCCACCTTTATTTAGAATCTGATATGTTTATATAAAAACTAAAGATTGCAATTGAATATTATAATCAACTATTTATTAGTCTGTTTTTGAATAAGGTTATATTTGCCTGATTAATAAGATTTGTTTAAACTTCTTTGCATTATTAATCTCACATTCTTTTGTCAAGTTGCAATCTTAGTTTCTATATAAGCAAGAGTGATATGATGCTGTGTGGCTTCTCCTTTTTTGGAGTCAGGAATCTCTCGGCCATTATGCCCAGAGAAACCTGTTAGCCACTTTATCTTCCATTTTCATTCCCCATTCTATATTTTTCTCATATTCTTCTCTATCCTGCTCCATCCTATTTTCACAACATAACCTCTGTCAATTCCATGACCTTTGTGTCTAAATCCTAATTTTCCCCCCAAACCCAGCATAAAAACCAAGAACCTTCTTTCTGTATAATCACTTTGTTTATATTTATTCTTCCACAGCTTCATTATTTGTGGCCTTTCTATTTGCAGGCATTTACAATGATTTAACAGATGCCTAATATTCTCTTTGCCTTCCTTACACAACTTGCAGACTAAATCACTCACATTTTCCCACTTATGTGTATATTCCCTTGTTGCCAAGGCTCCTGATCAATAAACCACATTCCTTGCTATTATTTGCCACTCAATATTATGCTTATTTCTATATATATTTAAACTCTTTTTTCTCTCCATACTAATTCTTAATCTCTCCAATTCCCTATTTTTTATTAATGCATCTATTCTTCTATCCCATTCCTTGTCACTATAACAATCAATAATTCTCCTAACACAATTATCCCACCTTTTGTATAACTATACTGATATAAATTCTTTATCCAAATCTGTATACTGTACTACCTTTCTCACTCATCTTCTTGCCTATCCTTTACTCATAACCGAATTAAATACTATTTTGGCTATTCTCTTATTATCCATAAATTGCAACCTGCCGAACATTTTCATTTCATTTTTTGTATCTCTAACATAAAAACTTGACCATTCCATTTTTCCTTGAGTTGTCTCCTTTGCCATTCACACATCTGCATCTAAAGCATGTCTTCCTACTTCATCTGCATCTAAAGCATGTCTTCCTACTTCTCTTTCTACTTTTTCTAAGTAATCTAATACCCTTTACTAACTCTGCTACTGCCACTCCCTCTCATATAATTCTAGCAACATCATACTTATTATATGAAAACACTATTAATTTCTTTATCAACTCTTTTCTTTTCTTTGCTTCATTTATCAATTTTCTTCCCATTCATCCAAGCAATTTTTTGGATTACTTAGGATGATTCCCAAATAGTTATACATATTCACTATACTTAACTTTATATCCCCCAATAAAAATTCTTTCTTTTCTCTTTCCCCTGTATTAATCTTCATTACTTGGGATTTTTCTTCACTAAATTTAATCCCCATATCTTTACCCTTTTCAGCATAACTTCTATACCTTCTCTACTTTCTGTACACAGATCCAATAATATATATACTCTCTTGCTACCTATTAATGGTGTTTCTACCCCTCTTCCTATTCTTTCTATTGCTCTCTCCATTTCTGCCAAATACAATGATAAGAAAATAAGTGACATTGGGCATCCTTGCCTTAATCCCACTCCATTTTTAACTTTAATTGATTCTATATTCCCTAATTGATATGTATAGTAATTATTTTCATACAATTTCTTAATAAGATCCACTAAAGCTTTATCTATTTTCAAATTAACTAAACTTACCCATAATCTATTTCTATTTATTCTATCATATGCCTTTTTTATATCTATAAAAACCATATATAATTGTCTACCTGGATTTCTACTCATATCTATAAGTTGTGTAACTACAAATAAACTATCTCCTATATGCCTATCTAATTGAAAACCTCCTTGCACTACTCCTACAATATTATTTTCTTCCATCCATTTTGTGACTCTTCCAACTACTGTATATGCAAAAACTTTATATAACACTGTCATTACTGTTATCACTCTATAGTTGTTTAATTTTTTATGATCTTTACCCTTTCCTTTAAATAGTAGCCTTACTCTTGTATTACTCCAACTATCTGGAAAAATTCTCTTCTGTACCATCATATTAAAACATGATAATACATTTAATTTTAACCTATTTTCTAAATTCATTACCACCTCTGTTGACCATCCATCTAACCACTTGCCTTTCCACTTTTCAACATCTTCCCTGCTTTATTTAATTCATTTTCATTACTATATGCCTTTATGTTTATTATCACTCTGTCCTTCACATCTAACATCTTTTCTATATCCATTACATACTTATTTAAGATTCTTTTCTAGAGCTACACTCTTATTTTCTCATCATTTAGTAATACTATTTTTTTTTTCCCTACATTCCTTCTTTTAATGTATTTCCAAAATTTTTTATTCCCACCTCTTCCACTTTTATTAATATCCTCCAACAATTTACTATTCAATTTCATTCTCTCTCTATAATTATCTATTTTAGTCAACTTCTTTTTTTAAATACTTTCCCTATTTAACATTAACATCTTTTTCACTTTCTTTGTTCTTAATAGCACACTTATATTCTTAGCATGCTTTTTTCCTTTCTTTTGTAGTTTTACTAATTCTCTCTTTTTTAATACTTTTATTTTTTTGAATATTCCAACTAAAACCCTATTTACTGATTTTTCTACTTCATCACACCAGTCCTTATATTCATCTGCAACCAACTATTCCATGAGTTCTTCTACTTTTATTTTATATTCTTCTAACTTATTATTATCATTCATTCTCCATCCACATCTTTCACTATCCTCTCTACTTTTATTACTATTTTCCACCACATTACTAACCATTTCTATTATATAGAAATTATGATCATTACATATTCTCTCTTCATTATCAAACATTTTAATTTTCCATACTTTATTCATTCCCTCTTTTTCTATTAACACATAATTTTTAGGCCATGTGTATTGTCCCTCATAAATATTTGATAAATTTCCAATGCTCAAATTCACTCTCTGACAAAATTCTTCAAAAGCTGTCCATTTTTGTTATCTACATCATCAATTTCTTTGAAATGCCCATTCATATCCCCTATAACCATTATAATTCTGTATAACCTTAACTAGGCATTCACATATGCTACTGTTCTATTCCATTATAATTTGACTATCTCCCATGTTTATATATCATTCATTTTTGTCTTCATAACTGTATCTCAAACCATAAATGTTCTTGATAGTTAATAGTGTTTAAATATTTTTTTGACATAACTCCTATATCACCATCCCTTTTTCTTTTTTATTTATACCCTGCCCTACCAAATCTTTCAGTATAGGTTCTTATACTTTTTGTAGATGTGTTTCTACTACTGCTAGTATCTCAAGCTCTTTACTTTTAACTCCTTTGTTTAATTCCAGCCACTTTTTCTGGTCTCCTACCACCTTGCATATCCAATTATAACAATTTCTACTTTCCTAACTATTCTTTTATAAATTCTTTTGACTCTTTCTTCTCCATTACATTTATAAGTAATTTGCTTACCATTACTTTTCCACATTTATTACATTTATAAGTAATTTGCTTACCATTACTTTTACGGACCCATTTCCTTTCCACATCTACATTTATATCTAAATCAGCTATCCTTTGTTTTTTTCAACATCCTGACCATTCTTCTTTCTGGTTATACTGCAATTTAAAGCCTCCCTTTTTATAAGTTTTCTGAACTATATTCTTTATAAATCAAACTACCTAAAACTTCACTTTCTTGTCATTCTAAGTGCAATTCATCTTTATTATATAACTCTCTCTTACTAATAAAAAAATTCCACACATCCACAAGCATCATATATATATAGTCATATATGTGTAGTCCAATCTTATTAATAATCCAACAATTTCTACTCATTCTTTAATCTTATTCATATTACTAGTCAATTCTATGTACTCATCCAGTACTCTCTCCAATGGCTCTGTCAAATTATTTATCCCTACCATAACACACATCTCTACTACTCCCTTGTTTCTTTACCTTATCTGTAATATCCCTAATTCTAGCTGCAGGCAAACATATTCTTATATACCTGTTTCTATTTTCCCTTGTCCACATCCTCTAATTAGTGAATCTCCTATCAATGCTGTCTCATAGTTTACTTTCCCTATTTCATCCATAACATTCTTTTCCACTTTCTGGACTTCCTTATCTACTTCTTCCTTATCATTTCTATTCAATAATTCCTTTATCTGCTCATGCTTTGTCTCTAATGATTTTAATTTTGCCGGTACATCCCTTACCTCTTCCTCTATCTTACTTATTCTTTGGATAACCATCTCCATTGCCCTACTTATTTTTTCATTCATATCTCTCCTCACTCCATTAAAAATATATTCTTATCTTCCTCAACTATTTTTACTCCATTTCTCTTGACTTTCTCTTAAAACTATCTACACTTAGAAACTATTTTTCACCTTTTTATCACATTTACCCACTGTCTACATAACCACAGACTGATTACATCCTTCCTAGTCTTATTTAAGCATTTCAAGTGATAAACCTCATCACTTACGGTACATTCTACCATGCAATTCATATTCTTATTTTTAAGTCCCCTATTCTATATTAAACTTTATGCTTCCTCTACTACTCTTCAAACCCCTTTATACAAAAGGAGAAAAACTTTTCTTTCTTTCACTGATGATCAATAAACATATGATTTCTAACCGTACACATCAAAAACATTATCTTCTTTTTCAAATAAATCACTCTCTTTCTTAAATTAAAAAAAAAATCTTTAATAGCCAACTTACTAAAAAACCAACTAATCTTACATACAACTTAATTTTAAAGCCTCCTTGCAGTAACATATATATATATATTCCTTTTTATATTTAAGATTTAGTAACAAAACACTTTCCAAAAATTATCAACTTATTCCCGATGTTTACAAATCCAATTAAATCTATCTTTTTTCACCCAATTTTTTTTTTCACTTCCATCCAGTAAGCAAACAATTTTAGTAGCAATAATTTTCCAGATGATATTAAAATATAAATGTATATTTTAACTTATCTTGTGAACCAAATCAATCATGTTAGCACAGCATATCAGACCATAGATAAAGGTTGGTGCAACCTTTATTGTTAAAGGAGGTTGCCTTGACTACAGATTGAGACTGTTAATAGCTTAATAGTTGATTGTTCCTGAAATTTTATAAATCACACTTTGTCATAATTTATTAATTCTAAAAAAATAATACTAATGATTGTATTGCACCTAATATTTTATTTTTATCAAAGAAAATTTAAGGTCTTGACTTAGTGTAGATCATGCCAGCACTAAATATCTGAATTTTAAATGAATTAAGAAGGATTACTGAGGACATAAACATGGATTTTGACATTTTTTGATAGGTGATATTGATATCAATTTTATGTGAGATTATTTTAATCACGATCTTTACAATTATATGGATTTTTTTATTTTCAATTTTTAATTGTTAACAATCCACACATCATGGGTTCTTTATCATCTCTACTTGATCACAGGCCTGGATTTAAGGCGATTGGAGTGATTGGGCCCAATCGGGCCCCACACTTCAAGGGGCCCTGCATCACCACCAAAATTAACAAAAAGTTATTTTTTGAAATTTAAAGCAAATTGCTTTCGATGATAAAGGATAAATTTTCTTATTTATGCAATTTTATTTAAATATTTAATATATAGAGGGCCCCGCACTTATTGCTTGATCACATCTTTTATAAGAAATAAACAGAATGCTTTTTTTATTTGTAAACTAATGAAATCTTTTATTATTTGATCATTTTGCCCTATTATAAAAACATGTATATATAGGGATTCTCCTGATCGATATATCTCAATTTTTGTCTCATTCTAAACTCAAAATGAATCTTGACATGCAAGTGTGGGATCATATATATTTAGAAAAAAGTGTTGAGGGTTTTTATGGAATTTATAAATATTATAAAAAGTGCAGTCACATCTTCTGTTCATTGAAAGTATGTCCATAAATCACTGGTAAAAAGAAATGCTTGGATTACAAATCATTTTATTCATAATATAAATTTCAGAAATAAATTATATAAACAAATAAAGCAGAATAATAATGATTTATAAAGACATAAAATATATATAAAGATAAATGATCTCCAATATATGTATTTTATGCTGAACCAGCAACTCATCGATTGGGCCAGATCATCATCTCCCACATGTATATATAATCAGTGATTGGTTTATATTATGATAGCAAATCTACATATTTTAATGGACGGGGTTCAATCTTCTCCATACTCCAACTCTTCAGTCATCTATCTCACTGAAAATTTGATGATAGAATGCTCAAGTCCCTCGATAATGTCAATATTATAGTCATACCCATGTTGACCTTAAGTCAATCTGACCTCTCATATGTAGGACCTTAATATGTCCATTTAAATATGCAGAAGAGGGATGGCAGAATACAGGCTGAATATATAATATTAAAATGCAATAATAATGTATATACTTAACCTAGATGTAATTAAAGGAGATTTGAACTCAGACTTTCAAGTACTTTCAGATTGTATTTGCCTATTCCTCTTCTCTGTATGTAAGGTGTCAGATTGACTTAATAGCAACATGGGTATGACTACAATATTAGCAGCATCAAGGGCTTTGAGAATTCCATCATCAGATTTTCAGTGATATGGATGGCGGAAGGAGAGGATTGAAGCCTGTTCATTAGGGGGTGTAGATTTGCTACCTTAATATAAACCAAACACTGATTATATATACGTAAGGGAGATAATGATCCGGATCAACACAACATGAAATACATTTATTGAAGATTATTGATTTTTTCACAAGTATGTGGTCATAAACCACTAAACATCACATGATCATTATCTGATACTAGCACATAATTGTTATTAAACAATTCATACAATGCAAAACTCTCCATACAGTAGTGATGAAGGCCACAAGCCAGAAACTAGTCTGGGGATATTGGATGAGTAGGCACTAGATAGGGATTTTATGCACAAGCCTTCTGGCATCCATTGATTGCTCTTGTTAGCACAAGATGACACTGCTGTATGGAGAGTTTGACTTTGTATGTGGTCATGTGTATCAGTTATATTGGATAGAGTGGATGCCTATAGGAAGCTTGAAACTCTGGATTTAAATCCCATTTAATTATTCCAGGAGATTGTAAAGATGTAGAAAGAGATTACAAATGGCATGTATAGATGAAATAAGGAAGTTAGTTGGGATAATGCAGAAAAGAAAAGCTATGGAGATTAAACTTGGAAAGATTATTTTTACAGTGGAATAATAATGTTAGAAAAATAATGATCTGTATTTGTATGCCAATGTTTGTTCCGTTTTGTTTAGTTTAGAATTTTGTCTTGTGTCTATAATTTGCTTCAGAAATCTTATTTATTCATAATTTTAAAAAGATGTTATATTTAAACATTTTTTTTATGTTGTGAAATTGAAAATTAAAAATAAGTCATTTTTAAGTAATCATAAATAATATTTTTACTAATATTTAAAATAAAATCATTTTTAAATAATCATAAATCATTTTTCATTGATATTTATCAAATTATGCATAAACTTTTCCATACAAAAATTCCATTCTATGTTTGAAATCAAATTAAAAACATTCCATTCATTTTAAAATCGAGCACATTCCTGCCACCTATTAGAAGGAATTCAAACTACAAATATTAATTGTTTATTCATTAATACAAAAAAAAAAACCAGTCATGATAAGAAATAGATATTAAGTGATTGCTAGCAGTGACGTGAGTTTATGTATTTGTATCAAAAGCGAAAGAGAATATAATATTTCTGTAGCGTAATGTAGTGTACTGAAAATTACAATACAAAATATTATTCATTAAATGGATAATCTCTAGTTTAATGAATGTTTAATAAAAATTATTAATATACTTTGTGATACAATAGGCCGTTTCAATTCTGCATTATATATTCCTATGATTTCACAACTATAGTCATGTACATTTAAAAAAAAAAAACAAATCAAAACAAAGATCAGTTCACTTTTTTCAATGTTATTTTATGAAATACTTTTAAAAAAAATTATAATGATTATAAGTATAAATTAGAATCTTATTTGTAAAAATGAATACTTATTTAATTCAATGAATGATAAATAACAAAAACTTAAATTTGGAAATAATCTGAATTTAAAAAATACATAATTCCTCTCTCCCCTCAATAAAAGTACAGTCATTTCAATATTTATTAGCTTGATTTTGAGGAGGGAAATAATTATAGAACGATTGTATCATTTGTCTGACTCAATGCAGTTTTTACGTATCATTTATAACCACTATTATAGTTCTTATTTATATGCAAGCAAGTTTTTTTTTCTTTTTTCATGTGTCATAACATCGGCCGGGACGCGAACCCGCAACCCGGGCAACTGCTTGTAAGGCAGTCGCGCTGACCTCTCGACCACCAATGCAAGACTATATGCAAGCAAGTTTTCGTCCAAATTTTTTTCTTTTGTATACAGTTATAATTTCAATCTATTATCTGAGTTGTCTTGACAGCAGGTTGCTAATATTTTATTGATTTATTTTAAGCTTTGTCTGTGATAATGTGTGCATAAATTTTGTTTTTAATTCACTTTTAATTCAATTCTATCACAACCATTCATTAGCCTACAAATTGGACCAACCTCCCATCCTATAGATACATATAGAACGTACACTTTTTCAAGTAAGCCATATAACAAGTGATACAATTTGATTATTAATACAGATGGAAACATAATGGAGGAAATTAATCATAGAATTAAACTTGGTTGGAGTGCTTTTGGTAGAAATAACTTGATACTAAAATGAAATATACCTATATGTTTAAAAAGGAAGGTTTTTAACAAATGTGTTTTACCAGTTCTTACTTATGGATCTGAGACTTGGACACTTAATAAAAGAGCAATACAGAGACTTCAGACTACTCAAAGAAGTAAGGAGAGATGTATGTTGGAGTAACAAGAAGAGATCGAAAAACACAATGTATGGGTAAGAGAACAAACAGGTGCTACTGACCTCATTGAAAAAAATTAAAAGATTGAAGTCCAGTTGGACTGGACATATTGCTAGAAGAGATGATAGTAAATGGACAATAGAAATCTTACACCGGATTCCAAGAGATTGTAAAAGACCCAGAGACCACATGTGAGATGGATGGATGAAATAAGAAAGGGTGTAAGGGTGATGTGGAGAAGAGAAGCTAAAGATCGGAGAAGATAGATTGAATTTGGAGAGACCTTCATCCTGCAGTGTATTTATAATGATGATGACAATTTAACTTCTGATACACATTATTTTTTAGAGAGGATTAAATTTCACTTCATGTATATGTACATAAATAGATTTTAAATATCTATTAGTTTGCATATTCCCAAGACATATGATCTAAAACATATGAAAAAGACAATCTCCAAGATCCACATTTTGGGTTGAACCAGCACTAATGAGTTGACCCAGATTACAATCTCTTATACATATTTTCATCATTTCTTCAGTATAGCAAATTAAAATAGTTTAATTGACAGGTTTCAAATTTATTGCACTTACAACTTAGATACAAACCATTTTATGGAAATGTACTAACATTTTTTCTAATCATTTATTAAGCTAGATAAAATCCCTAGCCCAAATATGTACTTTTAAGCTTTATTTAATTAATAATATATCTGCAATATTAAAGAAGTGTCAGCCCCCGATTTCCCTAGGTAAAGATGAATGATGAAGTGATAAAAATAATACCTACCATGCATATTATCATGCAATGATCATATATCCTTCCACAAGATATTGAACATGGATAGAAAGTAGTCCCTAGCTTGTTTAAGAGTGGTGGGGTGAAAGTTCGCATAACAGACCACATGGGTAAGAAATTCAAGTATTGATACTTTTTTAACAAACCAGATATATTATTTATTAAGTAAAATTTAAAAGTATACATTTGGGTTAGTGATAATGTGTAGCTTAATAAACGATTAGTAAATAATTATTAGTATATTTCCATAAAGTGATTTGTATCTAAGTTGTGAGTGCAGAAAATTTGAAATATGTCAATTAAATTGTTGCAACTTGCTATTTGTATACATACTGAACAAATGATGAAAATATGTATACAAGATTATGATTCGGATCAACTGATGAGTGCTGGTTTATCTTGAAATGCACATCTTGGGAATCATTTGTCTTTTTCATATGTCTTGGATCATATATTTCTGTAATGTGTGTCATGTATTTTGTGTGATTGAATATAAGTTTAAAATCTATTTAATATGTATATATGAAGATATATTTAAGTATCTCTAGAAAATAATGTGGTGTATGAAGTTAAATTGTAACATATGTTATATGGTTTACTTGAAAAAGTGTATGTTCCATATATATATAGTGTTGAAGGTTGATATGGTTTCTGGGCTAATGGATCACTGTGATAAAATTGAACTAAAAGTGAGTGATGTACTGATGAAAACAAAACTTACAATGTATATTATCATGCAATCTACCTTTCCACAAACTAGTAAAAGTAAATAGAAATTTATCCCTACTGCAGCCTGAAAGTTTTGTAGTAAGAACTCAGTTGCATTGATAAAAAACAAATAACTTACAAATATGAGGATATAAATACACAAAGCTAAGCATGATGGGAACAGATTTAGAAAACAGTCATGATCTTGCGTAAAACATTATAATTAATAATCAGTTGGTTCATAACTGCATTTTGGAAAGTTTCACTTAGTAAATGATTGTACATTTTAAGCAGCCTTATCTAGAGATTTCCCTATTCTTTCAAATTGCAGAAAAATATAAAAATTCGGTCTAAAAAGAGCTGTCTCACAAAATCTAGAAAGGGAACCATATCTGGAAGATTGATTATTTAAGTAGTTAAAATAATTGTTAGCAAAGGAGGAAATATTAGTATCAATAAAAGTAAATTTTGAATATGAGTACATGAAATGTGCTTTGTTTGACATAATTCCTCAAGACCTGAATGTAGAATAGTTGTAATACACCTAAGAAGCTGTCAAAATTTATGATTGATGTAGCCATATTTATTGAAACCATCTTTTATAAACTGAAGCTTAATTTAGATAAATACCTTTTCTTTTTTGAAAGTATGGATCATTGAATAAAAAGAGATTGAATGATGTTAAATTGGTGATGAGGTACAACTTGGTATCTTCCATTTTTATAATAAGGGAAATATCAATGAAAAGCTACAGCAATTAAAAATTAACTACATATAAATCGGCAAAACTCTCTATATGTATTGTCATTCAGTGCAAGCCAGAATAATCAATGGATGCCAGAAGGCTTGTGCATAAAATCCCCATCTAGTGCCTACTCATCCAATATCCCCAGACTAGTTTCTGGCTTGTGGCCTTTGTCAGTGAGAAGCCTTGGATCTGAGAGCATGGCACCTAGATCTTAGGATCTAATGCAATGCTTCAGCAGCCACCTTTTATCTCAACTACAAAACTATGAGTCTTAAATTGAAAACATTACAATATATTCAATCCAAGCTCATTAGCTTATATAGTCATATAGGTCTGAATTCAGATCAGTACCTATACATTTTGGTGTCTTAGGTTTTTTAATAACCATAGCCATCACTATCCTATTAGGCAAGGATTGGTTTTAAGCCAATAAACATCACATGATCACCACTTCTAATACTTGCTCATAACTGTTATTAAAACAGGCAAAACTCTCTATATGTATTGCCATACAGTGCAAGCCAGAGTAATCAATGGATGCTAGAAGGCTTGTGCATAAAATCCCCATCTAGTGCCTACTCATCTAATATCCCTAGATTAGTTCCTGGTTTGTGGCATTCATCAGTGAGGAGCCTTGGGTCTGAGAGCACTGCATCATGATCTTAGGATTTAATGCAACCCTCAAGCAGCCACTTTTTATCTCTACTTAACTTCAAAACTACGAGTCTTAAATTAAAAACACTATAATATTTTCAATCCAAGCTCATTAGCTTATATAGTCATATAGGTCTGAACTCAGTTCAGTATCTATACATTTTTGGTTTCTTTGGGTTTTTAATAACCATAGCCACCAGTATTCTATTAGGCAGGATTGGTTTTAAGCCAATAAACATCACATGATCACCATTTCTTGTGCTTGCTCATAACTGTTATTAAAACAGGCAAAACTCTCTATACGTATTGCCATTCAGTGCAAGCCAGAGTAATCAATGGATGCCAGAAGGCTTGTGCATAAAATCCCCATCTAGTGCCTACTCATCCAATATCTCCAGATTAGTTTCTGGTTTGAGGCCTTCATCAGTGAGAAACCTTGAATCTGAGAGCACTGTATCTAGATCTTGGAATCTAATGTAACACTCCAGCAGCCACCTTTTATCTCAACTACAAAACTATGAGTCTTAAATTGAAAACACTATAATATTTTCAATCCAAGCTCATTAGCTTATATAGTCATATAGATCTGAACTCAGTTCAGTACCTATATTAGTGTCTTTGGTTCTTTAATAACCATAACCACCACTATCCTATTAGGCAGGATTGGTTTTATGTCAATAAACATCACATGATCATCATTTCTTATGCTTGCTCATAACTGTTATTAAAGCAGACAAAACTCTATACAGATTGTCATTCAATGCAAGCCAGAGTAATCAATGGATGCCAGAAGGCTTGTGCACAAACTCCCCATCTAGTGCCTACTCATCCAATATCCCCAGACTAGGACACAAGCCAGAAACTAATCTGGAGATATTGGATGAGTAGGCACTAGATGGGGATTTTATGCACAAGCCTTCTGGCATCCATTGATTACTCTGGCTTGCACTGAATGGCAACATGTATAGAGAGTTTTGCCAGTTTTAATAACAGTTATGAGCAAGCATAAGAAATGATGATCATGTGGTGTTTATTGGCTTAAAACCAATCCTGCCTAATAGGATAGGTTATTAAAGAACCAAAGACACCAAAATGTATAGGTACTGAACTGAGTTCAGATCTATATGACTATATAAGCTAATGAGCTTGGATTGAAAATATTAGAGTGTTTTCAATTTAAGACTTGTGATCCAGACGCTCTAATGCCTTAAAACTTATTGTTATGGATGACTAAATTGTGCACTATGCAAAATATGGGTTGAAATGGTACTACAAAAATTTTGAAGAAAGAGCCAGTTATGTTGGACATACTGTACATCTATCCTACTGATTCATTTAGATTTGGATACAGGCATTCACTTTGATAAGATTAAAACAGTTTCTCACAATTGAAAAACAGACAGACATATCCTGATAGGATACTTGGAGAAGTTTTAAAATATGGTACTATGTTAGCTTCCAAATTAGTGGAACTGTCTTTACTGCTTCACTTTATAAAAATAAGGGATATAGAAAAAATTGATGAAATTATCATGGAATACCATTATTCCTACAACAAGAACATTTAAGAATCTTATTGAAAGAGATTGTTTCCAGTTTGGAAAATCAAGGAATATTGTAGATTTGATTTTTATTGCCAAAAAATGTCCAAGAAAAGTTTTGATTTTATCACTTTGGTCTAAATATGTGATTCAGTTAATTAAAAAAGTATTTGTGTTTGAAATTAGCTGAATGTCTACCAAATATTATTCATATTATGCAGTTTCTACATGATAATAAGAAAGAAAATATCATTACTGGTAGTGGACAATCTGAGGCATATTAAAGGAAAACTGGTGTTAAAAAATAATGTCTGCTAACTCTAACTTTGTTTTTCATTTTCATGATAAAGCTTTGAACTGTTTACAAATCATTTCACAAAGCAAGTGTCAAAATGTGATATAAGTTTATGATGAAATTTTTAATTTGGCTCAATTAAAAATAAATAAGATCTTCCAATTTTTTGGCTTTGGATTTAAGACGTTGGTGATTTTGCTTTTCTGACACTTTAAAAGATGATCTACAGAAGGTCCTGAACATTTTGAATGCAGACTGTAAAGGCAGTAGGTTCAAAAATTAATATAAAAGACATACTATATCTACCAATAATAACTGATAAAACAGTGAGGGATGAAACCTGGTACTGCTAATACATTTAATACTTAATTAGTTAATCATTATTTCAAATACTTATTTGTATTTATGGCTGTTATTCTGCCAAATTTATTGTAAAGAAATGAAACAGGGACCTTTAGCAATAGCACATACTTATTTGGGAAATTTTCATTTATAAATGTCCTTAAGATTCTAAAAATACAATGAAAAATTTATAAAATCAACCTGCATTTTTCTCAGCTTATTGGATTTGCTAATATTGACATTGGTATGACATGAGAAGTGAATATATAATAAGAGATATTCTAAAAGAATACTTTGTGCTAAATGGGTTTTCTGAAGTCTTTCAAAAAACATCTATTGCAGAAAAAAGTTAAAAGACAACAACATGATGTCAAACTAAAATGACGCAAAGACTAACGTATGGTATATGTAACAAATTTGTTGCTCACAGATTGGATTTATGTAGTCTTAGTAAAATTCATCTTTAACTTTTTGGTTTTTCTATATATATGTCTTTTGATGTTTTAATGGCTATATTCTATTATTTGTGGTGATAATGATATATATATATTGTACCGGGTTCGAATATGAGTTGTTCGAAACACCGGTCTCTTAGGCAGAGAAGAACATACTCGGAGAGTATTATGTCCAAATGATAGCTACAAAATATATAAATTTCCAGGACATAACTTCTTCTCGACTGTTGAATTCAACACCAAGTTCAAAGCGCTTTTTTGTTTTGTATAAAAACGGGCACCAGTTATTTATCCAGAAGAATAAACAACACACTTTGAACAATGGCCACTAATTCAACACCCATACTCATGACTAGCTCAGTCTATTTTTAATCAGTAACAAATTATTGTTTTATAATAGTGGTGAAAAGAATGGATAAAAGATTGGTAAAAAAATTGACTGACAAAATAAAGCTTAAGTTTAAAGACAATTTATTTAATTAACACTTAATATACTAATTCTAAATACTCTTGTAAATTTTAATGACATAACTCTAGTGTTTTAGCTAATGATCATGCACATATTAATTCATACACTGACATATATAATAAAGCATTAAATAATATAAACACATATATTCAGAACACACAAATCAATAGTTCATTTTTTATGTGCTATAGAGTTCATATAATTTGACTCTTGGAGAATTCACACAAATGCGATGGCTACTTTATAAATGAAAATAAGAAAATGTTTTACCTAGGATTTTGAATGTGGATACATCTTGCTGTTTGCTGCTTCTAATAAAGTATATCTAACCGGTTAGATTTGAAGTTTTTTGAAGAGGTTTCATTCTTATTCATCTGTATTATTCTTGGAGACAGTTAAACACTGATGGAGGATTTCTAAGCTGTTATGCAGACCTTATTTTCATGGGCAGGTCTTGCTGTTTTCATCGGACTTCAGGCTGGAGAACATCGGTATGTTTTCTGTGGTTTTAACACTGCATTCTTGATTGATTTGCATGATCTAAATTATACTCTTAACTCTCTGAACTGAACTGACTGAACTGCTTGAAATGAACTGCTTGATTGTCCGATAAAATTTACTATTTATACATGAGATGTGTTGTCAAAGTTCTTTTCATTAGTAGCTAATCCTTTGGAGATAATCTTTTTAATCCTGTTGTCGAAATTCCTTTGATAATCCTTTAACTATGTGTTTTTGAAGATTGTTTAATTAGTAGCCATGCAATCGTGTTGTTTTTATATTTTTATTAGTAGCCACCGTTGAATGTTTTTTTTAATAAAATAACTTTCATTTATTTTTCAATATATTTATTTTCATGTGTTTTCTTTCTATAAGGTTTTAGCATGCACATATACAAGCATTTATTATATATTTTATTAACAACTTTACATTTACGAACATGCATAATTTATTCTAATAAACTCAAATGAAAAGAGATTTATATTTTAACTTATAATAATAAAAAACTCTTTAACTTCTCTTATGAAACTCTTAGTTTTTTTCTACAGGAACCCCCCTCTCTTAATTAATTAATTGTAACTTTTACTTCAAAAACTAATAATAGGAAACTATTTGATTTTTAATCTTACGTTTTGAAAGCGAACTGTATTTTGTTTAATAAAGAAACTCTTTAGATTTTTTTATAACTTATTTATTGATTTGTTGATTTATTATTTTAATTATTTTTTGATAAACCAACTACGATCTTGGTACAATATATATATATGAGGGGGTATCCAAAATAATTGGAATCATTCTCTAGTATGCATACCTGTTGTAATATATGTTTCTTGCATCATATCTAATGATAGTTTCATCATATCATTTCTCTTTTCTATTTTGAAATCATTTTGTTTTTTCATATCCTCTTTAGTGACCATATTTGATGATAGTTTCATTATCTCATTTTTCATTTCTCTTTTGAAATCATCATTTTGTTTTTTTCTATATCTTTTTTAGTGACCATATTTGATGATAGCTTCATCATCTCATTTTTCATTTCTATCTTGAAATCATCATTTTGTTTTTTTTCCTTCATTTTGTTTTCTCATTTCCATATCTAATAATTGTTTCATCATTATAATCAACTGGTTGAGTAACAGAATCATTTGAGTCTGTTACTTCCTTCCTTTGTGTTTCTACAATCATTGGTGATTCTTGAGGTTGGATTATTTTTGAAACAGTCTTCCAGATATTTCAATATTCTGTTCTACTATATTTTTAAAAGTAGATGTTTCTAAGTTATTTTTAATAGGAGTTTCTATTTGTTCAATCTTCCTTGCTAACTTCTTTATGATTTTCCAATTCCATTGGGTTTGATTTTACTTCTGGTTATCATCTAATATGTATGTTATGTTATATTATATTTATTTCATAAATAACTTCCTGCAATTTTATTTCAAACTAATTTCTTTCTATGTATATCAAATAATTTGATAGACATCATAAGGACTTTCCTGTTGTGATATATCTAACGTGAATTATGATTTAAATTTTTATTTGATTATCACTTCATTTATTTATTTATTTATTTTAACACACTATTTTATATCTCATTTTATGCTTTGTTTATTTGGCTGACTACATGACTGTTTTATTAGTATTTATTTATTGTTGTTGGTCATTTATCTAGTTTCCATACATCACATATTACAACTATTAGCATATGATGAAATAATCATACAATTTCAAGCCCCTAAATTTTGGCACCAGATATAATGGAACTGGCATTGCACTGTTTATGTGTGTTTCAAGCCTAATGATTGGCTATGCCAGATATAATGAGATGGTCAGTTTAATGAGATCATGCCCAGCATATTAGACATCAGATATAATGGGAGAAAACATATATATATAATGGGACAGGATATATATATATGATTCATGCCCAATGACTTATGGTTTTGAAATTGCAACCATTTAAGTATGGTCAGTCATTCGGTCTTCATGTAAGGGCATTACACATGATACAGCAAGTCAGTTATTTGATGATTTATCTAAGTTTTAGGAAGTGGTTCCAGAATGATTAATGATTGAGTGGGATGGGTTCACACTTGCACAACTTCCCTTACTTTACCTCTTCTTGGTCTTCATTATGCCACAGAGTTCGAACTCAGGGAGACTGTACATATACTCTATTTCAAGATGTGATTATTGTGAATCTGATGTGTGCATTGGATATGCATAAGTGTAATTAATTGGAAAATTGAAAAATCAAACAACAAACAACTAATTTGATTTAATATTGATTTTGATGATGATCGCTATTCACAACTCTTTATAACAAAGTGGTGGACATATTTAATGTTTAATGATTGTATGGGCATGATCATCCTTCATTTGTATTTACTAACTATTTCTTATCCCATAACTTTAGTCCCTGTAAAGGATGATCATTTCCCATTCCAATCTAATAAACTCAAATTTACATTGAAGACAATTTGAAACTATATTTTAACAATTAAAACTCTTTGATGATTAAAATTCCATGAAATCATTTGGTCATTAATTTCTACACTGCCTGTCTATATTTTGAGATCTGTTGAGAATTTCTTATAGATCCTGAGCCCCTCCTATTCTGGTGTTATATAAATTTATAATAGGATAAACCAATCATTCAAGAGTTAGTCATACATTCCAAATAGCAAATCTAATAATTAAGATAATTAAACACAAACATTACACATAAAAAATGTTGTAACTGTCAAAAGTGTGAGTGCTTAATATTAAATAATATTAAAGTCTCACCTTGGCAAGCAAGTCAGGCCTTACATTTTATTATTAAATGAAAAATAAAAAAAATACAATTGATATCTCCCCTCCCTCTAGAATAATTGGTGGTTGGATGAATTGATTCTCTGTTTTAAAAGAAAGAAACCAATTTAACAAACAAAATAAAAATATATGTATATAAAAATATAATTTGGGATATTAATCCAGCGTAATCTAGCCGTAGTTCAAAGTCTTATAATCCACATTGTGAAATATGTGAATATTCTTGCTTTTAGGGAAGTTCCTTTGCATGAACTGAATATAAGTTCAACAGATAATCTTCAGTCACCATCTGGGTCTTCATGTTTGTGACTCAGACTTTTTTATAAACTATCTTTCCTATGCTGAGATCATTTTTTTGTTTGATTGTAACATATTGTAGATCTTTTACTATCATGGTTATCATGATATTAATTTGAAATGACAATCATATCAGAAACTCTTGGTTGTATGACAAGTAGCTTCATCCCCACGATGTTTTATGACTTCTTAGCCATGCATGCTTTGTTCTTTTCTAGCTTATAACTCGTAAAATATAAGCTTTATAGAATTAAGATGGGTTCTTTAATCTGGTTCCTCAAATTGAAATAATAGTGATTTATGAACTTCAATATTAAGGATAGTTAATATGACAAATAAATTGATTTTAAGAATTTATCACTTTTCTTGACAACATAATTTATTTGCCTTCCCTTTTTCTTAAAAAAAATGTAAGTGTTCAATCTTTTCGTATGTTTTTCGTTATAGATCACGAGTTTTAAGTTTGCGCTTTGCTTTCATTGTTAATATCACTTTGATCTTTTTTATAATTTTATGCTGGATTAATAATAATAATAAAAACATAATTTAACATTAATGATTTCGGTGCTTGTATTATAGATAAAGATCCCGTTGGATGGCGCCATTTTCACGCTAAAACTATAAAATATGAACATTCACGGGCCGTTGATTTTAATAATTTTTCTGTGCTTTTTTGTAATGCGAAAAAACAAAACAAAATCCTCTTTTATAAATATTATTTTTTATTAACGTATACAATTTAAATGATAATAATAAATGTAAAATAAAATCAACAAATTAAAATTTGATTAGTGTTTTTCTATCGTATATTTTTTTAATTGTGTTACGGCTTTTTTTTATACATTTTCTATCGGATATTTTTTTACTTGTGTTACGGCTTTTTTTATTATCAATTTTCTATTGGATATTTTTTTACTTGTGTTACGACTTTTTTTGTTGTTTTTTAACTAAAAAATAATAATCGTAATAAAAGGAAAAGTTGTTACGGTTAGATTTAGGGTTAGTTTTAGGGTTAGTTTAGGGTTAGTTTTTAGGGGTTAGTTTAGGGTTAGTTTTAGGGTTAGTGTTCTGTTTATTTGTAATGCTAAAATAAAAAAATTCAAAATCATAAGTGTACTCGGACAGAAGAAAGAAACTCAAACTTTTTAAAACAACAACAAACACATACAAATGTCTTCTTTACTTATTAAACATGTTTATAATATTTGCTTTTTATTAAATTTACAAAAAAACCTGTATATTTGGACTTTTCTTACTGGATATTTTTTCGTACCGCTCTTTTTTACTTCAAAAATATACAGATGGTAGAATCTTCTTTGTCTCGTGGAATGTTACTAACATTTCATTACTTGACACGTTACCTAATTGCAACTCAATAAAAAAAAAAAAATTAACAGTAACTCAAATAAAAGTTCAATACAATAAGTTGTAAAAAGTCTTATAATTATTGTTTTAAAAAATCTGAACATTTCAATATTTTAAAATAAAAAAAAAATCCAATGAAAACAACATTTCAATACAATTCAAATACAAACTCTCTCATCAAGCCGTAATTATTTTATAAACTGTGCAAATTCGGGAAATATAATTGCTGCTTAGCGACATACATGCTGTACTGCGACGCGACATAGCGACCTGCATTCTGTAGCACAACAAAAAGTTGTATTATAGAAAATGTGGGTTTGAACATGTCGGCTGCGGAAACAGCATTTTGATATGTTTTAGCATGAAAACCGCACCATAGAATGGCGTTTTTAGCTATAAGATGAGTACCATGATTTCTTTCTTTTGTTTTTTTTTTTTTTGCAATTTTCACTTGCTTACATTTAAGGATTTGGTATTGAAGCTGTGCATATATATATAAATATATATATGCTGGCTTCACCATTCACTGTGGACTAACTAAGACCCTAAGTCCAACCACAGTGAATGTATGTTTCTTTTTCAAACTAAATTTATCGTTTTCTCAAATAGTTGCCTAAATTAAAGAAGGAATTGTGTTAAAGAGAAAAGATTTAATAAAATAAAATATAGAAAGTTAAAATTATATTTGCAACTATTTTTAAAATATATTTGGTAGAATTCGATAAGATAAAAATTTTCTTAATTAAATAGAATCCATTAAGAAAGGGAATTAATTAATAAAACATTTTCTGAATTAGATAAAAAAAATAGATAACAGGAAAAATTTGAAACAACGGGCATGATTCGCTACTAATTAGCAGATTAAAAACATAATGGAAAAAAGGGTATAAATAAAGAACTTTTCTTTTGTTCTTGGTCTTATGCTTGCGGGTAACCGGTGCTGAAGGTCAGAGAGAAATCTTAAGAATTTTGTTGGAAGAAATTTTGCTGAAAGATTGGACAATATAGCGAACTCTTGCTTGCTGTACTTACTTCAAGCTGCACTCTATTCTTTCAGCATATAAATAAAAAAATCCAGAAATGTGTTGCTCTGCAAAAATGCAGGGGTAACTTCTTTGCCTTTGCTCTCCTGAGCTGTTCCTGAGGTCGGAGTCATAATCATGTAAGCCAGCCAGAGAACAAAAGTATCTGCCCTGTATCCGTGAAAATCTGCCCTCAAAAACATGGAAAAACAAATTTGAAGAACCGAGAAGACCTGTGGGGAAACATCAAATGAACTCATTTTGACCCACCCATCTAGTTACCGGTAACGTTCCCATAAATTATTAAAATATCTTTGTAATTTGCAAATTCAATCTATATTTATGCTTTTCTATATATATATATGTTTTTTTAAATCTATGTATTCGAGTCTTGTGAAATTATATTTCATTAATTGCTTTCTTTTTTCTTTAAATACTTTAATGGGTGGTAGGGTTATTACATATAATGGCGGCGGTAATTCTTATTAATTTAATTGAAAAATGCTTCGTTTAACTTTCCACCATTATACTCCCATAATTAAGTTATTTATTTTATATAAATATTTATTTAGAAAGAAAAGGAAGCAAATCATAGAAAGTGCAAAACTCTATTTTAAAATCAAGATTTAAATTGCTAGATATTCTATTATAAAACTTTCCAAACTTTAACTTAGTTTTATATATATATATATAAAAGAAAGATCCTTATCAAATGCCTGTATATTTTAGTCAATGAAGGGTTACAAATTTAAAGTTATATTTTAAAGAGCGTGAAATAAAACGTTCGCATTTATATTTTAGTACTAAGAGAGAATACATTTTGACAATATGTATTAAAAATTATTAAATAGCATTGACTCTGGGGTGTGTTGGTTAAACTTCAACTAAATCAATAAAATATCCGCCCTCTTGTTTTAGTGATCTGAATTTTATAAAAGGGAAGTTACTATTTTTCTGCGGATTTTCAGTGATAGTTGAGCTTTCTTAATATATATATATTTTGCAGAGGGTTTCTTTTTTAAATTTAAAGGTCGTTGACCGTATTTATATGGCATCGTGCCTCGGGTGATCTACTGGGCCGCTCAGCATATATTACAGTGCTTCTTTTGCCAAGTTTGCTTAGGTTAACATACCTACATTCAGACCTTCTGAAAAACAAATAAATTGTTCTGGATCTCATGTCGATCTCAGTCCTTTCAATGTACGTAACTGGACATAAGCAACAAAAACTCCGATCCTGAATCCGGGTCACGCGTTTAGCGAACGGGTTCCATTTTTCTCTCTAACCTAGTTTAGAGACGGAGAGCTATCCGGTCTTGTGTTAACCTCTTGGTAACTGTTATGTCTCGAGCCTCACAGCCCCCTATATGCTCTCGCCTTTGTGCATGGTCTTGTATATTTATATTTATTAGGAAATCTTTCTCAAAATCTCATAGAAATGTTTCAATTATGGCTGGAAATTCCTGCTGGGGTCACTTTATCATTCTTCTTAAATCATAAGTAGGGTTGTGATTTAAACCTGTCCAAAGTGTTTAGTTGAGTTTGACCACCTATTTATTTCTATGTTCTCCAACCACAGAGTTAATGAATCATGTCTTTCTCTCTTGAATTCTTTTACGTAACACTTCCATTGGCTGGAATATTTTAAAGAAGAAATTATAACGTAAAATTTTGTCTGTTCTTATCATTACGATCAATGGATCTTTCATATATGTCTATCCGGTTGCAGTGAAAATAGCCTGCGACACTATTAATAAAGCATTGTGTGAATTATTTTAATGTCAATAATAAAATTTTCTGTTATCTTTCATTCACTATAAATAAAACCACTTAGTATTGTTTTTCTTTTGTGACATACGTAGGTACATCTGATCATTATATATGTAAAAATTCCTTTTCGTGGTCGCTTCTCTCCCTGACCACCGGGCATACATTACGATTAAATTCTAGTGAGGTTCGAGGAGTAAGTCGCTGAGTAGCAATCTAGAGGAGTAGATGAGATTCGAACCCCTTCTATCTGCATCTCTAGGTTAGGTTAAAGCAGCTCTACTTTTCTTACCATTACAGTATACATATAAATTAGTTTTGGCAATAATATAATTTTAATTCACAATTCTATACGAACATATTAACTTATAATCAATAATATGCTTTTGATTGTGTTGGTAGATTCAGTCTTTATAATGTATGTGTGAGTGGTGATAAATGTGTGGTCAGTTAAGTGTATCCTCACAATATTGATATTGGTATTTAACTGATTTTAATGAGTACTTATAAACCTATTATATAAGCCTTGAGCATTATCACACTTATTATTTAAGTATTACATTGTTGGAGTGCAATTTGAAAATTATAATTGCAATTTGAATTTTATAATTGACTATTTATTAGTATGTATTCAGAACACGTTTTATTATCTGTTTAATAACTGAAATACAGGGTTTATTATATACCTGTATCGATATATGTAATATATAGGATACGCGAGCACAGACTTTCACATAATCCATCACTCTCCACTCCATCTCATAACACTGATCCACTTGAACACATATGTTTAAAGAGATGTATTTAAACTTCTTTGTGTCAATAATTTCAGTCTCTATGCTCAAGTTGCAATCTTTGGTAAATAAATGTGGAATTCCACCTTTATTGTTAAAAGGAAATGGATTGAAATTATTGTTTATTATTGATATTGGAATTGTCTAAGTGTTGAGTAATTTTGATGATTATATATTAGTAAAGATGTATTAAATTACTTAGAAAAAGTTCAAAGGGAAATAGGAAGACATGCATTGGATGCAGATGTATGGACAGCAATGGATGCAATTCAAGGAGAAATGGGATGGTCAAGTTTTCATATGAGAGATAGAAAAAGTAAAATGAAAATGTTTGGTAGATTGCAGTTTATGAATAATAAAAGAATAGCCAAAATAGTATTTAATTGGGTTATGAGTAAAGAGCAGGTAACAAGATGGGTGAGAAAGGTAATGGGGTATGCAAAAGATTTGGATAAAGAATTTATATCAGTATATTTGTACAAAAGATGGGATGATTGTGTTAAGAGGATTGTTGAGTGTTATAGTAGTAAGGAATGGGATAAAAGAATAGATTTATTAACAAAGAATAGGGAGTTAGAGAGATGGAGAAATAGTATGGAGAGTAAAAAGAGTTTAAATATATATAGAAATAAACAAAATATTAGATGTGAGTTAATATATGATAATAGTAAGGAAGAGAATATAGATGTAAATGGAAAAATATGGGTGATTTATTTTATAAATTATGTAAGGAAGGAATAGAAAATATTAGGCATTTGTTAATTGAATGTAAATGCTTGAAAATAGAAAGGGTACATATAATGAATTTATGGAAGAATAAATATGAAAAAAGTGATTATATAGAAAGTGAATTATTGGTTTTTATGCTGGGTTTGGGAAAAGATAAGGGGGATTTAGATATAAAGGTCATAGAGTTGACAAAGATTATGTTGTGGAAATGGAATGGAGCAGAATATGGCAAAACTTAGACTGAGGAATGGAAAATAAAGTGGCTAACAGGTTTCTCTGGGCATAATTGTTGAGAGATTCTTGACTCCGTTTAAGGAGAAGCTATAGTACATCACATCACATTATGGAAAATTTATTTACTGTGATTAAAATGGATGAGGATAATGGTTTGTGTTGACTTGATATAGGGAGAAACAAGAATTGTTTAGACAATTGAGAAATAAAAGCACTAAGACAAATGTCAGTCAAATTAAGTTTAAACAAATTTTAAAATTTTATTACAAGAAATATAAACTATAATATAACAAATAGAGTTATATCAGGTGTGTACCATAAATAATAAAATTCAGCACTCTGGCAGATAAACTAATTTTCTAATAGTGAATTAGAAAGGGAAGGAACAAATTTCTTTCAGCAGAGAATCCACAACAACATTGTTTCCATTCACTGATACAAAAACAATACGTTCTTGAAATAAATCAACTAAACCAGTGCCAGTGAGAATTTCTTGACCCGGAAAATGTGTCGGGACAAGGAATGTCATATGCCAGTAGAAGTTGCATCTTATACTATGTTCAAAGCAAAGATGATTGATTTTCTCCAACAACAAATGAAAAATGTGATTTAGGATAAAAGGAAAACAGACATTTAAAACTGGCGAATCCCCAACCAAACAATTGGTGAAACCTAATCTAAGAATAATAATTAGCAGCCTCAGCAGGAGGTCCTTAGATAATTAGAAAAGCAGTTACATCTGCCCAAGTATTTCAAGAGAGTGAACTAATTATATTTACAAATAAATCTAAAATAAATTTAAAGCCACACATAAAGATAAAACAAATCTAGCAAGCAAAAATATAAATATTGGCCTAGACTTTTTTATATGTTAGTTTATCAGAGAGTGTATATGAGTAGAAATCATTGAGACATTAAATACTTTAGCAGACAGAAACTCTCTTCCATCTGTAATTTACAAGGGGACAAATATTATCTTCCTGCTGGTGATTTATAAAATTACAAAGAACAACAATTCTAGTCTCCTACTTCAGAGACATAAGAAAAGAAGAAACGAAATCTCCGAACTAGAACAATAACATGATAAATCGCCAGCCAAAAGATTCTTTGTTTTGCGTAAGTGCAAACGCAGTATTTTAAATCAATTATTAGACAAAAAAATAAATACAGGTGAGCAAAATTAAAACTGCAAAACATTTAGAAAGGTAAGGCAGAAAAATAGAGATAGATTAAACATATAAAAATATACACTCACTAGACCCTCTCCGATAAATAAAGTTGAAAGCAACCCTGGAATCTTAAAACTAAAATTCCAAGACACATGGCAAAGTAAAATGAAAAACAAATACAACTAATAAATATGAGGTTAAATAATGATTAAGAATACAGATTTATGTTTAAGATTGAGCGGAGATTTAACTAAAAGAATTTACCCTGGAAAGAATAAAAGGAAATATTTACCTTACAGTAGCATAAAGTTCACGTAGAGTGCACACTTTTATTTCAGTTCATATTTCAGGTGATCCATAGTTAGACAGTGGCAAGTGGGGAATCCATTTATTTTATACTTTTATAACATGACTGATGGAGAGTCGGCAGGCATGGGTTCATCTTTTGGGTTAAGCTAGCAAGACATATTGATGATGACAAAATGTAGAGTAATAGATTTTGACATCTTGTAAAGCAACGAAGTCTGTTAACAATGGCAAGTTTTTAAAAGGAATTAATAGTTCGAACTGCTATCAAAATGCTATGAATCTCAGCAGGCTATAGTAAATGTGTGTAGAAGAATACTGAATCTCACTTTGAAGCAGCATGTTAGCCAAGAATAAAAACTATTCCACAAAATTTGTGGGGGTTATTTATACCACGCTACATTCCCCATGAAAACTTTTCCTGTTGTCCTATTCTACAACTTAGGGCAAGGCAAATCTCAATCTCCTGCTCAATCTAATGAAGATTTCTAACCAGGGATTATTTTAAACAAGAACAACAACACAAAATTAATTCTCCACTTTTAGAATGAACTTAGAAAGGATTAAACTAAAAGCAACAGGAATGTAATTAACAAGCTTGCTTGCTTTTTAATCAAATTGATTAAAAACAAGCAGTGAAAGAAAACTATTTTAAAATCAATTCTATAACAAAAAATTAAAATGACCTATTTAAATATAAATGTGTATGTGTTTTAATACACATACTCTTTTTAAATAATTAAAAAGTTTTTTTTTTTTTTTACATTAGAAATTAAAAGTTTTTTTAATTTTAGGTAATAAAACCATTGAATCGGATGTCCATCGAGTTCAATTGCCTAAATATGTATCAAAATAAAAACATTCCTGTAACTTTTTTTTTAAAAACTATAAACATTTTAAAAACTACCCCTAGAAATTAGACTGAATGCTTGACTTGCACTCAAAAATAGAAAACACATTTACATCATTCTATTCTCATAATCTGTGTAACAAATCCAGATTTTTTTTTAAGACAAAAGAAAATGACTGACTACTTTAAATCTAAACTGTCAGGTGGTTCCCTCTTACGGAATGTTTGATCATCTTGGTGGTCTACCCTAATAAACCTGTCTGTATGTTCTTTGACTAAGTTGCCATAATCTGAGTTAAAAATTCAGACATTTCCTCAATTGACTGACTACTATTACTCATCATCATTTCTGTACAGTATGGATGGTTCATATTATCTGATCCTCCGATTGAGGAAACATGGTCAGAGAATTCAATTTTGCCACCTGCCTAAAGAAATACTGTGTGTGCATTTCACCATGGTTAACAGGATACCTCTCTTGGGTTATCTTGTAAAGGATCCCATCTTGTTGGGCTTCACTCCAGAATGCCCTCAGAATGGCACATCTGTAACCCTCTAATGTAAGGGATTTAGTATACAGCATGCACCACCAATCCAAGGCTGTTCCCTGTAGATGACTAGTGATGAGTGTGACTTTATCATCATCATTGGACCACTCATAACTTGAAACAAGCTATCCAGACTCTCCAGATGATTTAAGAGGCTTTCTCCAACCTCTGCCTTGAATGTTTCAATGAAAAATTGGTTTTTCCCAGAATCTGCTAGTGTTTTCCTCCTGCCTTTTTCTTCCTGAGTTTCTATACTCATGTTCTATCTCAACTAGCCTAGATTCAAACCATTTCATCATATCCAGGCACATTTGTTGAACCTCAGCTTTCAACTTATCTTTATCTTTTACTCTCTCCAGAAATGCTCTCTCTAGCTTTTTTTTCCACAAACACAATTTTCACTTCTAAGTTAGCAGACTTAATGCTATCTTGCTGTAACTCATTTTTCACTTCTTTCATATCTTCTTTTACTTACCCCTTCCTGCCTATCTTTACTTAATTCATTTTCTATAGTTTTTATAGCCTCCTGATTCATCTCTACTTCTCCCATTATTTCTCCCCTCACTGCCTTCATTTCTCTAATCATTTCTGCTTTGATCTCCCTAATTTCTTCCTTTATTTCTTGATGAAATTCTCTGTTTTCTTCCTTTATTTCTGCTTTGAATTCTGCCAGCATTACTTGCTGACTTTGCTTGAATTCACTAACTTCTTTATTCATTTTTTATGCATTTCTCTATTTTCTTTTTTTATTTCTTGATGCATTTCCCTCATTATGCCCATAATTATCTTCATCATTATCTTTGTCTCAGTTTCTATCTTTTTCACAATTTGAGGGTTTTTGAATGAAACAGGGCTTTTTTCTAAACCTGCGTCACTATCACTTTTTTCTTTGACTTCCATTTTTACATAAGACTAAACTCGCTATTTTTATTGGTTTGAGGGCTCCAAAATCCTGTTACTTACAGCTTTGAGGCTTCCCTATTATTTTATTTGCATGTTAGTTTTCTTACAGCTTTGAGGCTTCCCTGTTATTTTATTTGCATGTTACTTATGGAGTTCTTTTTACACTCTCGAAAATGGTCACTCATGGAAAAACTAGATACTCCCATTAAAACTTGTCCAAAGTTTTGTTTATTTTGGATTCAATAAATTATTTTATGGGAAACTGTTGTTGTTGTTCATATGATTAGAAAGTAGGTAGGTAATATTTGATGTTTCATTAACAGTTAATTAAAGTAGGTACTATTTTATTATACCAAAAAAAAAATGTTTAAGAGTTTATTCAAAAGGCCCCACCCAAAAAATATATAAAATAATAATAAAGAACTGTGCGATAACATAATCAAATGTTCAAAAAGAAAATCCAAAAAGAAGTCGATAATTAAAAATCAAAACAAACTTTCCTCGCCACCCCACTCCACCTCCCCCGGCTTTAAAAAAAAGTCTTCTTTCAAAACGAATTGTTTATGTCTTTTTTAAAATTAAAGGCCCAAAAATTAAGGAAGATCTTTTCACTATCATATAATATAGCTTTCTGTAGTGTAAAGATTTGAAGAAAAAAAGCCTCATAATAAATTAACCAAAAAAAAAAAGATGACAATTCAAAAGCAAAACAACCCCTCCATCCTCTAAAAAAAACAAGTATTGGTTTATTGAAAAGTACCGAATTGTTGAAGTCTTTCAGCAAATCAAAACATCAACAACAAAAAAAAGAAGATAAGTTAAAAGCAAACAACCAATCCCCCTCCACCATCTAAAAACAACAAAGTGTTTGTTATTGCATTTTTGTGTAAATAAAACTATGGAGCATTAATCGATAATTTAAAAGCAAACCAACACCCATAACACCATCTAAAAACAAACCCCCCAAAAAATGGGTGAAAAAAAAACTTTGGTTTACCGTAAGTAATATTATGTAAAGAAACCTATGGACAGTTACACATTAATTTAAAAGCAATGCAACACTCCTAGACCATCTAAAAACAAAGTATTTGTTTATTAAAAAAAAAAAACTTTGTTGGTTTACTGTAATATTATGTAAACCAAACAGACGGTCTGATGAAAAAAAATTAAAAACCGGTTGAAAAAAAAATCTTTTATGTAATATTATATAAACAAACAGACAGCCTGTGAATCAGTATATTGATGTGTATTGTGTAAAAAAGAATGCCAAAAAATGGTAAGGTTCAGTATTCATACTATAACCAAAATTTTACATGAATTATTTCCATGGAATTATTAACATAAGTCTTTTCCATGGAAATATATTATTCCTTTGACCTCTATAAACTTTTTCTCCTCTAATCATTTTCAATAGTTTTTAGAGATAGTTTGTTATTTTATAAAATTATCAAACCTTAAATTGAACATTAATTCCATTTTAAGCATTCCATCTCTTCCTTTTTTAAAAACTGTTCAGTTTCTTTCTTTTTTCAGATATATCCAGTCTGTGTCATGAGCCTGTAATCTATCATGCTGCATTTCCATTGTTTATATGATTTAATTTCATTTAGTCTTTTTTTAATATATTTTTTTAAAATTAATAACATAATGCCTTATGTTTAGATCCCATTTTCATTTGTTACTCTTTTATATTAAATTCAGCAATTTGATAATTTGAGTATCAATTACTCTTATTTCATAGACTTAACACAAAAAATAAAATAAAAACAAAAGATAACGTCATACTCTACTTATAATTAATGTTATTTTTTACATAACAATGTTAATAGGTTTGTTATATCGTTAATTATTTGTTTCAGACTCTTTTTGTTTCTAATAGGTTCGGAATGTACTCTTACATTTCCCCTTTCCTTAAAGGATTAAAATGAACTGCAAGGATTTTAATCCTCAATTAATACAAGTTATGATTTTATTGTCTAAACCTTGCTTAATTATATTTGATAACAAAGAGCTTTCTTTTATAACACTGTAATTTGAGTAAACTTGATTTACTTCTTTTCCCATTGAATTTTCAATTATGGAAAATTGATATCCACCATATGAAATTTACCAAAGTTAACTATAAATATTTTTATTTTCATGGTATCATCACATATTCAGGTGATAAGACTCTTGATATGATACCTTGTACCTACAAATAAATATAATAGGGTATAGCTTATTGGATTTGGAAAACTCCTATATATTCATGCTAAAATCATTATTATGTAACTGTGTAGACAATTTTAATGACTTTGGGGTGTTTCTTTCTCCAAAGAATGCTTGAATCCATTTTTTATGTTTTATAATTTTGGTAATTGAATAAGTATTTACCTGAACCAAACAAAAAAATTATATGAGGCTGTTTGATGTTGCTTATCTCTCAAAGCCTCTCATCAGAGTTTTGATTTGATAATGGGTTCAATTGTGGTTGTTTGTAGATATCTTTCCATTCATGGTTTCATTTTTTTTCCTTTTTTATTTGAGATTAATTTTCCAGAATATTCCCATAGTAGGGTTTTAATATTCTTGAATTATAAGTACTCCTTATCTCACCTCTGCAGTCCACCTGAGCATTTTACAATCTTATATAGTCCCTCATATGCATTGTAGAAATTTATGGAAAATGACTTCCTGCAGCTTGCTGACATGAGGTGTTTTGACAAAAACCAAGTTGCCTATCTGAAATTGATCGACTTTACTTGATTTTCATTGCACTCATATGCCATGCACTTGATTTGGTCATAGGTTTTTCTCTGATCCTCTTTGGGATTTATTGGGGTTTTTAAAAATATGGATTTGTAGGTTTTAAACAAACATGGGGCGTTTTAAATATAACCTGATAGGTGTGAATCCTATGGATTCACCAACTCCTTATGTCTTTCATCTAAATAGGCCTTAAGCAAATTCCAAGTTCCCACATGATTGTTCACATGGTTTTGATTGTGGATTTCTAATGGAGGTTAGCACATTTTATTTATAGTCTTTCTACCCATTTCTTCCATTTTTTGGATAGAGGGTACCATGATCAAATAGAATCACTTCCAGTTTCCCTATTTCCTTGAAGTAGAGGATGTCTAATATTTTGACTATATCTAGTATTATCTTGGGGCATTGGGTAAGCTGACATAAATTTTGAAGAGTCATAAGCTACTAACAGACACCTTTGTTTATTAGATGGTGGCAAAGACCTATATTTGGTCTTGTTGGTATTAAAGATTTAATCAAACTGATATAACTTTGGTTTACTGGCTTCACTCTCAGGCATGCCTGACATTGCTGGATTACCTTTAGAAGGTCTTTGCACATTCCAGTTCAGTAAATCAATTTTTTATCATCTGTTCCGTTTTATGGGCTCTGTAGTGCCCATATAAACAGTGCACCCTCCATTCATCCATCCATCTCATATTCATTTTTTATAATAATGTCTTGTTTTCTAACTTGTACTGCTTAAGAGTGCCCATATAAACAGTGCACCCTCCATTCATCCATCTCATCATTCATTTTGTATAAAAAGGTCTTGTTTTCTAACTTGTACTGCTTAAGATCATCGGCCATGTACAGAACTTCCTCTCCATTTAACATCTTAATAATTGAGATCAGTTTTTCATCTTGAGTCTGCATATCATGATTATTTACAAATCATTTTCTACATCCCCATAGAATCAATATTAGTAATGTAGGCATAGGGACAGTTGTCATTGTTCTGACCCACATGGATTTCAACTTAGTACATTGGTTACTATGTTATCGAATTCTTTACAGTATTGGACTGTATAGTTGAATTCTTATAATGATAAGCTCCTTTTAACCAATCAGCTGTTAGTAGGGTAGCTGTGATTCAAGAATTTGAGGTTCTGTGATTACTATTACCTCTGATCTGAGCAGCATTTGTTGAAATTTTTGGAAAGCCCACACTATTTCTAGTGCCTCCTCTGTAACTGTATAATTTAATTCTGGACCCTTTAGCAAGTGGCTAATGAAATAGAGGGCCACCGATTGGCTCTCCTTCTGGATTTGGGATCATGTCACCCTAATCTGTAACCATTACTATTGGTTTGTATGATGAATGGTTTAGTAAAATCGAGAAAAGCTAGCATTTTTTGCTCTAGAAATTGTTTTAATTTTTTAAAATGCCTTGTCTTGCTCTTTGTTCCAATTCCATTATTCATATTTTCTGATGAGTTTCAATAACAGTTCCATACCATCAGAGATTTTTTTGTAAAAATGATTGTTTTACAAAGACCCAAAAATGATTGGATTTGTTTCTTATTTATAGGTTTGGAAAGTTCTGTATGGCACTGATCTTATTGAGATGAGATATCATCCCATTGCAACCAATGATATATCCTAAGAAGGTCACTTCATTATTAATTAGTGTACATTTCTTAAAATTGACTTTGATCCCTTTATCATACATTCTCTAAAGAATTTTCCAAAATGTTGAAAGTGTTCTTCAACAGTGGATGAAGCAATTATGACATCATCTATGTAAATCTCAGGAGAGAGGGTTTGATTCAGGCATCTGATTAGACTGGTACCACTATCAATTTGAATGGCATTTGATTAAACTGTATGGTGCCTTCATACTGGAAAGTGTTGTATTGGTGGTCCTCTGGGTAGAGTTCCATCTGACAATAGCTAGAGGTTAAGTTGAAAGCAGAGAATACTTTCTTATTCCCAAATCTCACAAACAGTTCATGGATGGATGGTGGTATATTCCTTTCAGGAATGGTAATTTTGTTTTGTAGCCTAGCTTCTAGACAAAATCTCATTGGCCCATCTTTCTTCTTTACTGTCATTACAGGATTGAAGTATGGTGAAGAGCATTTAGAAATATGCCCCCACTCAAGTACTTGTTGATTTGCTTGGTTATTTCCTCAAGATATTGATGTGGGATAGGATATGACTTGGATTGAAATGGCTGATCATAAAGTAATACAAACTTTTCTATCACCCCAGGCACTTCAGAAAATATTCCATTGTATTTATCAAGGATGGACTTTAACTTGGTTTTTGTCATTGCCATTGATCATATTGGATTCAGTAATCTTTGTTTGTATGAGTTCCTTGGGGACCTTTGGTGCTATGCAGACAATTTTACATAGGTCATATCTTGGCAGCAGTATCATTTCTAAGACTACATCACTTACTATGACTACTTTATTAAGAAAATCAACTAGACAGTTGTTCATTTGTTGGAAGTCTGCCTCTAATATTGCTTCAAGAATAAGGCTGTTTAAGATAAGAAACATGATAATATATTGTTTGGCTGATCCTTACTTATATCCATATTTGCTTTTGGGCCAGTTTGGCCTTCCTATTGTTGGCCAGAATCATTTGGAACCTCAGTGGTAGACTTATAATATTAGGATTGTTACATATAATTTTGTTGTAAAGGTCCATTGATACTATGGATATCTAGTTTCCAGAGTCAATTAGCATTCTGGTAGGCAAATTTTCAAACAATATTTCTATGATGATACAACCTTTCAGAGCATAGCTAGGTGCTCTATATTCCCATGAATATGTCATATTGGTGATTTCCCTGATTAAAAGTTCTATTTTGTTCCCCTTATTTAATATGCTTGCTTGAGAAGGAGAACAATCTCTCAAGTACCCATTTAGTTTGTTGGGCTAGTATTTTTAGTTGAGGTTTTTTAACCCTGAGTTTCTTGGATTTTGTATTGTATTGGGGTTTTGAATGTACTTTTCATGCCCGATGGTTGTTGGCCATTGATTTCATCTTTTCTACTATTTGTAGGTTTTTCACCATTTTGTTTTCATGTGGCATTAATGGGAATTTTTTCCTTTCTCTTTTCACCAAATTTACTATTTATGTTTTGGCTATTGATGTCAGTATTATTAAGTAATTCCATCACCTACTCAATGCTACTAATATTGGTGCATATTAACGATTGCTTGAACTTCAGGAGATTATGCTGAACTATGCAAAGGATTTGCTATCCGGGCTTTTTAGCCTGACAATCTATCTTCCAAAGAATTTCACCATCTCTCCTGGTGTGTTACTGTACTTTTCTTGTATTATCTGATATAGTAACATCTATTTTCATTCCAGAAACTCTTTATTATTAGGGATTTGTAATCCTCATAGGTTTTCAGTGTCGGGAACAGAGATCTTTCATCAATCCAATGCATCATCCAGCAAATGGCTGTATGCAATTATGATCTTCTGTTCTGGTTTATCAAGAGGTACAAGTCCAGGCTCCAAAGATATTTAGTATTAGTTTCAGTGGGAAACATTTGAATACCTTCAACTTAACAAATTGGTTGTCTGAGTTTACTGCACTTTCATTATATTGGACTGACTCTTGAATTTTATTTTTTTATAGATTTGGTCTTCCCACTTTCAGAGCCTTATTTCTTTTGATCAGGATCTTTATTCATATTTACATGTTGTATCCTATCTTCTTCCTTAATTCTGCTTGTGGGATCTATCTTTATTATGACACCTTTCTTGGCCTAAGACCTTTTTAATGGGAGTATCTAGTTTTCCCATGAGTGACCTCTTTTCTTCTTGTGATCCTTGGTTTTGTGAGCTCTTTTGAACAATTTCTTTTGGCATTCCTCTGTTCCTTTTTATTTACCCATTTTCTAGAATCCCAATATGCTGGTCGATTGATCCTTTTAGTTCCTTTAGTTGAGCCAGTTATTTTGATTCCCAGTCACCTTTTTGAGGCCCTCATTATTTTGCAAGATTTTATTCTCAATTAAAACTTGTGCTTCCATTAATCTCTGATTATCTCCTCCATTAATTTCATTTTCTCTTGTACATTGGTCAACCTACTATTTTGTATGATTTTCATTGCCATTATTTTTTAATCTACTTTTTCTATTTTCCCCTTCACTTGTGGTGATTACTTGTGATTTCTGTTGTTCTTGTATTTCCTTCATATTGAGGCCTAGGCTCTCAGACACTTGTATAATTTCTGCAATTTCATCACTAAACTGACCTTCTCATTGTCTCTCAAATTCAATCATTCTCTTTGTATATTTGGAGTCCATTCTTTTGATCTCTTCCTTAATATCCTTGACTACATCCATCAATTCCAAAGTTTGGCTACTAAGCCTTATGAATTTCCATTTTCATTTCATTATTCTGTTTATCCATTTTATTTCCTAAACCGATGGTTAGTTTGGCCATACATGATTTCACAGATCCCATCCCTGATTTCAATCCAGAAAGATCTGTCTTCATTTGGTCCAACTTGCTGTTTGTTGTTCAAACATTTGTTGCATCATCATCGTAATCTAGTAAATGGGATTTTCATCCACCCTTATACTCTCCTTTCTTGGTTTTTCCACTGCCATTATTTTTTTGAGGCTCATCTATTCAGCTCCAAATCTCCAGAATATCTTGTCATCACTCTCTGAAATGGATGCTTCTATCCTTTTTAACAGGATTTTGCTTATCCTTCTCTCCTAACTTCTGTCTGATATATTGATCACTTTTTGTATCTATTGATTTGTATTTCCTTCTTGTTATCATTTATAAGTATCTTGACCTTTTTATATTACTGTTTTAAATGATATTTGCTAATTTTATAATGAACTACTTTTTTTAACAATAATACTCGTTCAACATCTCAAAGGTTTTCCTGCTTTCCATCCAGCATTTAAAGTTATTATGCATTTTGTTTAGATCTCCAATTAATTGGTAAACTACCAGCTATTTATTATTATTTTTTAGTTTCCTCATTTATCTGATTTCCACCTGCCACATATTAAGTTAATTTAACTCCCATATTATTGGAACATTTTAATTTCTTTGAATTTACTATTTGTTAAATAATCTTTATTCTAAGTTGTCATGTAATATGTAAAAGTGTTACTTCTAGGTTCAACTTTCGATAAAATAATCCCCTGAGTTCAAGATTATTACATAGTAGTATCATTTGTAGTGACATGATACCTATGGTTTTGAAAACACAACTGATCATTATATAGATTTTACAACATACAATATGACAAACATCTGAGTTCATGTCCCAACACATTGGACACCAGTTGAAATGGAGTGAATATATTGGGTGCATGATCAGATTCCCAATGACACAATTAGATAATGACTGGTCTCAATAATAGATCATAATTGGTAACAGAATGGACAAAATGACTGTTTATGCCACTCATTTTATTGTACATTGAGGCAATGGTATGAGTTTGAGCCCCTAAAATTCACCAGTTATAAATATATCTCATTTGATGGTATATTTACTCCATCTCAGATATATATCATTACCAAATAGTTACCCTTTAGGTCCTCAATGTCACGGGTTCTCCTCATATTCCTGTTTCTCCTTGGTATTCAAACTCAGTGGTCATATGCATGGTCTTAATAAGCTAGAGTGATGATTATCATAAGTTTGGTATATAACTAAAAATATTTACATCTGAGTTATGTGCATAATATGGCATGGATAACGAAAAGTTAGATAAATAATATGACATGGGTAAATGGAAAGTTATGATGTGGGTAACAGAAAGTTAGATAAATTATATGGCATAGATAATGGAAAGTTAAGTTAGATAAATGGTATGACATGGGTAATGGAAAGTTAGATAAATGATGAAACATACATAAACTCTAGTTACATAAAATAAATCATTAACAACTTTATTTCATTATGGGTGAATTACAATCTTTTTTAAACAAATTAATTTGATATTTGGGTAGGTCAGATTATCTTTCATTTGATTCATATAATAATTTGATCATTCCCCTAACCTTTGTTTCAATACAGGATGGTCATTCACTACCCACTCTAACCATTAGCTTAGTCTAACAGTGTAATTTATGATTGTTTTGATATGATTATCCTGCTGAGTAATCCTTGTATTCCCTGACTTTAACTTGTCTACCTTAATCCATGGTGATGCATTAAAGATTATTGATTATCACCTTTGGGTATGAAGTCCCCCTTGACATTACCAGGGTTTATGATAGCAATAGAAATTCATACAAGGGTTTTAATAAGTCATGCAGAATAACAAATCATAATAATAATCAAGTTAATTTAACAATAATAAACATATAATAATTGTCCTGTATTAGTGTGAGCATTTAATATTTTATAGATAAAATCTCACCTCAATACCAGTCAGTTATCCAGTTTAGTTGGTATGTCTAGTGGTCAGCATCTAGATTTTTATTATAATCAAAAATTATAGTGATTGACCTAAAGACCCCCCCCCCTTACATAATTATGATTGATCATTCTAGGGGTAGATCATCAATTCTCTCAAATAAAAAATAACAACAAAGAGTTATACAAAAAGGAAAATGGATTCTATATGATATATATATAATTTGACTAATTGAAATTGTTAGACCATGTAGTTAGCTACACAGATGATAAGATGGCTGGTTCCTTATGGATTAGAAAAATTCCTGGATCTTGGGAGTTAGTAATCTATTTGATGTTGTCTGGCCATCCTTTAAGTAATCAGTTGATGACTTTCCAGTGGACAGGTGATGTTCCTTGTTTTACTGTTACTTTCTTCATAATCCCAGTGAATACTGTCTTCTTCTGCTGATGGTGAAGACATTACTGATGCTATTAGCTTATAAAGTCAAATTATTTGTAAGCATATGACTGGCAGCCTCCCATCTACAATGTTTAATGAGTTTTCTACTCCTACATTCTTTTATATTGCTTGTTATTCATTAGAATTAATATCTGCTACAGATTAGAAGGTGATTTTTTTTTTTTTTGGTTATTATAGCAAGCTAATAATTCTTCTTATGAGCTTCACGTTGCTGAGTAGTTAAATTTTACATAAATTATTTCCATGGAATTATTAACATGTCTTTTCTATGGAAATATATTATTCCTTTGACCTCTATAAACTTTTTCTCCTCTAATGATTTCCAATAGCTTTTAGAGATAATTTGTTCTTTTATAAAATTATCAAATCATTAACTGAACATTAATTCCATTTTAAGCATTATTTTAATGCATGTTGACAACTTAAAAAAAATATTATTCCATCTCTTTCTTTCTTTTTTCAAATATATCCAGTCTATGTTGCGAGCACATTATATATCATGCTGTATTTCCATTGTTTACTTTAATTTCATTTAGACTTTGTCTTTTAATAATTTTTTAAAAATTAATAATGTAATAACTTAAATTTAGATCCCCTTTTTCTTTGTTACTTTTTTATACTAAATTCGGCAATTTTGTAAAGTGAGTATAGATTACTATTATTTCGTATACTATTATTTCATAGTCAGTAGACTCAACACAACAGAAAGATAATAAAAACAGATGATGGCACATTCTACTTTTTATATAATTGCTGATTCTTGACTCGGAGAAGCTACAAGTACATCACATCACATTACGTTATAATTTCTGTTTACATAATAAAAAGTGTTAATAGGTTCATTATACTTTTAATTAAGTATGTTTTATTTCAGACCCTCTTTGTCTCTAATAGGTTAGGAATGTACTCTTACAGTATGTAAAAAATTTACGTTTTTGCATCATTTCGTTGTTAAAAACACCTTCTGAATATAAATATTTTTTTATTTAAATATAAGAGAAATAGTTCTTAGTTTAAATTTATTTGTGACAATTACCCAGGATTCAAATTTCTAGCATGAGCTTGAAATATACTACATATATATTCTTATCATCATGCTAAATGAAACAGACCAGCATCATTTTATTGTAATAATTAATAAAACTTATGTGTAAATGTTTAGATTTCCAAATCACTTTATTTCTAGAAACACATTCTGATTATAAATATTTATTATTTAAATTATAAGAGACATATTTTAGCCTCGAAATATATTTCATATATATTCTACTATTGCACAAAACTGAACAGGCCAAAGCCCTTTCATCACTATAATAAAATTTACATGTAAATAAAAATGTTTAGATGTCCCAATCATTTTTATTTAAATATCACTAAACATCACATGATCACCATCTCTATATTAGCACATAATTGTTGTAAATAAAGGCAAAACTCTCCATACAGTAGTGCCACCCTGTGCCAAACAGAGTAATCAATGGATGCCAGAAGGCTTGTGCATAAAATACCTATCCAGTGCCTACTCATCCAATATACTCAGACTAGTTTCTGGCTTGTGGCCATCATCAGTGAGGAGCCTTGGATCTGAGAGCACTGCACCTAAATCTTAGGAATAATGCAACCCTCCAGCAGCCACCTTTTAACTCTACTTACTACAAAACTATGAGAATGAAATTGAAAACAATATTTTCAATCTAAGCTCAATAGCTTACATAGTCATATGGGTCTGAACGCAATTCAGCACCCATAAATTTCGGTGTCTTTGACTCTTAAACAACTATAACCACCATTATCCTATTAAACAATTATGTGCTAGTATAGAGATGGTGATCATGTGATGTTTAGTGGTTTAACACCAATCCTGCCTAATAGGATAGTGGTGGCTATGGTTGTTTAAGAGCCAAAGACACCAAAATGTATGGGTGCTGAATTGAGTTCAGACCCACATGACTATATAAGCTATTGAGCTTAGATTGAAAATATTGTTTTCAATTTCATTCTCATAGTTTTGTAGTAAAGTAGAGTTAAAAGGTGGTTGCTGGAGGGTTGCATTAGATCCTAAGATCTAGGTGCAGTGCTCTCAGATCCAAGACTCCTCACTGATGATGGCCACAAGCCAGAAACTAGTCTGGGGATATTGGATGAGAAGGCACTAGATAGGGATTTTATGCACAAGCCTGCTGGCATTCATTGATTTCTCTGTTTGGCACAGGGTGGCACTACTGTATGGAGAGTTTTGCCTTTATTTAAATATCCCAATTTATATAAAAAGCAACATACTATTATTAATTTACTTAAAAATAAAACATTTGAAAAATATTGCCTCCTAAATACAGCAATTCTGCATATGATGAAATTATTTTTATCAATAATGTTTTGCAACTTTTAGATGTGTTTATTTGGGGGTACTGGTAGAGTGTCCACCCCTGAAATGTCAGGTCTGGGTTCAATGCTGTGTTTTGCTAACATTTTTTTAATGGTATTATTTTTCTCTTTTTCTGTTACTATTATCGCATATTTATCTTTTTACATGTTTCACTAAATAAATTTTTCTATTTTTAATAATATTATTGTTTTTTTAAATGGCATATTATCTTTTTATATGTTTTACCAAACAGCTTTTTCTTGGATGTGTTCTTTAGCTAAAAACTCTTAATTGATCTATAATTCATACTAGGGTTAAAATCTAAGGAAAACAGAATGAGCAAAAAACATGATTTTTAAAAAGATATTATTGTATATTAAATTATTTAATTCTTAATAAATTACATGGGAAACTTTTATTATTGAATGAAAACAGGTGAAAGTATTTTTACTGTTATAAGCAATCTATATATTTATATACTGGAGGTTTTTCTTAATAGGAAATGTAAACAAGTTTTATGTCAGGGAGATTCTGATTTAAAAATAATAAATGGATTTGGAAAACAAAGAACTTTCTTTTTAATAAGATGTTAATGGATTCTAAGAGTTATATCAGGTTGCTTAAATAGAATATAAACAATGTAAGAAAATTTAAAATATCAGACTATATATATAATAAATTAGTTTTCAATAGATAAATATTATATAGTAGTGTTAATGAAATTATTGAAGTAATATAATAGGAAATGTGAAAAAGTTTATGCATGAGACATTATCAATGGGTTTTCAAATAAACAACTGCTTTTAATGAATTACTGACCTGTTATTTAAAGTTGATCTAAATATTGATTAAGAAAGAATAATGAAGATAAGCTAGGTGCCAAGCTCTCTTTGCTAATCTTGCTATGAAGGATGAAGCTTCCAAAACAATCATATTCTGGATGTACCTAATATTTTTAAAAGCAGATAAATAACTTATCGAAGTTGACACAAGAGGAGGAGGGGAGCAGTGCAATGTTTTCATTACTATTATTTTAATTTTACTTATAAACTGATTTATTTTAAAAGATTTTAATGGAAAGATTTTTAATCAAGATAACATAGCAAGTTTAATTAATATGTTTGATTTTAGCATGTGTTTTTACTCTCTCTGTTTATTTTATAGAAATAAATTAATAAAACATGTAAGGTATTTACAAAACATGTTAAATGACTAAAGCTATATTTTAAAGTTTTTCTTGTGAAGGCACTGAAAAAAGTCTCTTTTAATTTACAAATTTTATTTCATAAAAATGGGGGGGGGGGATTTAACTTGCATAAAGATACTTCTTAATCACATGATGGTCCTGGCAGTATAGATTTACGAAAATGAGAAGATATTTAGAAAACATATTTACATTTGAACATGTGTAATACAACTGTATAAAAAAGTGCTTATAACAGGATGTCACAAATGGTGTTCAGCCATAGAATGAAGAGATTTTGATCCAAGCTTTTGACATATGTAGACTTGCTGTCAACTATAGTCATGAGTTTTCTTACTATTAATGTGGGTACAATAATATTTATAGTGGACTCACTTTTTGACTTAAATATTTATTTGTTGCAGTTTTTGCCACACCTTATTTTTTGTCCCCAATTTGTGGAATTCTGTATTTCCATAGTAATTTTATTTCTTCTACAACATAGATAACCTTTTTTGTGCCAAGGGCCATTTGGATATTTATAATATCATTTGTGGGCCATACAAAATTATCAACTTAAAAGTTAGTCTACCTTTGATCTCATATTTAATTAATTTATTCCAATCATTAGGGGTAGGAAACCTTTTCCAATGGCAGGCATATTTCAACTTGCCTTTTGTAAATGAGGGTCATAATTTTTTTTGTGAATTAAAAATAAAGTAAGATTATTGCTTATGACTGTTCTGCATTTAGTAACATTTTTTTCCAATTTGCCTTGTAATTATTCTTTGTGACTTATTTCTTAATTCTACATTTGCTAGGATGCAGTCATTTATAAATTCCCCTTCAGAAAATAGTTTTGAAGTTCTTGCTTTGCCTTTACAAAATTTTGGCTTCCTTTGCAATTTGTATGAGACATGTCAACAATTAGATGAAGCTTTTTTTCATGTAGCCATCATAATAATAAAAAAAATGCAACATAATAATAATAAAGTAAAATTCTAATTTTCTTTTTGTGAATATACAGTTAGTCTAAGAAAATCATTATATAAACAAACAAAATGACACCATCATCATAGATTTAATCCGGACAAATTGACCATCCAATACAGAATTGTTGAATATTGCACTTTTGATAGAATGAACTAGAATGTGATTGAGAAAATATTTTATTTTACTTAATTCAATATTTGAAGTACATGCATGTTTAAATACAGGGCCATTTTATGTATGTTTTTGAAAATATCCAGGGACCATATTGAGAGCTTTTGAGGGCAGGAATTGGCCCCAGGGCCAGAGGTTCATCACACTTGTTCTATAATACCTATATTGTTCATATATAATGAAAATATTTTTTTAATCATTTGATAAATATATTGTTTCCATGTTTGTTGTTTTCTTTTTTATAGACATCATTTTAAGGGAACTGATGTTTTTATTTTTTAAAAAAAAAAGACAAACAAAACTGATTACCATTTTCTTGCCAACATTCATGTGTGGAAAGTGACTCCACCTATAGGCAGTATGTACAAAAGAAAGGCATCAATTTTATTTATTCTTTTGCAAATACTTCCAAGTGTTAAAAATAACACACTGGTTAAAATAGAACAGAATAGTTCAAATGTTAGCATTCTTCAAAACATTAATTGAAGTCTTGCGTTGTTAGCCGAGAGGTATCGCAACCGCCATGCAAGCAAGTAGTTGGTTGCAGACGGGTGTGGGTTCGCGTCCCGGCAGATGCTATGACATATGAAAAAAAAAAAACATTAATTGAAGGCAATGTTTATTGCTATTTAATTATACATGTTGATTACATCTATATTTAAATTATTATAATTTGCATTATATTTATTTATAATTAGAAGGGATTTGAGCAGACTTTCAAGCTCCTTTCAGTTACCCATTCCATCTTATATAACCGATACTCATGGCCACATACATGAAAAAAGATAAATGATCTCCAATATATGTGTTTCGTATATCTGTCTCCAATCAGTATTGCAAATCTATTTTTAGCCCAGTCTGCACATATTATGATTAATTAAAACTTCCAGTAATTTTCATATATCTTTTTAAAAAATAAATATTCTGTTAAGGCTGAACTTAAAAGCATTTATTTATCTTATGAATTTGAACCGACACAAACACAGCAGTTTTTATTAATTTGGTCACAAGTATTTTGTGGATTTCTGCTAGCAAGTTGTTCTTTTACTGTATCAAGTATTATGTACTTTAAAAATATTTATTCAACTTGACTAATAACTGAAACACACAGGCTTATTATATATCTGCGCCTATATATATGTAATATATAGGGTATATGAGCACACACTTTCACACGACCCACCACTCTCCACACTATCTCATAACACTGATACACTTCAACACATATATGTTCAAAAGATAAATAATCACCAATAGACGTATTTCATGCTAAACCAGCAATCATCAGTTGGTCCAGATTACCATCTCCACACATATATGCTATAAGTGCTCAGATATATATTAAGATAGCCAAACCTCATACTTTAATGGACAGGCTTCAATCCACTCCACACTACAACTCTTCAACCGTCCATCCGATTGAAAATCTGATGATGGAACGCTCAAAGGTCACACTGAGGCCGAAATTCTTGTCACACCCATGCTGAAACACACAGGTTTATATATACTTGTCTATATATGTAATATATAGGGTATATGAGCACAGACTTTCACACAACCCACCACTCTCCACACTATCTCATAACACTGATCACTTCAACACATATATGTTGAAAAGATAAATAATTACCAATATATGTATTTCATGCTAAACCATTGATGTTTTACTATGTATATTAGTCAAGTATCATTGCTAGAAAATATTGTAATATTTATGGATGATTCTATGCATAAGGGCTGGGTGATTGCCTTTTTTACACCGATATAATATAAAATGACTATCAAAATTTAATATTGATAGAGAATTATAAAATCTTAGTTAGGTGGTGTTAAATTCTAGATGAAAAGTATAGTTCTTAGAACACTTGTCTTTATATATACATATTACTGATATTTATCAAAGACACCCATGCATAAGGCATGTTACTATGACATCTAATGTAAATCTGAACTGAAAAATAGAAGCATTTTTTTAAGATTCCAGTCAAGCTTATGATTTATCTAAGTAGTAAGCTCAGTTTGCCACCCAATATATTGGTTGTTTAAAATATATACAGCTATTCTTATCTACAAGCATGTAAACCCCCTCAAAATAGTTATACTTATTCAGAGAATGAAATTTAAGGCTGGACTATGGTTTAAATCACCACCACTTGGCATTGGTAGTTCTGGTAACTGTCAAAGATATATTTGTCCTCAGTAAATTATTTCTAGGCTGTTTTATTTTTTACTGATGTATATAATTTTTGCATCTGTATTCTGTTAGTACCAGATGATTGAAAGAATGCAGTATTAATATTTAAAAAAGGTGATAAAGAAGATATTAGAAATTACAGACCTATCAGCCTTTTATCAGTTTTATACAAAATTCTTACCAAGATAATTACAACTCGTCTACAGATAACATTGGATTTCCACCAACCAAGAGAACAAGCTGGATTTAAAAGTGGTTTTAGTACAGTAGATCATATCCAGGTATTGAAAAAAGTTATAGAAAGCACAAATGAATATGAGTTGCCATTATGCTTTGGATTTGTAGATTATGAAATGGCATTTGATTCTATAAACATTTCTTCAGTGATTAAAGTATTGAATCATCAAGGTGTAGATACACAGGATATTGTCATATTTTAAAGAATATTTATAAAAATGCAACAGTAACAATTAGATTACGTAATGATACTGGGAAAATCAATATTGAGAAGAGTGTAAGAAGGGTAACTCCATATCTCCAAAACTTTTAGAGCTGCAGGAAATGTTGCAGGAGTTATCAGATGAAAGTAGGACTAAATATAAATGTTAAAGAGACTAAAGTAATGTTTAATGGATTTTCTCAAAATATAAAAATAGAGATTGATTATGATAAATTAGAAGTTAACAGTTACAAATACCTTGGTCAGATTATTAATACAGATGGAAACCCATGGACGAAATTAATCATAGAATTAAACTTGGAGTGCTTTTGGTAGAAATAACTTGATACTACAAGGAAATATGTCTATGTGTTTGAAAAGAAATGTTTTTAATAAATGTGTTTTACCAGTTCTTACTTATGGATCTGAGACTTGGACACTTAATAGAAGAGCAATACAGAGACTTCAGACCACTCAAAGAAGTATGGAGAGATGCATGTTGGGAGTAACAAGAGATCGAAAAATGCAATATATGGGTAAGAGAACAAACAGGTGTTACTGACCTCATTGAAAAAAATTAAAAGACTGAAATGGAATTGGGCTGGACATATTGCTAGAAGAGATGATAATAAATGGACAATTGAAATGTTAAACTGGATTCCAAGAGATTGTAAAAGACCCAGAAAGAGACCACATGTGAGATGGATTGACGAAATAAGAAAATGTGCAAGGATGATGTGGAGAAGAGAAGCTAAAAATAGGAGATGATGAATTGAACTTGGAGAGACCTTCATCCTGCTGTGGATTGATAATGTTTGATGATGATTCTGTTAGTAAAATCAGCAGTGTCTAGGAAAGATTATATTCAAGAAAATATATCCAATTTATCATCCTTATCTTAGTTCTCTTTTTTTATTAAAACAAGAACAACATTTTGTATTTATTACTTTTAAATAAAACTATTTTTCAATTGAATATAATTTTTTATTCATTTAATCTATTTTAGATAGAATTTGTAATTACATTTATTTATATAACACACCTTTTACATGAACTTTATTCTTTTATTCAGTGAGGGTTCACTTGAAATGATGTTACAAGGTCACATTATCTTGAAAATAATAACAAGAAAGCAGCACAATTTCTGTATTAGTATCAAGGTCAAATCAATAAAAATGTTTCTGAAAGCCATTCACCTTTCTTACTCTGCTAATAATTACGATCAACTTATTTCTGAAAGGTTGTTTTCCTTTAACAAATAATTTTTTTTTGTTTTGTTTATGTATGTGCTCTATCTATATATACGAGATAAAAATTAAAATTTTATTGACAAAAGGAACCGAAAAAAAAAACAATGGCCTCTAAATAATAACGTTTTAAAAAATACTATTATAATAAGTAAAAAATACAAAGAAAGAAATATTGGCGTTTTGCAAGAATAAGTTGTATTTAAAAAATAGTTCTTTTAAAAACATTAAATTAATATTTAAATACAAATATGCTGTCTATAATGTAATTAGAAGGGATTTGAATTCAGACTTCCAAACTCCCTACAGCTATTCACTTCATCGTACACAACTGATATACAGGACCACACACGTGAAAAAGATGAATATCTCAAATATACGCATTTCGTGCTGAACAAGCACTCATATTAATATAAATTTAACACTGATTATATGTATGTGGGAGATGATCTGGACCAACTGATGAGTGCTGGTTCAGCACGAAATTTGTATATTATAGGTCAAGATTTATTTTTTTCACATATGTGTGGTATCAGTTGTATAAGATGAGTGGATAGCTGTAGGGAACTTGAAAGTCTGCATTCAAGTCTCTTTTAACAACATTAAGGGCATGTTAAACCACTAAACATCACATGATCACTATCTCATTCTCATAGTTTTGTAGTTAAGTGGAAATAAAAGGTGGCTGCTGGAGGATTGCAATAGATCCTCAGATCTAGGTGTAGTGCTCTCAGATCCAACGCTCCTCACTGACGAAGGTCACAAGCCAGAAACTAGTTTGGGGATATTGGATGAGTAGGCATTAGATAGTAACATGTACACGTACGTATCTTGTACATATTTTGGCAACATTTACAAAGTTAGTGGCAGGTTGATACAAGTGTGAAAAGGTGCAGCAAGTCTAATACATGATGCAGGACTAACAAAAATAATTAAAAGTATAAAAAATAATATTAAAAACAGCATTTTAAAACAAATTTTGAGAAACAAATGGATATTAAAAAGACCAATTTTTAAAGTATAAAAAATATTAAAAACATGATTTTACAAACAATTTTTAAGGAACAAATGGATATTAAAAATTACCATTTTTAAAGTATAAAAAATATTAAAAACAGGACTTCAAAACAAATTTATACGACTTTCACACTAATGACTTTAAAATGTATAACGATATATAAATCGATATTAAAAACATTTTTTTAAACCAAAAAAAAATTCATTTGCAATCTTGAAGTAAATGACAAAGTCACGCAAAAAAATGTTACTTTAAATTCGCACAAAACATTCACTAAATTATAATTTTTAAAAATATTATTTACAAAAACACATAAAATACAGACATGTTACTTACTGTGTAATATATAACAGGAATTGTCGTGTTGAAGCCATAAATTTGATATTTACTTCTAACATACATAAAATGGAGATTTGAACTGAAAAATTTCCCTCCAAAATGGAGATTCCCCACAGAAATGCTAATAAACGTATTTTTTAAAAAAGAAAACAAAAAAAAAAAAAATCCACAAAAAGAAATATAAATTATTATAAGACTTTTATTAAATATTGATCTTATGTCAGAAAGAAATCTGGACAATAACTGAAAATGTTGAAATATTACAAAAAAAAGAGACCCGTTGACAACACATTTTCACACGAGATCAAATAACATCACAGGGATTATTTCCTTTCAATTTGACATCAGTGCAAGATTACACATTTATTGTGGATGTGAAAAGGCATCCTATCTCCCTTATGTTGCAGGTCTAATACCAAAGTACTAAATAATTAGCCATATCTTAATATTAAGATGGTAATGAGTATCAATCCTATCTCAGTAGTTTACCCAATGGTTTATATGTAAATAAAATAGGCATATCCACACATTTATAATAAATGCAATTCCAGACTACCTTAGTTTGATGGTCCTCAACAATATTCATATAAGTTCTCCTATGTTAGCAAACATGAAAATATAAAGAAAGAAAATCTTAAATTATATTTCTTTATGGAATATAATAATTTATTGTAATCAATGTCTCAGCATACTAAATTATTATTTATTTTTTATTCATTATTCTAAAATAGCTTGATTATAATGTAAGTACACACACCATTTAATGGCTATCCTGCCGACTAATACAATATATATGTATGCACATGATCATACTATTACATGCACACACATAGAAATTTAATGCTTTTTTTAAATATAAATTTATTGACTATCTCAAGCAGATGAACAAAAACATCAAAATAAAATCAAACTAAAAAATAAATAAATATTAAAATTTGGAAACAAATAGAAAAAAACATGCAAAATAACTATAAAAAAATGTATAGCTTACAAGTACAATGGATATATACATATAAAAAGAATGAAAAACACAATACCACTATTTTTTTTACTAATAGCAAAACTTTTATTGATAATCTTTCAAATTGTACAATCTCAAACATGTACATTACAAATACCTGAGTATTAATAGCCTTTTTTGAAAGACCCATTAAGGGGAGCTAATATATGAGAGGGGTGCTTTTATCATGATTAAAAGAAATGGAAAAACAATGGAAGGCCTGGTGCTAAAAATACGCAAGAGATTTACGTACTGCGCACCATCTGCATGACTTACTTTTTTCTGAGATAACGGCAAAACGTTATATAAGAAAAGTCGTACCATCAATAAGGCTAATTAGATGCAATACGGCTAAAATTACCGTCCACAACAGCAACACCCTCCCCATAATACATACCAACCCCTGTAACAATCTTATTAATATAGCACTTTGTCTTAAGCTGTGTTAAAGAACAGTGCAATAAAATGATAATTATGAAAATATGAACTATGATCCCCCCCCTCCCCTAATTCAACTAATTTGAATTTTGGCGATAAATATAAAATAGATCTTCATTCAATAATCTTTCCTGATAACAAATAAAAAAATAAGCATCTTTCTTAATATTTTTACATTTCTTTACAATAAAATAGCTGCAATTAAAATATATATTTCTCTTTTTATAGAAATCTATAAGAACTATATACAAAAAATGGAAATATAGAAAAAACTTTGGCTACAGCTTAAATATACAAAGTTTTACAAGAGTGAGAGATTATTTATGAACACATGCAGTACTTTATATATATATCACTCCAAGGATTTAAGTGCAATTTTTTATAAATACTTTTTTTTCTTTCTTTTTTACAAAAAAATCCTTTTTCTTCTTTCAAAATAAACAATACAGGATAGTCACAGTATTCTATAATGAAAAGTGAGCCACAACACCGGAGAAAGTAAAGTAAATAAAAGTAACATAGGATTTTTAACCTGACTAAATATTTGCCGTCATCTCCCTTTTCAAAATGAAACACTGATGAGCACAATTAGATTATAAAAACTATTATAACAAAAGCAAGGGGGGAAAAAGGTTAAGTAAAAAATATATGTATCTTTTTAAATTTTATACACAGGAATGTAGCTAAATCTAAGTTTATGGTGTCAAATAAAAATAAAAAGCTCAAAATAATATAATTTTTTTAAAATTTCTATGCTTTAATTAGTCACTTTTATGGCCTGATATGGTGCATTTGTTCACCGAGAGAATTAGGGTGTCATAATGGGTCTTTACAATGCAACCAGTTTTACCAAATTTTTAAATAAGTACAACTATAACAATATATGCTTAAATGATTATCTCGGTAGCAAGTCCAACAGCTGCCACCTTACTCAGGTGCCATTAAAAAAAAAAAAAGTAAAGCAAACAAATATAATGTATTGATAAAAATGCTGAAAAGCAGCGGATATAATTGTTTGAAAACATCCAGTATGTAATATTTTAAAACTTAAACACTAACACTATGATTTGTGTAGTTTCTTTTTGCTTACAAAACAATTCTAAAATACTCGTTAAAGTATAACAAAATCTTCGACGATAGAAACCCAAGAAAATATTTATTTATAACAAAAACATTTATGCGTGCATTGTACACTTGTATTAACTACATAGATTTACAAAACATACTCTTTATATGTATGACACATACATCCTCACCAAAAACAATCACTTGATATATATTTTAATTGATGCTCAGCCATTAAAGAAAATCATTTTGAAAATAAATATAAATTTCAAAGTCGATTGATCCACAAAATCGGTTAAAATTAGAATATTATTCAGAAATAGCACTAGAACCAAGATTTTTAAAATGTTAGCCATTTATAAAAGGTGATTTATTTTAGTACTAAATAATTAAGATTGCTAATTTTGTTTGCGATAATTGATTATGATTTTAAGAATATCCATCTAAAATAAGCTTGTTAGCCTTGCAAGCAAGTAGTTGATTGCAGACGGTTGTTGCGGGTTCGCCTTCCAGCCAATGCTATGAGATATGGAAAAAAAAAACAAGCTTGACAGAAAAAAAAAGAAAAATTAAAGCGATTTCATTTGAAATATTAAATTATAAATAAGAACCAGCCAAAAGAATTAAACAATTAGATTTAAAAGATCCAAAATGCTTGTTCTATGCATATATATATATTTAATACATATACACAAGACAAACAATAAAAGATATTGAAAATGCTTTGTGAATTACTTTATGCTATATTTTGATTGTTATATTAAATGCATAAATTCTTTTATTAAATATTAATTAATATTTAGAAATGTTGTATATATATATATACACATTTCGAAAGACTAATTTATTTACATATCATACCATTTCCAACTTTCTTAAATACTTCAACAATAGTATTTTGCATATCAAAACTTTAGTCTTACAGTTTCGACTGTCTTGCAGTCATCATCGGAGCTACAATATCCAAATGTTACATTTGATATTGTACCCTCTGATGATGACTGCAGGATAGTCAAAGCTGTAAGAAAAAAGTTTTGAGATACATTTGGATATTGTAGCTCCGATGAAGACTGCAGAATAGTCAAAACTGTAAGAATGAAGTTTTGATATAAAAAATACTATTGTTGAAGTGTTTAAGAAAGTTGGAAATGATACTTTCATTTAATTATTAATTTGTTAAATGTTCCTAATATAGTTTAAATAAGATATGTTATATTTTAAAAGAAAATTAAATTTACTAACAATAGTAATGCTTATGCGTTTGTTCTAATATCAAAATAACTATGGTCATAAAGCTACAACAAAGATATTTTGCTAATATAGAATATCACCTACTGAATTGATTAATTTATGTAATACTATTAGGCAAATGAAAAAAAAATCAATAAAAAAATGACAAGATGTATTTATTCTTGAATTTATGACCATGGAAATCATATTCAATAAAATCAAGAATATGTCTTGCAATAGAAGTTATTTTTATCAAATTAATATCGATTATTTAACAAAAAAATACTTTACAAGAATTATCCACATTTATTCTTGAATTTTCCATGTCCACTTGAATTTATGGCTACAAGTCTACCTTCAAAATTGGAAAAGAATAAAAATCTTTATACTGTTCTTTCATAAAATAATTAGAAAATAATAATAAATTCTTTAAAACAGCTGCATAAATATCAATAATAATTTTTTTTATATACATAAAAGCCTTTTTCTATAATATTATTTCTCATACATATTTTATGCATACAATATCATCGCTTTTTTTTATATAACAAAACATTCATTTTATTTAATATACATTTATAGCCATAAATCCAAGAATAAATATTACATTTTTTATGAATCTTTCATTTCTGCATACATTTTGTTATCAATATATATATATGTTAAATAATTGATATTGTTTTGGTAAATATTTTTTTATTATTATTGATGAGTATTTCTTTTGCAATGTAGCTTCATCAAATGGGTAGACTTTACATTATAATAGCACCAATATTTTTCTCTCTGTGTATACTGTTAAATATAATATTATCAATAGTCTATTCTTTAAAATAGCTTTAAAGGAGTATTTTCTTTTAAAAAAGATATTAAATGAATTATAACTTGAATGTGTTTAATTAATCAATTATTCTCAAAATGAACATAGAACAAAATTGCCATATAAATTACTATATCAAAAGTTTACCTAAAAAATAAATTTATTTAAATTATAAAATATTCAGAAGAATTTGATAACATATATCAGAGAAAAATCTTCCAGTAGATGCAAATTAGTATTGCTTTTTAAAGGCCGGGCTGCACTAATGTTTAAAAATCAAATTTGAAGAATGCTTACAATAAATAAATGCAAATATTGGGGCCCTACTTCACCAGGGCCATTCAGCATAAATATTCAAGTGTGAAAGAATAAAAACCAATACTTTAACTTTTTTATGAAAATTTATTTAGTTATAATTTTTTATGTTTGTCAAATTGTGCTTGATAAATAGTATTATGTTGTAATATTAACTTCAAAGTCATAAAGCACTTAAAAATAAAATATTAATTTATATTACTAAAATTATTTAACATTTTTAAAAATTATATCTAGTTGAAATTTGGTTTAATAGAAATAAGGACACAAAAAACATAGTTGCGTTACTATTTTGATATGTTACAATTTTTTATTTATTTGTAATATTATCACAATTTTCAATGTGCAATTTTTTTTTCCTAATCTAGCTATTTCTTTATTTAAAGATAAAATGTCCATAACAAGTGAATCAGAAATGAAAAAGAATGGTTTTCTTTGGTAGGAGCAGATACTTAAATTATTCAATGGGTATAAAAATTTTCATTTGAAATAATTTTTGAAATCTAACAATAAAGTATTTATTATTTCAAATTTGTAATTCATGCCTAAATATAATTGCACATTTAAGAAAAGAAACAGAATATATATTATATATGAAATATATATTATTAAATGGTTGTGTGAGATATATTATATATGAAATATATATTATTAAATGGTTGTGTGAGATATTAAAACAAATGACTTCAACATGACTTGTTGGTTTGAATTTTTGTATATATGGTGGGACTATATTTTAAAAAAACATATTTTAATATGACAAACATTCTTCTTGTTAATTTATTGATATATATTTTATTTCAATTTGAATATAAAATTTATTTGCACTAAATTGTGCTTCCAAATTTATGATAGATTATTAAGGTCATTTGAAGATAATTTAATCCATATTTAATTGTGTAATAAACAAATAACTAGAAATAGATAAAATACTACAAGTCATTTATTGTTAAAGAATGAAAATATTTGAAAGACTTCATCTACTGTGTAAAACAACAACAACATATATATATTCAATGATTCACCAATAACACGAGTGTAAACATTACCAAATTCACCATTTCCTTTATGTTGCTGTAATAAATTGCATCTATATGAGTGCAAACAATTAGAATAATCAATAAGGTTCACCAAAAAATTAAATAGCTTCATTTTTTAATTATATATGATTTATTACACACAACCATTTTTTAATACTTTCTTTTAAATTATATATATATATATCATGTTAATATTTAAGATTTTAAGCACCTAGTGTTCCATAAAAGAATATGTCAAACATACTTTTATAAGTGTAAATGTATATATTCATTTATATAAACTTACATGAGTTTATATGTGTTAATTTATCTGGCTATATTAGAGCATCAAAAAATTGATCAAATGATTATGACGGTGGTAACTTCATAATTATACTATGTATTTAATACATTGCACAAACACTAATATACGTATATATATATATATATATGCAAGTATGTTAAGTTTTCTGTTATGCTAGTTGGGGTAACAAGATATTATAGTACTATAACTAAATGTTAACACTAAATTATGATCCGTTATCATTGCCAGAGGCCTTCCATCCAAACATATATTAGAACCATATTATAAGTCATGAGCATTGTAGAAACATAATGATTGCCAGAAGATGAATACTAGTATTTTTATTATTTAATGTTTCAATTACTAACAAGTAATATAATATATACACACAAAAATTATTTTATAAAAGAAAAACCCACTTTTATCTCAAGTTACATATAACCAACAAAACTGTGATTGAAGAATTTCTTTTTTAATGCATTAGTCATTGAATTAAATAAAAGCATTTTTTATAAAATATTTTATATATATATATGTATTATTTTTTATTATTTGAATATTTTGTTACTGACTTTTTCTAAATATTCATATCCAAATTGAAAAACTTAAGAATATAAACAATGTCACCCTATTTCCAGTATTTAAAATTAAACTTAGATATTAAAAATCATTTACAAGATTTTTGTATTCATAAAGGCAGTATTTTTTAAAAAGCAACTTTTAATTAAACAATCAAGAGAAATTAAGATTTCATCCTTCATTTTTTCTTTCCATTTTAATTAACCGTGAATGCTTTTTAGCGCATTAGTCATAAAATTAAATGAAAACACATTTTTAAAAAATATACTGTCATCTATTACACGTGACTGAAAATTTATTGAACCAATTTCAATATAGTTTGAAATGCAATCCACCAACAGCGTTATGTTGGACAATCATGAAACATTTAACACACGTTCAAAAGTTGGAGAAAATCTATTTGATAGAAGTACCTCAAAAATTAGATATACAATTTGACCCAAATAAACGAACAAACAAACAGAATTTGCAAGTTAAATAAAAGCACTTAAAAATTTCTTTAAATGATGTCAGAATACAAGGGCTCTGAAAGCGCTTAGTCTGCAGAAATTACAATATAAAAAAGCCTACAAATTATTATATAAAAGTTTCACTGCAATGCAGCAGCGTATTATTAATAATCACTTTATGATTTAAATATATGGTGTTTAAAAAATGTAAGGATCGACATTTTAATACAAAGTATTTTCAATCAGATTTTTATAAAAATACAGGTTTTTTAAATCATAACTCCATTTTCTGACTTGTAAAATGAATATGCTCATGACCCTCTATATGGTTCTCAACAACAGCTACATCATTCTAGCATATAGGTTAATATTCAAAATTAAATGATTAAAATTTTAAACACATCCCCCTAAATGTTAACATTTAGTAAGAAATTATCAATAAGTAATATTTTCACCATTACAAATGTGTATGTGTAGATATATATATAACCCATGTATACTGATACTGAATGCTTTGGAGAAGATCAATAAACTGTTATATCAGTGTGTGTTTACGTATAAATGTACTATATAAACACACACATCACATATATACATATATAATGGAAAGATAAAATTACCATTGCAGCAAAAAATAATCAACTTAGAGAAAGAGAAAAACAAATTCTCATTGTTCTGATGTAAATATATGCAACTAAAATATAAAAGTTTATAATTAAAATGTATGTGCTTACATGTTCATGACTTCCCCTTAATAAAACTCAAAAGCATTAATTATTACTCTTCATAATAAAATGACAATTACATTTCTTTAATATATGAAAAAATATATGGTATAACAATTACAGGTTGTTTTTTTTCAAACTATAAAAAATATAATTAAAAAAAATGCTTCTAAAAAAGTTACATTTTTTTTTTTTTGCATTAAAAAATTATTAAATATATATATAGATTTTCAATTCAAACAAATACTTTATAAAAGCATGAGGATAAATATGCGATTTAGCTGTATAAAATTATACAAATTATATCTATGAAGAAATTCTTAGATGAATCTTTACTTTTATTATCATTAATGTTTTGAGTGAATACAAGTATAACATACGTTTTCCTATTAGATAAATATTTTTTAAATGATATTTTTAAACAAAGCCGTTCCAAAAATAAAATATCACTATATGTTTATTAAGTAAAATAGACAAATATTCTTTGCTAAAATATACTATGGCAATATTGAAATCAGACCATAAGCTAATCTTTTACTACAGTCAAGAGAAGCAGAGAAATTGGCATAAATAGTGCTGATAATAATCAGTTTTTTTTTAAAATTTTAGAATACTGCATAATGAGCATAGGTGCCAATATTATTTTGACCATCATTATTAACTAAAAACTTATTCTTAGCAAACAGAAATAAATAGTAGAAATGATTCTGTTAAACAAAGATAAACCAGTTATTTGTCAGAAATTTGAATATTTACTCATGTAAGCATGTGAGATTTACATTTTTGATTAGTGCTGCAGCATTGCTTGTCTTGGCTGTGAAGATGAGAGAATCTCATGCTTGGGGGACTCAGGCCAGAGAGTTCCACTATGGTTTAAACTTCAAATCAGGGCTGCTATGTCACTCATTTCTGTCAACTGGATGACAGGGTCTGGTACTTGGAAGGCCTCACAAGCCTGGGTTTTGGAGAGGATCTGGATGCTGTGGGGATTAGTAAGGGTATTGAATGAGAGAGTCTGAGCTTTGGAAATACCCCAAGGCCTGGTTCCTAGTCCTTAGGAGGAGGGCTGGGACATGGGTACAGGGATTAGTATGGGTTTTTACTTTCTCATCTGGATGGTGGGGATGATGTGATTCTTGGCAGCTGTGATCTACCTAGTTGCCATTAAGGTCAGGGGTTACTTAGTAAACTATGAGAGAAGCTATGAATGGCAAGATATATGCATATACAATTCAAGGTTTTTCTGTTCACTCGGTAAATCAAGTTCTGCATTGCCAGAAATTTGAATATTTACTCATAATAATAAAAATGAAAAGACAACTGCAAATTAATAATTGATTATAACATATAATAACCACATTCCACTCTTTTGACACTTTGAAGCAAAATATATGTATTAATATTACAGTTTCGACTGTTCCTAGTTTAGTAGATAATAAGATCTGACGAAGACTGCTAGGAACAGTCGAAACTGTAATATTAATAAATATATTTTGCTTCAAAGTGTCAAAAGAGTGGAATGTGGTTATTATATGTTATATATTAGAAAAGCAAAAATAAACAAGGAAAGAGGAAGAGAAGTTATTAATAATTGATTAGTGACAAATATAGTTGCTAAATAATTTCTTTCATGATGCCAACAAAATTTATTTTATAATAGGCACAATAAAAAAAAAACGTACAAAAAATGCAATAGTTAAAAAAATTATATGATATAAATAGTAAATAAATAGGTACTATTAGAACATGAAATCTATCCACCAGACATACCAATGACCAAAGGATAAAACTTAATCAACAAATGTATATATTTATAATGTATGAAAATAATTTTATTTAGCAACTGATTTAATACAGAATGAATAGTCTTGGTTTATATTTTCATAATAGAATGTTTCATTATTTTCATTTCATATAAATAAAACATTTTTTATTTATTACTAATCAATAAGAAATAAAATATATGTATGAAAACAATTTATTTAAAAGAAATAAAATCTATGGCAATAAATGTTATAAATAAAAATGGGCCAATGATATATATAGCAGTCAAATTATTGCAGAATGAATATAAATAATAATAGTTAATCAAGCAGCACAATACATAGAGTAGTCAATGACAATAAATATGTTAAATATAAGCAATCCATAAAAAATTACATTCCAATAAGTAATATGTTTTTTGACAAGAACTGTATTAAGTTAACCAATAAAACAAACATTTTAATAATTAGAACCAAATACAAAAACAATTACTTCTTAAAGTAATGTTCTGCTTGTTAAGACATTATTTATATTAATTCTACATTAGTCTGGTTGTTAAATGCATTAGTATCCTACACATACATTCTTCAGTGGATTACTTTCCATTTGCTACAGTATATAATATTTTAATTTCCCCATAAATGAAACATTTTTATTTATTAGCAAAACATAAACAAAATCTATTCACTCTCTATTGGTTTGTTTGTTAAATATGTCATCAATTTTTCTTTGCTGAATAAATTATTTTTATGCATTATAAATAAGTATATTTTATTTTTTGGTTAGATTTTTATTTGGTTATTGGTATGTATCTCCATCTGATGGTCAGATTACATGCTCTAGCAGCACCATAAAAAATAAAATAAACAAAGCAGCAACAGGTGATTGTAAAAACATATTCTTAGTCTTTTCTTTTTATATTCTATAGTTTGTTGAATATCTTTGTTTGCTTATATTTTAAAAAAATAATATTTTGCATTCATTATACGTAAATATATACTCCCATACTAAATCAGTCTATTCTTTTAAAATTTGATTCTTTATTTGTCAGCATAAACAAACATTTTGCACATAACTCATTTATTTATTGTTTGGCTTATAAAATAAATAAATTATTATATTTGCTATAATGAAACCATTTCAAAATTTTGTTTTCTGGAGTTAATATTGCCATGGCTATATCACAACAGGATGGTATATAAAGAATCTCTTTTTTAAAATAGTTCATAAGGCAATATAAGTTGAGTAAATAAAATCTATTTACCTAATAATATTTATTAACACATCATGCTATATATTATTGGAGGATTTTTTTTTTAAAAAACCAAAAACAATAATAAGATAATACTATGCTGAAGAAAAAAATAAGATAATTTGAAGTTTAAATTTATATGAAATTATTTACCGAAATAATAAAAAAGAATAGAGAAATATGGAAGTTTAAATATAATGAAAGATATCAAATTATCTTCTCTTTAACCAAAATTAGCACACAGATTATCAAGTATCACATCATATGATATCAAAGATGAATTTTATAATGACCTATCCAAACACTAATGAATGAGAATACTTTCACCTGTTTAATTGTATATAAATAGGGTTGTAAACATATAAAATGCTTAATTCAGTCGTATATCTAGGATGATTATTCTTGGCAGTCAACTCCTTAAGCGATGTGGATTACTCCAAACTCAAAATCAAAGGTCATAAAATAAAATTAAAAAATATAATAGTAATGTACACATGTTAAGTTCTCCGTTTGAAAACTAATGGAATAATTAACCAATAGAATACTATGACAAAGCAATAATACTTAACCGTCACTGGTATTTTTCTCCACTATACTCTCAATACAATTAATACATCTTAGTATTTAAAACAATCTTAAATTTATAATAATAATTTTCTTCAGTTTTTTTTTTTTTTACAGTAAATATTTTCATTTTTTTTATTACATATGTACACATACAGAAACACTTTTTCTTAAATTATGTACAGACACATATATTTACATTTACACACATTAGTTCCATACATATATACTTTTTTTTTGTACTTATTAATAAATTCAGCAATTACTGATTCTATAATTATTATACACTAAATCATTGTATACATGGTAACATTTTTTTTAACAAATTAAGAATCTGTTTTAATATTTACTGGCACTAAGACAAGAAACATTTTCAGACTGATCCATATTTTCTTAGCCGATTGTTAATCTATTAAATATTCTGTAGAGTTTAATGCAATGAGTTCTGACACTTAAGGTTCATGGATCATGGCTCCAACTTTATCATTACCAACACAAACATTTTACAGCAGGAGTCCCCAACCTTTTTGCACTTAAGAGCACATTCTATAATACCGGCCAGCATTTATTTTTTCAATGTAAATTTATAGTTGGATATTGTTAATAATATACATAATGTACAAAAAAATATTTATTTCAAAAATAAAATTTTAACATATAATTAACGTTTGTATTTTTACGCTGTAAAAGTATAGTATATCCTACAATTTGATTACAATATAATACAATAATTTATAAGAAATTAAAAAAATTAAATTTATTTGTATCAGATAAATAATTTTTTATCGTGTTCGGATAGTGGCGGGCACACGTAAAATGGTCTGCAGGCGCCATGGTGCCTGCGGGCATAGGGTTGGGGAGCCCTGTTTTACAGTCTTGAGCAATAAACTATTTGATTATTTATTTGATCTAAAGTGGATAGTGGTAAATGCATCAGTGCAACAAATTGGCACTTATAAATTAAATTATAGTAAAAAAAAAACGTTTTCATTCTTAACAAGTGTAACATCAAAAACCTCACCCATTTTATGAAACATTAGCTCTTTTTAAATTTTTCATAAAACTTGCTCATACAGATTCCTGTGATTTTATTGATCAAACAAACATTTAAAAATCTAGATTCTCTTTCATCTGAAATATTTTTTCACTTATTTTTCAATCAAATTTTTAGCTCATTAATAGAATATTATATTTTTTACTAACAATACTTTATTGCAGGGGTGGGCAAATAGCAGCCCAAGGCACACTACAAGTTTTTATGTGGCCCACCAAGACAATCAGAAAAATCTGCCTTGAACTGAGATTTCCTTTCTATGTGCAACCGAAAATTTATTTAGTATTTTCCACTAGGATGGCCATGTCAATACACATGCATAGTGTAGATATGATGTGCAGTGCTTTTCTAGTTGATCTGATTAATTTCAATTTTGTCTTTGTATTAGCAAATATATACATTTCCAACTTTAGTGAAACCATGAACCCTCTGAAAAAATGTAAAATCGGTGATAAATGTTGTGTGTTTAATGAAGAATAGACAAACAAATATTTCTTTGGTAATACAGGGAATAAAGCAGTGTGTTCATTGTGTTATGAAAAAAAGGTGCAGCCCTCGGCTAACCTTCGCTTCCACATGCGGCCCTCCACCAACCTCTTCGGCCCTCAAGCCAAAACAATTGCCCATCCCTGCTTTATTGCCTGTTTTACATTTCAGAAATATAATAAGTTAAGTTTCACATCTAAAGATTTTTCATGTCAATTTTCTTTTTAAGATTTCTATTACCATTTTTAGATTTTTATCTGAGGACAATAATGAGGAATTTAAATGCAATTAACTTCATTGAACCAAACAACCATTAATGCAATTCAATTAAAACAAATTAATCTTATAAAAGCAAGATAGATTTAACAAAATAAAATTAAATAGCCAATTTAAGATACTACATTGTTTAGCAAAGGATCTGAAGATAGACTGGAACAACTAAGCGATAAAACAATATATTCTGCCATTTCAAATTTTGAATAATATCATAAAATAGTAAAGCCATTTATATCATTATTAGTGGAGAAAGTTAGAAATCTTTTGTAAAACATTTAAGTTTTAATTTAATCTTCAAAAAATGCTTTAATATACCGATATTTTGAAGAAGAGAAAAAAATCAAAATAATTATAAATAAATTTATAATCAAAATGCTAAAATCATTTTAAGATCTCAAATTAAGCAATGTTTTGAATATATCATATTTAATACTTATGAAAGTATATAATTTCTTTTACATGCACATAAATAAAACCTGCAATTAAATATTATTGCAGGAATGCCATCTCAAGTAATTTGTCCTGCACACAAATATTTATTTCACATATTCATATAAAAAGTAAATTAAGCCCATTAAATTCTCATGAAAAATAATATTTGTCATTGGTAAAGTTATATATATAGATAATAGGATAATTTTCACAATATATTGTAACCCTGTGTCTGAGTTTACAGGTGCTGCTTTTATGTGAATATTTTTCTTTATTATATATTACAAAATATTAAAAGACATGTATAAATAAATTTTACAACGTTTTGAAAACAATAATAATCATTGTTAAAAGTAATATGTATTATCATTTTATTTTTTTAAAATAAAGAGTTGTTATTTTAAAATAAAGAATGTTACTATAGAAACTAATTGCAAATGACTGGGAGAGAAAAAACACCACTAAGTTCATCTGCTTTTCCATGAAAGGGAGAGGATGATTGTTATTTCTTTTTCATCATGTCACTTACTGAATAGAAGTGAGTAAAAATGATAATGGTTATTTAAGGAAATTTCTTGCCTTTTCTGAGATAAAACACTCCACATCTTTCCATCAATGTGGCTGAATATGAAGGGGTAAGCAAAGAAATGCCTTAAAATTAATTTTGATTCTGCCAGTTATCAATTATTGTTTAAAGCTAAAGCTTAAAAAAAATCCATGACATTTCCAATATAAGGAACTTTCATCTAATGCATTATAAAAGAGAAATGTACTTCTATAATTAGTTTGTGAATCAACTTATTTCAATGTTCATAGAAGAACTACAATAAAATCTTCATAGGAAAACTACCTTGAATTAAATCAAAAGAAGTTAAATGTTAGCATTTAAAATTAATGACTTTAATGACCATATATCCACATTTATGAGACAAATATATATGTGAGTTCACAAAGATATCAAGGTAATTAACTGAACTTTCTAGTACCTTTTCTTAATGAATTATGATAAAGCCACAAAAATTCCCCCCCCCTCACACTTGCCTGTCATGTAATTTTTAAGTGTAAATATGTAGATACATTTTATTATTATTATATAACTCTATTTATTAATTAAAGTTATTATTAATAATTTTATTATTTGTCATTTCTCATTGAAGTCCAAGTTGATTATTTATTTTGTTAATTTAATAATAGTATTAAGTGAAGGGGGATAATAGTCAGGAAATATAATTGAATCTGCATATAGATTGTTTTTTTATTATATAGGTCAATTTAATCATTACTTATGACTATTATAGATTTGTCAATTAAAAATAAGTTGTACATAGTACACAGTCACCTGCTAGTTATCTTTAAATTCCTCTAGACTAATATTAATTTGCAAATATTGTGTTTTTTCATTTTACTGTTAACTTGATCATTACCAATTGTTAATAGGGTGATTACTGTTTCAATATATACACACATACATAAATAAATATACTTTACTATTTTACAAACTAATATCAGATAAGGAAAATTAATATATGATATACAAAAAGAACTGTATATATATATGTATAACAAAACTGAAGTTAACTTTATACAGTATATTTACTCCAATTTTAATTATAATAAATATTATTATACTATGTTTATTTCAATATATATACACATAGGTGGTAGAAATTTTCTAAGCTAATGTAGTTTAATGTTTATACAGTGAATTTTACTACAGCAAATATTTTATAGTATTAATTCTAATTTAGTTTTATTACATCTATTTGATAAGTATAAATATTAAATATAGTTTTGAAAATAAATAATTAAATTTGTTTGAAATATTGCTTAGAAACTAAAAAAGAAAGACAGGATCAGCTATTAGAAAGTCTCCACAATTATAAACGAATTCTCAAATGAAAACGACTTACATACATGTATTTGAAAACTCATGCAATGTTATTTCATTCTATGTTGGTATGATCTCTTTATAAAAACAAATTCAGGTGAATAGACACCATATATGAACTTTATATATAATCATTATAGACACGGTTTGCTTATTCACACAGTTTGCTCATCAAATGATGAACATGCTTTCAAAAACTTTAAGCAGCAGCTTTTATGTTTAGAACCATATTATAAAACAAGGAATCTTAAAAGTAATTTATTTGAGTATTATCTAGTAAGACACACACAAAAAATAAATAGCGATATATATACACACATATAGTGAGATTATACAATTTAATTATGTAAAGAATTTGTTAATTTTATAACTTAATTCTAATTATTAAACTGCTAAAATGTGGCAAATAGTGATAAATAATTACCAGTGAACACATATTATTGCTTTGTCATAGTATTTTATTGCCAAGATCATCTCAACAGATATCTGACAGAAAATTTAACATAGGTACATTTGAGAAATGAGGCATTATTTTGTTATCACTCATTAAAATATGTTTGAATTATAGCAAAACATTTATTACTGGAGACAATGATATAAAACAATCATTTTATAAGAGTATCCAAATGTGAAGAGACTACCAATTTGCTAAGGGGGAAGCTGGTTTTATTTATCAATAAGAAATTTTTTGAATGTGTATTTCTTTATTTAATTTAAAAAAAAATATTTATTTCATTTAATCTTAAATGTAGATTGCTGCAGAAAGAAGTTTGTTGTTAATTGAAAGGAGACTTTTTGAAGCCTTAAACAAACAAAGCAGAACAAATTCCCAAGTCCACTCCATACATTCCTGTCAATGTAATTGTTACTACTATATAATTATTAATATATGAACATAAATGGGCTGCTCATTATCATACATCAGACAGCTTAAGATCAAAAACCACTACAGGCTTTCTTTTCCATTGTCTGATAATTCTTAACTGAAATATTAGTGGAGTTTTTCTGAATGCAGAAGTTTGTGAAGTTAGAAAAAAAGGTGAAGAAATGATTTAAAAATGGGCAATTCAGAAACAAATTATTTTTATTCGGCATAAAAATTTCATTTTATATATGACTATATAGAGGTGCATATGTGTACTTCGATACATCTTATGATAAAGAATACTTAATAAGTATAAAAATTAAGCAAACTTTAACACTGCTTAATGGAAATAATAGTGCTTTCTTTCACTTTATCAAGTAAGATTATTATAATACTGACCTATTACATTCATGTTTGTCACTCAATAAAATAAATAAATACAGAATAGGCCAAAAGTAGATATAAATACTGTACATCAATTTTTTTATTACTATTATTTATTTTTATTTTACATATTAAAATATTAGAGAATAATTGCAGAGTTTCGGAGTGAAAAGTAAAAGTGGATTATGAAGTAACATTAAAATGTTAGGAAATTTTGCAAAGCATCGCAAGAGACATTTAATAATGCTATATTAATACATCTGATCAAGTATTCTATCAAATAAATTTGAAGCAAAGGGTTTAATAATTTCAAATTATCAGACCATGTGAAAAGGCATAATTGCATGTATTAGCCAGATCCACAACTGAGTTCGCTAGATGTCACTGTGTGGCAGCAGATTACAGAATAAAATGATGATGTCATGGGCCAGATGTTTTTGATATAATTATGAATGATAACAATTACCTAAACATATAATGCAAGATTTTTGAGAGGAAGCCTCACATAGTGGTAAAATTGAAGTAGTTTATCTCACAAGCATTTATTAAGATTTAATGTTAAACAGAATTTGTTATTGTATCATAATATCAGCAGCATATTTCAAAAATGGTGCTGCATTGATGGAGGATGCTTATAGAATATAAGAAACTAAACAATGAATCATTGCGTCAAATTTATCTTCGATATGATAAATTGTCAGGCATATTGATGGAGAAATATCAAACATTTCTTGCCCGACCCTGTATATCTTCGTGGTATTTTCAATCTTCCAGTACTACTTAAGAATCCACTTTCTTTGTTCCTTACTTAGATTCTCTCTGCCATCCATTTCAATACCTGTAAAATAAATAAATACAAGTAGGTATGCAATATTCTGCATTTACTGTTGATCCATTCTGTTTATATGGTATTTAATAATTAATATTATTTGAAGTATAATAGAGAATTTGCACTTAGTGTTTGTTACTTTATTATTTATTACATTTTACTGTTGAACCACAACGCTATTTTGTCAGCTAATGCTAATGTAAAATAAGATTTTGGCAAAACTAAAAAAAAAAAATTGTAAATATGTATTCATACTATTGCATTATATTTTTAATAAAATAACTATTTTTTAAAACATACTACACATATGTGTGCACATGCAAACACAATGAACACATTGGATGGACAGTGCTCCTAATTGTTTTAATTATATGGATGTGACCTTGTTAATAAAATAGAATTTGTTTTTCTTTTTCCCAGTATGATTATTATTTTAAAAAAATTGCTAAAAATTGCAAATAATAATAAATTAAATAAAAAATTAGAAAAGACAAATTGAAATTAAGAACATTTCAAAACTAGTTCTAATGGAATTTGATAATATGTATATATTTTAAAAAAAAAAGAGAAGAATATAAAGTACCATTCTTTCATAACGAAAATTGAAAATATTAAATGACCAGACCACATAAATGCATAAACAATTATATCAGAGTTGAAATAAATCAGACAACACTTCTGACATTTAGTTACTTCATAAAAATTAACACAAGACGTGCCATGAATCACAGCCATTTTTTAAAAAAATTAGAACTTTTGGTTATATTTTAGATAGGTATATAACGATTATATATGTTGTTATAAATAAATACACATTATGATATGCAAAAAAAGAAAAAATAAATTACTGTACTCATTTAGCTACTATATTAGACTATATGCTTCTATAAAATGTAGTAGTAAATTTTATCATCTATATTATGAAAGAAAATTTTATGACTTTTAGGTTAAAAATAAAGTTTGTGCATATATATTAGCATTAATAAATTTCATATACTTTATATATATAAGCTCACATACATACATTTTTACACATATACTGATTTTAAAACCAGATTTTATTCAATATTTACATATATAAATGACTGTGTTTTTAAATGCTCATTGTATCATTACTACGTATATGTATGCACGCTATACGTGTGTGTATATATTTTTAGTTTTGTAGAATAAAAAACACTTAAGCAAAATATATATGATAAAAAAGTTAGCTTGGATCACTTTTTTAAAAATTATTTTCACAAAAAGAACATGCCTAAAAGAAATGAAAATATATCCGTTTTATTTACTTTTAATTAAATTCAAAACCTTCTTTAAATTAAGATGATATGTTCGCTATTTACCCGGAATAATAAAAAAGCACCACCTAAATAATGATTTTCATTTGTTAAAAAGTTCTTAATTCAATAAAAATTATTTATGTAAAAAGAGATTGTAACAAACTATGCAATAGGAAGGAGAGATTTCAAACTAATTTTAATATTATAATCTAATAAAATTATAATATGGCGGTTAATAATATAAAATGAACTAATTTCTCGCAGTAAAAATATAATTCTAAAATTTATATATATAAAGTAAAAGCGATAACTCAAAAATACTACAACGTATTTATATATATTCTAAATATTTTATGCTTCCATATGTATGTATGTGTGTATATATATATATACACATTTGTATCAAACCAATGTACTTTTATGAAATAAACTTAAGGCAGTCAATATTTTTGCCAGTATAAAATTATACTTGGTTCTTGTATTAATAGTTTTTTCTCTTCACATTAGCAAATGCTTCGTACACATTTAATGTAAAAATATTTTTCATTCAAATACATTAAATGAACTCAAGTAAAACGTCCCAGAAACACACATAGAGTCAAAGTTAAAGCATAATTAATTAATGGTAACCATCTAATTTTGCAAATCAAATTATCTATAGAATTATGCTTATAAATATAATGTTAAAGCAAAATGAAAGGTAACCACCACCTTTTTTCCACGCACGCGCACAAAAATATTAAGTATCTTTTAAACAATTGCAATTTGAAGTCATCCACACAAACACACATCTGAGAACTATGTGTGAGTGTAAAATATTATTTTTTCTTTATTAAATAAATAATTAAGTAAATTAATTTAAAAAATAAAATATACAAGTATATTTATTTACAATAGTATTGTTTATACTGATATGCAAACAGAAAGACTAAATATTAGCTATTTATAGAGTTTTAAATATGCGTATCTACAAATTAAAATACATCATACGTAGACATAATTAACCACTTTTTGATGCTCCTTCCTTATAACACTTTAAAAATAAATATAATTAAAAATTTCTTGGAAATTATTACATACGAATGAAGTTATATATATATTTTGGAAAATGCAAAAATTGATGTAATATATCTAAATATAATATACTCCAAAAAAAAAAAAAAAATTACGAAAATGTAAAATACTGATAAATAACCATCTCAATAGAGAAAGTTTAAAGATATAGTGTTAATATAAATGTATTCGCAAATATGTGTACATATTACACAATGTGTGTATATATATGTATGTATGAATATATACACACACATATATAATCTTAATTTCATAAATTTGAAATTAAGCAAATTTAAAGGCTTTTTTTTTTGTTTTTAAATAAGAGGGGGGAAAAAAATTCTCAAAAATACTATTTACATTTTTTTTAAAAAAGAAAGTAAAAATATATAGTACAAACTTCACTATCTTTTAAATCGCACTTTTCTTAAAATTTAAAAGATAAATAAACACAACAATCTCACATATTTTAGAAATTAGCAAAATAAACATTTTTCATTTTCATTAATTTCTGTATCATTTTTTTTTTCATGGCACGTCTTTACCATATTTATACATAAATGATTAAAAAAAAATACACTTTTTCCTTTGCTATTTTCACATATAAGGGCCAGCCTTAACATCTTCAAAGAAAAAAAAAGGTTAGGAACATATCATTTACACTCAGAAGTAAACTTTCAAGTGTGTAGTCTTGGTCAGAAAATTACAACAACAACAACAACAAAAAATGTCTGATGGAATTATAATTCGATGCCACCGTTTGGATGACCAGATGCAACTTTATCCAAAACAGAGTTGACAAATTCAGCTGTATGACCAGCAACCATGGGACCTAAAAACAATGCAAATTAATATATACAGTATACATATTTATGTGAATAAACTTATATGCAAATATGATATAATAAAATAATACATGTACAACAATAACATCATTAAAACAAAAATGCCAAATATAAAGTGTTTCCAGATTAATGATTTTCCAGGATTTTAAAAAGTTATGTAATTAATATGTAAGGACATGAAAGATCTTCACAGCTTTATTACATACTTCCTATGTCTTTAAATCACATTAAGTTGCTAAAAAATAAAATAAATAAATGCAAAAATTAAAGAAATACCAAATATTACTTGCAATACCTACTGGATATGCAAGTGCAATGTATTCTATATACCATATTAAACATATACTTATATACTGACCTATTCAGAGAACAAACAAGTTTGAATATGTTACTAAGATAACTCACAAGTTAGAATTCTAAAGAATCATAAAATGAATTTGTAAATAATGTTCACTTTTTGTTACATTAATGCCAGTTTATAACAAAATACGAGCACTGCTTACAAATTAATTTAAACAATTCTTTAGGAACATAGCTTGTAAATTATCTTAATAATTTATTTGGGCTTGTTGGTTCAGTGAATAGGTTTATTAGTATTACCTATTTGATAGTGATGCAGCTTCTTTAAAAGGTGCCAATTAGTTTTTTTTCATCACATTAAATGTAAATATTACATAACAATAACTATTAATTTTAATATTATATTCTAGATAAATTTACATTCATTTTTACACCAGCACACCATCTTTGTAATTAAAAATAAACAATTAAAATGTATCCCTTTTTTAATCATTCTATGGCAAAATTAATGCCATACTTTTAATTGGAAAAGTAAGTAAAAAAAAATTTTCAATCTGGTGAACTGCACAAAAGAGTTGTGCTTAGCCTATTAATTTAATGCTCAAATGCCATTTGAATTTTGGAGCACCTCATTTAGCAATCAATGTTAAGTTTTTTTACTTAGAAGATTTCTACTAGTTTTTTTAATAACGCTTATCACATGATCACTATCTCTTATACTAGCACATAATTATTATTAAAGTATGGAGAGTTTTGCTTTGTTTAATAACATTTATGTTAATAATATAATAATAAACTGAAATACGTTTTAAAAACTTTTTTCCAGTTGTTATTTTCTATATAAAACTAAAAATCATGAAGTTCAAAGGTAATTACTAAAATGTCGAAATAAGAATAAAATGATATCATTAATCAAAAAGTTTATTCACTGCAGTGAATAATTTATTCAAAATTAAATAAATATATAATTCATGTTAAATTTGTGATTTTGTTGATAATGATATACTTCATTAAAAAGAAATAACACTGTAGAATATCATGAAATCTATTGGAAAACTGAAAGATCACATGATTACCACCTCTTATGCTTGTGTATAACTGTTGTTAAAACAGGCAAAACTCACTATACATATTGCCACACACAGCAAGATAGAGTAATCAATAGATGCCAGAAGGCTTGTGCATAAAATCCCCATCTAGTGCCTACTCATCCAATATCCCCAGAGTAGATCTAGGTGCAGCACTTTCAGATCCAAGGCTCCTCACTGACGAAGGCCACAAGCCAGAAACTAATCTGGGGATATTGGATGAGTAGGCACTAAATATCTTGGTCTTTTCATTTAATCAGCCGAAAACTTTTCTTTTCAAAATATTTCAACAACCACATTAAAATCGTAATTCTCCAATGTATTATTCTCTACCATATCCCCCCCCCCCCAGAAACAATTAGCATTGCACTTCTTTAAAATTTCTTTGAGATAATCCTTATAATGAAGACAAGGTCTTCCTCTTCCATGAAAATCACACTCAAGTTTATCATAAAACACTCTTTCAGAAAATCTTGCGTTGTTTATTTGCTTTACACGATCAATCCAACGAGATGTGATTTCACAATAGAGAGTTCGTAGTATCACAATAGCAAGCTGAAGAACATATTGATTGGTTTCATGACCTTGCCATTGCATTTTTTAAAATTTGGTTGTTTTCTATTCCCTGGTGTTAGCCGTAAGATGGCGTTGATGCTAACCGAAAACATATAACAATTCCGGGCTTGCGATTGATTTTATATAAAATATCTGATTTAGATTTCTAATAAAATATTCTAATAACTAATACTATATGATGTTAGTCTTTCATTTTTGTAAATGTTTATTAATCTTATATTGGTTTTTTTTTTTTAGTTTGTGTGTGTGTGTCTTTAAAGTTACGGTGTTTTTTCTAACTTTTTTTTTTTAGTTTATGTGTGTCTTTTTAAAGTTACGGTATTTTTTTAAGAGTAAATAAAGAATTTTATTAAAAACCAATACGTAATTATAAAGATATAAAAAGTACTGTAATTTATATACTACAATTTACAATTGATATCCGACTACATTCAATTCAAAAATGATACCCAAATAATTGACGTTTTTGGCCAGTAATTAATCATAAAATGGGTAGTTTTGTTGGTGTGTATCTGTCAAAAGTAAGACGCAATTATACATTTTTTTTAAAATTCATTTTCACAAAATTGCTATATTCACGCTAAATTTACAAATGATACCCGACTAATTTGCTCTTTCTTTTTATATATATATTTTTGGACAGTAATTAATCAGAAAGTGGATTATTTTTGTGTGTGTATATATAAAAAGTAACGTCCTTGAAATACTACATTTCAAAATGATACCCAACTATGTTACAATTTATTTATTTTTTGGACAGTAATGAATCCGAAAGTGGATTGTTTTTATTATGTGTAGATTTTATCAAAAGCCGTAATATTATTGAAATACTAAATTTAAAAATGATAACCGCGAATAACTTTTTTTGGGGGTATTGACAGTAATTAATCAGAAAGTGGGTTTTATTTTCTTTGTGTGTATATATAAAAAGTTACGATCTTTTTTCCAATCGAAAATAATATGTAATTCTACATGATTCAATTGAACCACAACATTGAAAAAATTCACACTACAATTTTAAAATGATATCCATCAACTAATTTGCTTTTTTTTTTGGGACAGTAATTAATCAGAAAGTGGGTTCTTTTTGTTAGTGTGTATATCTAAAAAAGGACCGTCATTGAAAGACTCAATTGAAAAATGATACCCGACTAATTTGCTTTCTTTTTTGGGGGACAGTAATGCATCAGAAAGTGGGTTGTTTTTGTTAGTGTGTCTATATAAAAAGGTACCATTATTTAAATACTAAATTTAAAAATGATAGCCGACTAATTTGCATTTCTTTTGACAGTAATTAATCAGAAAGTGGGTTTCTTTTTTTTGGTAAATCTTGTGTATATATATATAAAATATCGTAATTCAAATACTACATTTAAAAATCAAACTCCGTTTAATTTGCTTTCTTTTTTTTTAGACAGTAATTAATCAGGAACTGGGTTGTTTTTGTTAGTTTGTAGATATAAAAACTAATCTTATTTTAAAATAATAAATGTAAAAAAAATAATACCAGACTAATTTTCTTTCTTTTGGACAAGTAATTACTAATAATTAGACACTGGGTTGTTTTTGTTGGTGCGTATATATATCAAAAGTAACTCGTCACAGACGAATTCTCACGAAAACGTTACTTTTTGCATGATCCTAGAAATTTTTGCCATTCCGCACCCTTAAAAGCAATTTTTGAGGGTTACCCATTCGTAATGGAATCTTCAGGACATTATTACTAAACTTACAACAGTAAAGTAAGTTACAGCATATTAAAAAAAAAAAAGTCTAATCAAATTTTAAAAAACTACGACTGGCTCAAATACACAAACTCTCACACGAAACTACAGAGAAAATAGATATTCTACTATTATGATAAAATGATTAACAAAATCAACTATGGCAGCCAATAAAGGCATTTCTCTTTGCTTTTAGCATAGAAAAAAAAGCCATAACCGGCAGCCATCGGGAACTCTTTGTGTTTTATCATAGAAAGAAGTTTCTTTGTGTTGGCTTCTGTCACCGCCATCCAACATAACGTGAGGACTCTTTTTTGCATTTATAACGTAGAAATTTTCCATTTTTGTTGGGTGAATGCTGGTGAAACAATATATTTTTAGGAATTTACCTAGAAATAGCAACATCTCGTGGCTAACACCAGGAAATAGAAAACATCCTAAAATTTTATGTAGCATCTGTACATAGGGTGTCCATATTTCACTTCCATATCATAAATTAGATAAATAACAGCTCTATATAAAGCTACCTTACTTGCAGTAGTTATTTCCTTGTGGTGAAATATTTTTTTTTAACTTGTTAAAGTAGCAGCAACACAATAGAGTCTATGTCGTACATTAGTGACTAAATGTTTTTCTACTTATAAAACTACCAAGGTATTTAAATTGTTTTACATTTTATAACTGACAATCATCCAAGCTAAAAGTGGCTGAGGATTTTTCTTAATGACTTGAACTTTTTAAACATTAATTAATAAACCCAAGACTTTATATGTTGTATTTAAAACATTAAGAATAGCCTGTAAATTGTCTTTTCAACTAGCAAAAATAGCACAATTGTCAGCAGCATAATAATGTTAATCCAAGAAGTTTTTGTTCTTGTTTACAACTGATTTATATTAAAAATTCCACTATCAAACCTATACTGTATCTTGATTCGCATTTAATTAAGTTATCTATAAACAATTCCAAAGACCATTGTTGCAAAAAGAGAAAACAATAGTATACAATCTTGTTTAGCACCAGTTTTCCATTTCGTATACATAAGATTTTCCAATAGCTTTTCCTTTCATTCTACCATGTAGATATGAATAAATTTTAGTGAACAATCAACTAATTTCAAACAATATCATAGACCTGTTCTATTAACTGAATCAAATATATTTTGACTAAATAAAAGTAATAAATAAATCACTACTTATTGCACTTAAATGACATCAAAAACCATGTCAATAGTTTTTCTTGATTCTCTAAAATGGCACTGAATCTCTGAAAATGATTCATTTATAACTGGAAACAACCAATTCAGCAAAATTCTTAAAAATAATAATATTCCATCATAATTACTGCAATCTTGTCTATTCCTTTTGCTTTTATAAATTAAACAATAAAAGCATCCTTAAAATTGAGGCAGCCCAATTTTATGAGTCCATATACTACCAAAAAACTCATAATATTTTTGAAGCTAACATACCACCATATTTAAAAAACCTCCAAATATTTCACCAGATCTACAGCTTTTCCACTTTTAATACTACAAAGAATTGTTTTGACTTCATTAAGCTAGATATTTTTATTCAAATCTAAATGAGTAGATAAAATGGATATATCATTAAAAGACATCATCTCAATTCTTATATTATTCAAAAGATGATCAAAATATTCCTTTCATCTGTTCAAAATATCATTGCTATCATAAAAGAGAGTCTCATTGCTGGATTTAATAGGATTGTGATACTATTTCTCAGGACCATATGTGGCCTTCAATGTGTCAAAAAAAGATCAAGAATGTCCATGATGAGTGAAGGTTTATCTTCTTTGCAATTTTATTTCTCTAATCATTTTTAAGTCTTCTCGTCAGTTATTGAACTTCCATCTTCAGATATTTATATTTCTTATGAAGTTCCACATATAATCTATTATTTTACCAAACAGAAAATGCCATATTTTCTTTTAATCAAATTACTAACAATAAGATTACTATCAAAAAACCAATCATGATTCTTCTTTTTAGTGAATCCAAGAATAAATTTACTTATATCTATAACACCTTCCTTAAGATTATTCCATATTTTAGTAATATAACAATCATGAAGATACAAATTAGCAATTTAATGCTTAATAAATGTTGACATTTAGTACATATTTAAAGATTCTTTTAAAGAATGATCATCAATTTTCTTGTGAATATCATACAACTACCAATTTAATCTTTTTAAATATATTAATCTATACCCAGAAATCAGTGCTTCTAACTAGAATGGAATGCCATGTTTCTTTATAGCTGTTTTTCTACCTGAACAAAGTGTTTGTGATAGTCAACCCATGTATTGTGCATAAATTCAAAAGTATTATAGGTAAAAGATACAAATAATGTATTGAAAGCAAAGCTTTATTAGTGCAGTCAATTATGAAGTGCTGAACATGCTTTTGACAGGATTAAATCATAAATGTAGTAATGAACCACTAAACATCACATGATCACCATCTCTATACTAGCACAATAATTGTTGTAAACAAAGGCAAAACTTTCCATACAGTAGTGCCACCCTGTGCCAAACAGAGTAATCAATGGATGCCAGAAGGCTTGTATAAAATCCCTATCTAGTGCCTGGATGAGTAGGCACTAGATAGGGATTTTATGCACAAGCCTTCTGGCATCCATTGATTACTCTGTTTGGCACAGGGTGACACTACTGTATGGAGAGTTTTGCCTTTGTTTACAAAAGTAGTAATGAATGTAACAGAAATGGGAGGAGATATTAAAAGTAGACCGAAACAAGTAAAATAATTTGCATACTGTTGCATTGCAAACTAAATGATTAGAGTAACCATTTTTTGGAGAGGGGAATGCAAAATTATTTTTGATTAATGGTGTGTTTATCACCAGAGATGTGTCAAGCCTCTTTGACTTTACACTTGGCGTAGTTGCACTCAGTACAGATAATGCTGTATGAGGTAGACTCGAAAGTGTGACCGAATTTAAAGAAATAGTTGAAAATGAATTTTGCATCAGTAAGAGTTTAAGGTCAGTTGTAAAGGTATTTATGCTGAGCTAAGTGGGTGGACTCACCAAAATAAACTGAATGGCAGGAAGTACATTGACATTTAATTTTGTAAGCAATTTGAGAGTGAAGATCAGGAGGCAGTTTATCTTTAGAATTATTGATTGAACAACGCAATGTATTGCATCCCGATCTCCACTCTCAAATTGTTTACAAAATTAAATGTCAAAATAGTTCCCGCCATTATGTTTATTTCGGCAAGTCCCAACCCATCCACCTGTTTAGCTCAGCATAAATATCTTTACAACTGAGTTAAACTCATATTGACACAAAATCTAGCTTCTTCAACCACTTCTCTAAATTTGGTCACCCTTTCAAGACTACCTCATTTAGCATTATCTGCACTGAGCACAATGATACCAAGTGTGAAGTTAAGGAGGCTTCGCATGTCTGGGAATAAACAAGTTATCAATTGAAAAGAATCATACATTTCCCTCTCCAAAAAATGGTTCACTCTAATCATCCAATTTACAATGCAAACAATATGCAAATTATTTCGCTTGTTTCGGACTACTTAATATACCCTCCTACTTCTGTTATATTCATTGCTATGTTTATGATTGAATCCAGTTGAAAGCAGACTCAGCACTTCATAACTGTCTGCACAAATAAAACTGTGCTCTTAATAAAGTGTTTGTATCTTTTACCTATATTACAAACTCTGACATACTGTTAAATTCAATAGTAACAAACAATTTGAATTTACAGCATCAATAATTTTGGATCAAAGTCTACTATTTGTATCAACATGTTCATTAAAGTTTCCAAGAAGAAAAAATTTAGTTTTAAATGATATTGCTGCAATAATGCTATCCAACTAAAAAAAAAGCTTTCCTTCTCTGATTAAAGTTTAAGTATAAGCTCTAGTGTCATAAATGAAAGGTGAGCCTTCGATTGATGTAAGAAAATTCCAACAATAGAAGATACTAAATTAGGTCTTACAACAAATAGAACACAATGCAGTCTCCTTTCAATTGTATTCTTCTATCTGTTCTATTAAAATTTTCTTCTCCAGGAGATGAGTTTCGCTAAGAACTGTATCAATTTTAAATCTTGACAGCCTCTTACCCAACCAGTGCAATCCTTTGTTGTGGTTTGAAGAGTTTGCATCAAGTAAAGTTCACATGTCCAAGAAACTAGATTTATAATAGCTACCTTTAATATTACCATTACCACTTGCTTTACCACTATTAGTGACATTGTTATTACTATTGTTATTATTTCTACTGCTTAAATGAGTAATTCATAGAGCTCAACAAACTAGCAAGAGTATGTGAGACAAGCCATTTTTAGATTATATTTTCTAGAACTCTACTACCTCAAGGAAAAATTACAATTAAGGACTGCCAACTTACTAAGTCTCAACTTCATCATTACTTTTTTTAATTGTAAAGACTTAAGTTAAAAAAAAAAAAAACGAAAGAAAAAGAAAACTGAAGTACAAATGGTAAGAAAATTGGGAGTCAGAAATGTTGTGCATATAGTTAAAGGATAGAAATGTTATACAAACACTCAATCCTATCGCCACAGTTAATATAAGAAATGTGTGATAGTATGAGAAGCTCATGCCCTATAATAACTTAAGTGATTAAACAAGGAAGTGAGAAAGTACTGCTTGTATCAGTAATAGTAACTAGCTTTTGATTAATGAACAACATATCCAACAAGGCATCAAGAGCTCTAGGTTGGTCAGTGTTTACTTGTTATTCAAGGATGGTCATATCTAAAGACCATTTCACTATCTGCTACTTGTGGGAACTTATCATCAGTAATCTAAATACAGCACCTGACTATGTACATATATATTTATAACTCAGATTTTCAAGCTTCCTACAGCTATGCACTCCATCTTATACAACCGATATACAGGACCACATAATGTGAAAAAGATAAATGATCTCCAATATACATATTTCATGCTGAATCAGCACTCATCAGTTGGTCCAGATCACCATCACCCACATATATATATACACAATATCAGTGCTCAAATTATATTAAGATAGAAAATCTTCAAACTTTAATGAACAAGCTTAAATCTTCTCCACTCTTCAACTCTTCAGCTATCCATATCAGTGAAAATCCGATGACGGAACATTCAAAGCCCTTGTTGATGTCAATATTATTGTCATACCCATGTTGACTTGAAATTACTCTGATCCCTCACATGTAGAACCTTAATATAACCATTTAAATACACAGAAGAATAATATATGTGTGGGAGATGGTGATTTGGTCCAACCAATGAGTGCTGGTTCAGACAAAATACATGTATTGGAGATCATTTATCTTTCTCACATGCATGTGGTCATATGTATCGATAGTATAAGGAGGATTGGATAGCTGAGGGAGTTTGAAAGTCTGAGTTTAAGTCCCTTATAATTACATTAAGTTTAGTATAAACAATATATTTATATTTGAATATTATATACCTTATATATTTTTGATTAGTAAAATAATTTTTATTCAAACTACTCCTTTGTCATTACTTTATTAATTTATCTATTATTATTTCACATAATTTTTTTTTATTAACATTCTTTTCCACTATCTCTATGCCCCTAAGATAATCTTTAATAGATAATAAAATGGCTTTCATCAGTGAGAAGCTTTGGATCTAGAAAAAATGCAACTGTACATTTAGGATCTAATGCATTTTCCTTCCAGTTATTATCATTTACCTCTATGTCTATGTTAGACTATCAAGCTATCAGCCAAAATAATATATAAATATTTTCAATCTAAGCCAACTTGCTTATATATAATGATATAAATCATAAACCAGTCCAGCTTCTATATGTTACAATGTTCTTAATTATTTAATAATCATAGGCTTCTATGCTATGACCAGAATTTAATATAAGCCAATAAACATCACATGACTAACTCCTCTTATGTTGTTAAAACAGGCAAAACTCACTATATATATAATGCATTTTCCTTCCAGTTATTATCATTTACCTCTATGTCTATGTTAGACTATCAAGCTATCAGCCAAAATAATATATAAATATTTTCAATCTAAGCCAACTTGCTTATGTATAGTGATATAAATCATAAACCAGTCCAGCTTCTATATGTTACAATGTTCTTAATTATTTAATAATCATAGGCTTCTATGCTATGACCAGAATTTAATATAAGCCAATAAACATCACATGACTAACTCCTCTTATGTTGTTAAAACAGGCAAAACTCACTATATATATATATATTGCCACACCCAGCAAGCTGGAGTAATCAATGGATGCCAGAAGGTTTGTGCATAAAACCCCCAAGGCTCCGCACTGACGAAGGCCATAAGCCAGAAACTACTCTGGGGATATTGGATGAGTAGTCACTAGATGGGGATTTTATGAACACACCCAAAGCTCCTCACTGACGAAGGCCATAAGCCAGAAACTAGTCTGGGGATATTGGATGAGTAGGCACTAGATGGGGATTTTATGCACAAGCCTTCTGGCATCCATTGATTACTCTAGTTTGCTGGGTGTGGCAATATATATAGTGAGTTTTGCCTGATTTAACAGAATTTAATATACTGTAAACAAATTAATTATCACATAATTCCCCTCCCTTTTTATACCATTTACTATCAAGTACTGTTATTTGGCATCTATGAGTACTTACTAAAGTTTACAGTAAGTGACATAGAGGTGGGGAAGTATGCTGCTAAAACAGCAACATGTAAGCTGGAGAGATCTCCAAAAATATTAGCTTAATGTAAAGAGTGGTGACATAATGCAATCTAATGTTAATGTCAACATGATCTTGAGATGAGACTAAAATGTAAACTCTTAAAAAAATAAAATTATTTATATATATCTTTTACATAAATAGTTTGGGTGACGATATCTATAAGAATAGAAAAAACAATATCTACAGAGTATATAATTTAAAAAATAGCCATTTAACAATTTAGGTTTAAAAAAATCCAAAATGAAATATTCTGGCATACAAACATAAACTTTCGATCAATAAAGTCATTTGATTATTCATTCATTATTATTATATTTATCAATACTATTGTCTAAGAAAAAAATTAGAAGAAAAAAAAATTATACTTACAGTACTTACCAAGATTATTTCGAATTAATCTGTCTAATTTGTGGACTAGTGAATCAGTGAAAACTTTATTAGGGTTACGACATCGTTCAATCACAGACTGCTTGATTTCAGAAAGGACAAATGATAATTTACCTTCATAAAAATAAGAATATTTCATTTAATATATTGTTTAATTTCAAATAAGTATATGATTTTAAAATAACATACACAAAATGTGCATTTAATTCAGCTTCTGTGATATCGGGTGTGCACACATATATAAATAAAATAGTTTTTGGATTAAACCGTGAATTATTTTGCATTACTTCCCACTGTTTTGATATGAAATAGCTATCTGCCATCATCAAGGTTAACTTTTCAAAGAAAAATCTTTAAATCTCAAATAGTAATGAGCATTCAGAATATATATGTTGGAAAGTAATACAAAATAATAAACAGTTTAATCCAAAAATTATTTTATTTACATCAAATAACCATGAAAACATTATAATATATATATATTAATGGTAACATAGATTACTTGAAATATATATATATATTGTGATGGTCAGAAATATGATTAGTAATGAAAAGTGGCACTACTATAAGTAGAATTGGTCTTGAAAATGAATCACACAACCAACAAGTACCTATATATTATATATTTATTAATAACCCCCCAAAAAATAACAAACTAAACAAAGAAAATAAATAGTTTCATTACCACATTGTAGCACCAAAATTACAATAACTTATTAGTGATTATTAACAAAATCTACCAATACCCAACACATAACAGAATACCATAAATTATATTTTATAATGGCAATATTATTCAATCTTGCTTGTATTCTATAATATAATTTATTATATTTGAATGTATCACATAATGTGTGTGAATCACTTAATCTAGATACCTAAACATGAAAATAAGACCCATGACCAAAGTATGTTTCATATTATACCTAATTCCAACACAGTAAATTTATTACCAACATTAACCTTAAAACTTATTATAATTATTTCATTCAACCATGTTTAATATGATCATAGTACAAACAAGATATGCATGCATAATAACATTACAAAAAAACAAAAAAATCAAGTCAGATGTCACATGACCTAAGCTTGTATTTACAAATGTTATATATAGAGCTCGCAAAATAAGCTATTAACAAGCTTTGCAGAATATCCTCAACCCCAGACCGGTTTCTGCTACTGATGTCATCAGTGAAATGCCAGGATATTCAAGCATTAGATTAAAAAATACCAGGACAAGCCTAGCACTTTATCTAATGTATAACTATTAAGAAGAAAATCTGAAATTTTCAGACATCATGTCTTCCAATCCAGCTATCTAACTTAAATAGCCATATGAGACTAAACTAAGTTCAGATAACCTTATATTAATAGCTTTAGCAATATAAAATCGCCAAAGCCTTAATAGCAAAAAAAAAAAAAAAAAAATCAAAAAAAAAAAAAATCAAGGCAGATGTCACACGACCTAATTTAATAAGCTTGTATTTACAAATGTTATATATAGAGCTCTCAAAAAAAGCTCTTAACAAGTTTTGCAGAATATCCCCAACCCCAAACCAGTTTGTGCTACTGGTATAGAAAATCTGAAATTTTCAGACATCCATATGTCTTCCAATCCAGCTATCTAACTTAAATAGCCATATGGGACTGAACTAAGTTCAGATACACCATATATTAATAGCTTTAGCAATATAAAATTGCCAAAGCCTTAATAGCAAAAAATAAAATCACAAAAAAAATAAAGTCAGATGTCACACGACCTAATTTAATAAAATTGTATTTACAAATGTTATAGAGTTCGCAAAATAAGCTCTTAACAAGCTTTGCAGAATATCCCCAATCCCTGAGCGGTTTCTGCTACTGGTGTCATCAGTGAGGTGCCAGGATATTTAAGTATTAAATTAAAAATAGTAGGACAAGCCCAGCACTTTATCTAATGTATAACTTATTAAGTAGAAAATCTGAAATTTTCAGACATCCATGTCTTCCAATCCAGTTATCTAACTTAAATAGCCATATGGGACTGAACTAAGTTCAGATACACCATATATTAATAGCTTTAGCAATATAAAATCACCAAAGCTTTAATAGTAAAAAAAAAAAATTAAAAAAAAAAATTGAGTCAAATGTCACATGACCTAATTCAATAAGCTTGTATTTACAAATGTTATATATAGAGCTCGCAAAATAAGCTCTTAACAAGCTTTGCAGAATATCCCCAACCCCAGACTGGTTTCTGCTACTGGCATCGTCAGTGAGGTGCCAGGATATTCAAGCATAACAACAATACAAACCATTTAAATATAATCAGATGAATGAAAGTAAGATACTCAACATCATTTTCCCAAATGACAAACATTTGTCTGCCTTTAAGTGTATGCAAAAAACATATCATTTTTATTAATGAGAAATTAATAACAATATATTCCCTGTGTCTTTAAAAATACAGCTTCAAATAATCATCATTCATATATAAAAAATAATCAAAATTGTTTGTTCCTTTTTTTAAAAAAAAAAACAAAAAAACTTTCTACTTTCATGAAGCCATATATATAACAAGACATTATACATATATTTCAGATGTTACAGCTATTTCCTTGTAGTCATTATCAAGGATCTATAAATATGTATATCACTGTTATAAGTATATATTTTAAAATTTGTAAATATAATAAAATTTCTTTACCATATATATATATATTTTCATTATATAAATTTTACTATTATTATTATTTAGTTCCTCCTATTCTTTACTTTTTAAAAAAAACAAACAATTTTTTTATTACATCTTATTCAAATGTATGAATCCTTTCCAAACCCAGCAATACCAACAGTTTCTTATATATTACTACTTACATAATACTATTATAAATAACCTCATTAAAACTATTGTTTAATAATTTGTAATTTATAGTATTATATAAATAGTAATATATAATTGTTGGTAATGCTAGGATTGTAAAGGATTCATACAACTGTATAAGATGTAATAAAAAAATTAATTTTAATAAAAAATAAAGAATAAGGAGAGGTTGTTGTTGTTATTATTATTATTAATAATAATAAAAATAATAATAATGATGATGATGAAAAGAAGTATATGTAGATGCTAAAAGAGTATTATATTTACAAGTTAAAAAATATACCCTTAGAGCAATAATATGTATATATATTTATAGATTCTTGACAATGATTCTAAGGAAACATCAGAAATACATGTATAATGTACTGAAATATATATGGGTTTATGAAAATAAAAAGTTATTAAAAAGAAAAAAGAGAAAAAAACTTATTGATTAGTTTTTTTATATGAATGATTATTACATGAATATGCATTAATTAGATCTGAAATATTTTATTTTCAAAAGATAAATCAGCAATAAGTGCAAAAGCCAAGTAGTTCTTAAAACAAATACAGAACAATTTAAATTGTTTATTAAATAATATAAACAGAAGGACTTTCATAGCAAGTTAATTAGGAAAAGAAAATATCCTACATGCAAGTATTTTGAAAATATTATTTTCATATTATAGACAGGCAAATACAGAAGAAATAGCTTCATCAAGTTAATAATTGTAGTTAAACTTTTGATAGCTATCATCATTCAATTTTGAGCTTGTTATAGTATTATAATTTTCTATACCTTAATATGAAACCCAATATTGTTTTAGTGTTTCAATTCATATGTGTGGATAGAACATCACTTCATAAATCATGTATATCTCCATTCTTCCTGTAAACAAATGACCTAACCAAAATTCCAAACAGCAGTACCAGGTACAATTTATATCAGATATGTGGATGACATATTTATAGCAGCACCAGAAAACACAATCGAAGATATTCTTTCTAGCCTGATTTTTAATTGTACATATGAGGATGAGCAAAATGTAGTCAAGTACCTTGATTTAAAAATCAATAGAGAGAATGCTGCACTCAACTATTCCATGATAATCAAGCCCTTGTGCATTAGAGGTTACCTCCATCCACTCTCAAAATCCCCCAATGACACAAACATGCAGAGCTATCTGCTTTCTTATTTTGTAATCACCATCTATGCAAATTAGAGTCAGACAAGAAAAACAACATCACCAGCTACATCATGGATTTAATAAGCGTGGGCTTTAATCACAGAACAATAGCCAACAGGATTGAAGACTTTCATAAAAGACTTCCGCAAAATAAAAAAGAAGACAGACAACATCTGACTGTACCATATATACCTGCAATGGCAAAAAACTTCTGTAAAACTTTACAGAAAGAATTTGAACTAGGACTTAGAACTCCTCCAAATACCAGTAGGCTTATTAATAATATTAAAGATAAAAGAAATATTGAAGCAACCCCACCAGATAGTATATAGAATTGTTTGCCACCAAATGGGGGTGATGCTGTTTATTATGATGAAACTCATGCTACAATTGGCAATAGATTGGCTCAACACAAATGCACATATACAAGAGCAATAACCAAAAAAGAAGGCAGTTCTGTATTTGCTGACCACCAGCAAGAGCTCAACCACAGATTTGAACCCTCCACAGCTGTAATTATGCACAGAAAGGAATGACATCAAGAGAAAAATCAAGGAAGCTTGTTTTATCACTAATGACATCAACTCAATAAATAGAAAAGACCCTTGTTTTGCCATTTCCAGAAAATGGATAATATATGAGATAGTTTTGCATACATTTGAATATAATGATGTTAATAATCTAAGAGACTATGATTATGAAGTAACAAAACTCTGAAAGCGCTTAGTCTGCACAAATTATGACATTGAAAGCCTACAGAAATTATTATATAAAAAAGTTTCACCACAACGCATCAGCATGTTATTAGTTAGTATGGAATAATAATTCTTTTGAAAAGAATAATATGCCTGTAAGAATCAAGGAAAAGAAATCTCAAGGAATTAAATTAATTCTATCTGAAAGTGATTGAAAAATTCAAAGAAATTGTCAAAACAGAATATTGCAATATTTAGATGATCAGATGATGATGATGACGATTATTATTATTATTATTTGCAAATAAGAAAATTTAAAGAAAAATAAGTAAATACAGCAAAAAAACTGTAAGACATTGCACATATACAGCTAAATATATATTACTGACTGATATTTCAAATCTACAAAAATGTTCTTTTTTTATAACAAAATATTAAAAACATTTAAATAACATATTTCTTTTACAAATTGAATCATAAACATTTTTAAAATTAAAATACTAAATAGTAAAACCCTTTACTTCATCGAAGTTATGTTATTGCCAATTTTGGTGGAAAATGTTGAAAACACATAGATATTCAATAAAGCTTGAAGATCCAATAGCAAGTTTATTTTAATTAAGTTACTAAAGAAGTTATTTTAAACATCATAAATAATTATTATTTAAACAATTATTATTGTTATTCCAAAGCTCCCCCTAAATTTAAATTTTCACAAACAAATTAAATTAAAACTTTCCTTTTAAAATTTTAGCAGTGACTTAATTAAGTTCAATATTTTCTGTTGACACTTAACTTTGTTGTCCTTTTCAATGAAGCATAGTAAAATTTATATTAGATGACAACAGATCCAGATATTAATTGATGAAATAAATAGTTTGTGATGTTGTCTATATCCTCAGACAAAAATTTTGATTGTTATTCCATTATCTTTTACGTTTTTGGCAGAAAAACAAAACATAAATATCAATTTATTAAATGTCTCTTATGTTAATAAGACTAATGTCACCCCCCCCCCCCAAGATAAAACGTGTTTTATCCAGAGGACCTAGATTCATTGGAGACCAATGGCACCAACCTAAACTAGAACTCATGACCGATGTCAAGGCAGGCCTCCTTAACAGCCCACAAAGAGACAGCATTATCACAGATATAGAAAAATCCATCAAGTACAAACAATTATACACAACAGTGGACAGCTGGAACAATGACATCAAATTAACTAAACAATTCTTTGACACCAACAATTGAATTTGTCTCAAAAAAGACAAGGGCAACAGATTTGTGCTTTGAATTCCAATGAGTACAAAGCTAAAATACATGAACAAATTCTAAATCTCCAACTTAGCCTTTAACAACAAGCTTAACAGGAATAAAATTATATCTGTAGTTCTCTGCCTGCACAAAAATAAAGGCATCTCTAGCTCAGAATACTATCGAGTTTACCCTTCTTCCACTAAAGCCCCCAGAGTATATTTGCCAACTCAAAGCTGCACAAGCCTGGAGAACTTCTTCGTCTAATGATGGATTTCAGGGGAGTCCATTATTTTGAAACAGCCAAGTTTGTTAATCAATTTCTGGTTGATAGCTTGGGCTTTGGAACTTACTCCATTAACTCATTATTTCAATTTGTAAATAGGATCAAGGATTCTATCATCAATGACAATTCCCACATGGCTGCCCTCAACTTTAAGGAACTATATGAATCCACTGATAAAAAACAATCTATTCAGATCTTCTTCAATCATCAACTCACAAACACCCATTTCCCAACTGACCACACTAATTTCATTTTGTCATTTTTGTCTTGAATGGACACCCACATATATACTATGTTTGAAGACAAATGGTACACCATGAAAAATGGCTGGCCTATGGGTCTGCCTCTTAATGGAATAATCACTAGCATCTTCTTAAATTACTTTGAAAAGCAAATTATACCGAAACATCAAACTGACTTCCCTGATATTATATACACACAGTATGTAGACGACACATTCATTATAGCTACTATACATACCATCTCATACATTATACAGGAAATCCAACAACATATCAACTTAACCATCAATTTTACAGTTGAAGATGACTTCAAGAGACTGACATGTCTAGATTTACTTCTACTTCGAACAGAAAGATCCATAAATTACTCCATGATTATAAAGCCCCTTGAAATCAGAGGTTTTATCCACCCTAATTCCAATTCTCCAACCTCTCACAAATTTGGAGGCTTAAATGAATTCTTATATAGAAACATGCAATTATGCAAATTCAAATCTGATAGAAAAGATAACATCTTTCTCTGCACCAAGAATTTACTAAAGGCAGGCTCCAAACACCATACCATCATTAACAAAATTAAACAATTGTACAAGAAAATTACAAACAATAATCAAGACCTAACCTTCCATATATTACCCTCCCACATATCCCTAAAATCTCTAACCATCTGATTAAAGCCTTATCTAACAAATTTAAAGTCAGCTTTCATATACCCCCTGCACCAATCATCTTATTAACAACTCCAAAGACAAAATTGACCCCACCCAAAACCCCACATCATTTATAGCATCTCATGCCCTCAACCTGGTTGTCGAACCATTTACAATGGTGAGACCAAAGCCAGCATAATTAACAGGACTGCTCAACATAGACATACCTACAATAGAGCAGCACTTAAAAATAATGACAATTCATCAATATTTCTAGAGCACCCAAAGAAACCATCCAACCCAAAAATAGTCTGCATAGAGAAAAACGACAGCAAGCGGAAAATCAAAGAGGTATATTTCATTACTAGTAATAACAACTCATCAACAGACGTGATACCTGCTTCAATATCTTCAAATGCTGGGTTATGTAAAGAATTTGCATGTGTTTTGCATATTGTCATTAACATTCTTTTCTGCACCATTTATCACTACTGCACATGCTTCTAAATTTATTATTATCTTTTATCGTAAAACAAAATGTCCATTAAACAAAATAAATAAATAAAAACAAGAATAGAATAGTATAAGAATGCCATTTTTAAAAATTTTAAATATCTATATAACTTTTGAATTATATCAGTATATCTAAGCAATAATAAAATAACCATGGAAAACACCAAATGCCATTTTAAATCATGATATGATGTTCAAAATGCCTTTAAATATCCTTCACCATATTTATGTTGTACATTTCTAAAAAAAATATTTAAAATTAAAATATATAAAATTTTCCTTTAAACTAAATTTACATCATTTTATAAATACACAACTTAATACATTTTTAAAATAATACCTTCCTTTTATCTTTCTTCTTCCCACTAAATAATAATGTTATTGTTATACTATTTTTAAAAAAACAAAACAAGCAAAATCTATTTAAAAATAAAGTTTAAACTTTTAAAGAAAGTAAAATAAACAATTGCATGTACATTATTATTATTATTATTATTTTGTTACTACTGAATTTATTATTACTAATTTCAATATGTTAATATAGCATTAATTATTCGCACAAACATTTTTTTCATACATATATGTATATTATAAACATCACATGACCATCTCCTTTTATGCTTGTGTATGTGTCGTAAAAACAGGCAAAACTCACTATATATATTGCCACACACAGCAAGCTAGAGTAATCAATGGGCTTGGATTGAAAACATTAAGGTGTTTTCAATTTAAGACTCATAGTTTTGTAGTTAAATGGAGATAATAGGTGATTGCTGGAGGGTTGCATTAGATCCTAAGATCTAGATGCAGTGCTCTCAGATCCAAGGCTCCTCACTGACGAAGGCCATAAGCCAGAAACTAGTCTGGGGATATTGGATGAGTAGGCACTAGATGGGGATTTTATGCATAAGCCTTCTGGCATCCATTGATTACTCTAGCTTGCTGTGTGTGGCAATATATACAGTATGTTTTTCCTGTTTTTATATGTATATTATGAAGAATGTAATTATATAAATGAATTGTATCTTAATAAGAAACACCTTAATATTCTTAGATATTACCTCAGTGTAAAAAATATTGATACAACTGTATATTTAAAATAAAAATCATTAATAATAGATGTACATCATCTATAATTTACAACAACACTTCTATATAAACTACTTCCAATGTAAAAAAACGTTTATATTTTTAATTTCTAAATAAACTAAATAATTTTTTTTAAAACATATTTATTTTAATACAGATCGTTAACTAACAGCTACAAATACTCTCCCTTTAAAAAAAATAAAATAAATTTTAGCTTCTATCATTTTAACTAAAGTTAAATCTATCATTTTCAAAATCTTAAGAGAATTTATTTGTATAAAATTAATCTCTATAAAGTAATAATTTTTAAAGCATAATTAAATAAATTTTAGACGCTTCAAAACATAGTTACATTTATTATTTACACGACTAAATAAAAAACTAAGTGATTTAAATAAATCTATTTATAAACAAACTAACTAATATATACATCTACATTTTTTTAAATTACAAAAACACAAAATAATATATATCATATAATTCCCAACAAAATCATAAGTATCTGGACTTTTGGAATTTTATGATCATTTATATCTAAGATTTTAATCATATAAATAACTTCTATAAATATACTAATTATCAATAAAATGAAAGTCACATAAAAAATTATCTTTACTTATATTTTTAGATTTCAGTCAAACTGTCTATTTCCAAAATAAATCAGGCATCATATTACATTAGCCATATAAATTTTCAACAATACTTTCAACTTCTTTATTCCAAGAAATATAACATCTTCATACCAAAAAAAATTATGAATATAAACATTATCAAAGATTGTTTTTATTACTAAATCTATAATAATTTACAACTTTCACCATACCCTTGTTTTGATAACTATTATATCTATATAACTACATATTACTATTAAAATTTATAGAATCAAAAATATAGATATCTTTATAAGAAGCTAAAGTTTCTAAACTAATATAAATCAGACAAATAGTATTGGCTTGACCATCATTATCTATTGAATGGCATAGGCTGAATTTCTTCACCCGCTTTACTGACTTTCAGGTATTTTACATCAATCATATTTCTTAATGCAATGATCTTTTTCAGTGTAGCACAATCAAGATGTCTTAAAATATTGGAGAATATTGAATACAATGCAATTTTACTATTATTTTTATTCATTATGATAAGATTATATCTTTCTCATTTTAAAGTGATTTCATGTATACCTGCATTTTTTCCACAGCCCAAGCACTTTTGGGAAATCATTCGTTAGCTCTGCATAAAATAGGGTAGTTGTGGAGATACTGTATTCCTATCGCTAGAGGCGCTGTTTCTGCATAAACATGCAGAAGTATCCACAGTAGGAGCCAAAAGCAGCAATGTTTGTTCCAGCCACTATGTGGCGCTGTTTACCATGCGTAAGCACAGGAACATTCCACCAGTTAGCTGGCACTAAAGCTGCCCGCTTGGTGGCACTGGTTGCCATCCTAAGCTCATGTAGCTTACGTCATCTGCTACCAGAAACTACCAAGATTCTAGCCCACTATGTGGCACTGTTTCTCCTCGCTACGCACAGAAAAACTGTGCACTCTAACCGCAATATTATTACATAGTTAACGTCTATGCACATATTACTTAAGAGATAGATAGCATATAATTTAAAGGTGTGAATAATGTAGAAGCCACAACTATGCAAATCTGCTTTGGTTATTAATACTGTTACATTCTGTTTCATCGTCTGATAAGTCCGTGTATTTTACATTTATTCTTTTTAAAAATCGATCTTTTTTTTAAAATTATTTTCTCTAAAAATGATTTTTTTTTTTTTAAAAAAAAAAAAAAAACATGACCACAACTATTTAAATCTGCTTTGACAACTAACACTTACATTCTAATTTCACCTGATAAATCGATGTATTATTAAATTAATTTCTTTTTTAAAATCGATCTTTTTTTAATGATTATTTTCTCTAAAAATGATTTTTTTTTTAAAAAAAAGTAATCTTTACAGCAGGCTTTCTTTCAACAATGCTAACAATTGGGCTAAGCTAATTTTTACACCCCCCCCCCTACAGCAATATTTCTTTGAAAACTTTTGTTTTTACACTTTCAAAAAATATTTCCACTAACTGTTATGTAATACAAATTATATTTCGGTTTATAGATCTTTCAATTAGCAAACGTTTTATTTTAAAAAGGTTTTTGTTCTTAAAGCAATGTTTTTTTTTTTATGTTTTATTAACGAAGATGCTGGCTAAACTTGGTTGTGTGCATAAATGATATATAAATATAGGATTCATAAAATTGAATAGTATGATCAAGACTCTTACTATCAGTTCCAATTTGCTGTGAATAAGATGTCAGAGAATTGCAGTTTGCATAGTGTGTGGTGATTTATCCACAAGCTCTCTTCAGTGTAAAAATCGAGTAAAAATATTCAAGGCATAAATATTAATTGAAGTTGTATTTAAAACTTTAGGATCATTTTAATAACTAAAAATGTCATATACTCACAAGGAAATTTCAAAATAATAGGTTTTATAAATGTGGCAAAAGTAAGATATTATAAAGACTCAGGAAAAAAAAAGATTTAGAGCAAAATGCAAAAGTTAATGATAATATAGCAAAAATTCTATTTTGAAGGAATCAACACGAGATGTAAATTAATGAAGATCCAAGAGATGTGAAAGAGTGTCATCCACAGATATAAGTTGCAAATTAAAAAATATATACATTTAATATCTTCATTGACTGTTAGAATTTAAAATGTCATGGTCTATAAAACAAACACAGATTGAGGAACTATTTTTGAAGTTTGGATTGTTTTGTGTAAAAAGTTAAGAATAATAGAAGCAGAAACAGTAATAGTAGTTGTAGTAGTAACAATAACAAACAAGGTAAAAACACTATAAACTTTAACTGGATGCACACCCTTAAGAAAATGATAGTCTTAAATTTTTACTTAAAAATAAAATAAACTTTTCCAGTTTTATTTGTAAAAAAAGATAAATAAGTTTGATTTTTCCATAAAATCAGCTGCAATAGAAATAATAAGTTATTTATAGATCTCATAAGTAACAATTTTTAGCCCAGTTTACAATTAAGTCAATCACATATCTTTTAAAATTGCAACAGAAAGTAAAAATTATCTCAGAGATGGTAAATATTTATTACAGATCTTAAATGGTCCCATAACTTAAAAATAAAAAGAAGGAAAAAAAAACTGAATTATCTAATGCAAATTACTGCTATTAGTAAAAAAAAAACTATTTATCATGAAAAAAAGTTTATAACAGTTAAATAGTTTGAAAATAACTTAAGTTATCAAAGAATTCCATTTGACTTTAAAAAAGTCTTGAAAATCATTTAATCAAACATTTAAAAATAATTTTAAGAGAATTCAATATATATATACGCAACCAATGAGATCTGATACAATGAAATAATTGGTTTCAGAAGCTTATTTATTTTATCATCCATTCAATGTAGCATACAAAATACATGTACTCAGAGGTTGCCATGCAACTGATAATATAACAGACTTCAGGTACCTTACTAAGTTTACCTATCACTTCCAGCTATATCGTGAAAGCCTACCTCATGAGTAGATATGTTGACACTTTTAGATGTACCTTGACAGCATGTCTCATGCCTGATTTAGATTCTAGCAGTTTCCAGTTCTAATGTACATGTGCCTCACTGCTGTAACCATACAGCGAATATGTGTACTGCCATTCAGGTCTGATAGTAAATTGTTGTCCTTATCTCCAACTGGACTAACTATTTATAATCAGATTTCCTTCCACAATGAAAACAATCAGATTCACTGAACATTATCATCCCTTGGCCTGTTTCTACTATTGGGCATATGATATCTATTCACATATCTATTGATCTTTTGTAATGAATACTCAATCTAATTGAGAAAAGATGGAATCTGGACTAGTCCATTAGATGAAGATATGTTGAGATATAACACATATCTTAATAATATTTGCATATTATTCACTTCAAAATTTCCACCTTCTTGCAAGATAATGTTCAGCAATTCTATCTGCGTTAACATCATGCACTATGCAATCCAGCTGTTTTTCGGAATCTGGTGAACTATACTTTGGTAACAATAAAAAGTTTTTTTGCTGAAAAGTGAAAGCGTGTAAGATTTTTGAAATTCAATATTAATAATTTTTTTGCAGGAATAAAAATTGTATTAGGAGAATAAGTAAAAATTTGTTGAAATAACTCCTTGCCTTTTTATAAATTATCATTTCATTGGTATTATTTTCTTCCATTTGCTTTTGATTAATCCACATTAGGAAAAGTTTCCATTTGTTCTGTGATGTTACAACATAAACTATACAATCTAGAAATATCTTTCACTATCTCTGCACTTTTAAATTGATTTTTTCTTAAATGGTGCAAATTTATAGTCATACTGTCTATTTTGGAGCTTTCTTTTCTAGACTAAAATAATCCTTTTTTTATTTTAAGCCAATAAACATCACATGATCCAAGGCTTCTCACTGACAAAGGCCACAAGGGGGATATTGGATGAGGAGGCACTAGATGGGGATTTTATGCACAAGCCTTCTGGCATCCATTGATTACTCTAGCTCGCTGTGTGGCAATACGTATAGTGAGTTTTGCTTTTTTTATTTTAATAGTGATCAATTTTTGCCCACTTTTTCAACTCATGATTAAAATCAATATTTGAAAATGTTACAAAAGAATTAAAAAAAAACCAAATTAATTAAGATGAACAAATTACATAAGAAAAATAAATATAAATAAACTCATTGAATGTGATAAAGGTGTCTGCTGCTTTATCAAAGCCGAAAGGCTTTAAAAGTTTACACATATAATTGTTTTATCGGCTAATAGCAATCATTATAACACTTACTATTTCAGATAATTGCACTTGTATATTTATCAATTATTTGTTTAGCACTTAGATTTCCACTATTGTTACCATGATTTTGCTTTGAATTTTTTTTTGATGTCAACATTAATCCATTTTCAAAGGGTGCTTTTATGACTCATGGCTAAAATAATTACAATATATGCATCTAGGAAAATACTTAAAAAATATCTACAAGGAATTTTCACTTCTAGAAATTTAATCATTCCATGTTAACACTTCAATTTCAGCCATTATCATTGTAATTTCATTTTGAAATTATTTTTTTAATGTCAACATTAAATTCTGTTGTTACGATGTGTGGCTGAAATTATTACATTGTACATATTTAGGATATGTTATATATGAATACAATATTTTCACTGCTAGAGTTAGAAAAAAAGTACACATACTAAATTGATAATTAAGACTAATACGACAAAGATGTCTGCCATTCTAATGGTCATTGTAAAATATATACAAAAATAAAATTTAATAAAAAAAGTGTTCATTGCACTGTTAATTCACTCTGTAAATCTTTGTTGTACACTTCACTGTATATAGATATGGAATGATATATATTTTAAAATAAATTTTTGTTAAAAAATTTATGGAATATATTTAATATTGATTTATAATGTTTCATTAAAAACTAGTTTTTTTGTTTTTTTTTTTAAGTTCACATCATTCTGAATACACATTTTATTCTATAGATTTAAAATGAAGTAATAAAACAACTTTTTATGTCTGAATGATTTCTTAGGAATTTTAAAACAAACTGCTGAATATTCATGCACCAATTTAAGATAACACTGTTGTAAATTATTTTTTACTTTTCAAAAGAAAAAAAAAAATTCAGGACATCATTAAAAATACAAGTACATTTTATTTATTTTAAGTATTTTTCTTATAAATGTAGATTTCTAATTACAAGATGCAAAATATATATATACAAAAAGAAACAAAATGCAATAAGCAAGACATTTAATTTTTCTTCAATTACGTTTTCAAGCAACATGCTTTAATGAATTATTTTCTTGTTTAATTAATATAATACTGTGTCATCATATATTAAAAGATTCCCTTCATTATTGTGGAGTAAACACCACTTATCCAGAACTCATTAATTTTGAAATTTGAAAAACAAAGATTTCCAGATTATGTAATTTTTTTTATTGATTCACTACTGACATAATATATTGATGTAACAAAAATCCTATGAATCTTTCAATGATGACAAGAGTTATTGACCCACAAATAAGAGAGATCTATTTAATAATAATTCATGTATCAATACAGTATTATTGCTAAGAATTAAATAGAATATTTATTTGTAATAAATTATGGGTATTTCAGATTATAAAAAAATAAAATTTATATTGTAGTGCCAGACCATCAGAATAAAAAAATATGTATTAAGAAGTGCTTTTCAATAGTGGTACTTCAGACGAGAACTCTGATATTCATAAAAATAAAAATAAAAAACAGCATAAAAAGCACAAAATAACTGACCAATCCAGATTTAAATAGTATGAGGAATGTGGTCATACCCACCAATCTTGCCAAGCCAAATTAAGTATTCCAGTAGAGCTATAATATCTGCTATATTTCGTTTCAAGCCCTACTCATGTACATCATACATTGTGTATAATAGCTCACGCTTTGTTGATAAGTTTTGATTACAATAAAATACGTATTGTTTAATGAACTGCAAGTTTACAATACCTTTCAACACATATAAATTAAGCTTTAGTATAAAACATTTAAAATAATAATAATGCAGTTTAATAACAATAAATTGAGAGAGCAACACACACACACACATATATTAACTGTAGGTGTGTTCAATCATTCACATTCATTCAAAAAATAAAAATAATTAAAATTTAATGTTCTGTATCTTTATTTATTTTATTAAATAAAAAGAAAAGTAAACAAGTCTGACAACAAGTTTCAATACCCCCCCCCCCCTTACAGAAATATAACAGCCATTTCATTATTAGCAGACTATGGCTCTCTAATTGTTTTGATATTTCTAATTCCATAATAAGCTGAGAATCTATGCATTCACCTATACTTGCCATTACCCTTCAAATTCTTAGATGAACTCTTCAAATGTTAAGTGTTCTGATGCAATACAAAAACATTTCACATACTTTTTTTCTGCCACTATTATTAGATCAACAATTCAATTTTCAGTTTATTGATTAATAGATAATTTGCATATTTTCTTAAATTTCATAAAACTTCTGACTTGATACTTAGAAAATATTTTATCAAATAAAATACTGTACCATATCATAATAAAAAAATATAAATAGAATGTGTTTTCAACTTGAAGAATTATTGTTAAAACAGGCAAAATTCACTATATATAGTGCTCTCAGATCCAAGGCTCCTCACTGATGAAGGCCATAAGCCAGAAACTAGTCTGGGGATATTGGATGAGTAGGCACTAGATGGGGATTTTATGCACAAGCCTTCTGGCATCCATTGATTACTCTAGCTTGCTGTGTGTGGCAATATATATATATATATATAGTGAGTTTTGCCTGTTTTAACAACAGTTATACACAAGCATAAGAGGTGGTGGTCATGTGATGTTTATTGAAGAATTATGTATGGTGCTCTAAAATGAAAAAAAAAAAAAGATTGCTGCTATATAATATAATTTATTAAATTTACAACATTTTATGTTTTTATTTACATTTTTTTTTTTTTTGCATAACATATAACTAAAGAATATATTGATACAACACATATCACAGCTTAATTGTACAAAAATGTGATCTACTTCAATGACACAAAATTAAAAAGATTAGAGAGAAATTAAAAAAAGATTAAATGGGACTCTATGAATTTGTCTGTTTAAGTACAAGTAAAGAAAAAAATATATATTTTTTTTAAATTCCAAACTGCAATAAAAAGTTTATAAATTAAATTTAACTAGTTTGAATTCAGACTTGGTAATAAATTCTGATAACCTATATTACTATATAAATATGAAACTTCATTTGTTTGTGACTTTATAACTCAACACATATTGCACCAATCTTGAAAAATCTTGCATGATTTTCTTTCTTTTTTATTGTATAGAAATTTACTAGCTTATAAATTTTTGACTTGTTTTAAAAAAAATTCTAATATGCAATATAAAAACACATGGAAAATCAATATCATAATTGTTTTCAAATAATGCCATAAAAAACTCAAAAGATGACTGCACTGATTAAAAGATTACAGAATTGGAAATTTTTTTAAAACGAAAGTATAATTTTTGGTAAAGTCAGGTAAAATTGGATTTTGTAAATATATTTTAAATTAATTTAATTGTTGTTCGTAACTATTTATTTAATTTCTCATTTGAATGACAATTTAGATAAGTTAAAATAATGAAATTTTACACTTTTAGGATGTCAGTTTAAATATATTTAACACGTGAAAAAGTAAATATTAAAATGTCGTGGGTATATAAAGAAAAATATTGAATTTGATAAACTTTTACCATTTCCCTTTAAATATATTCTCACATAATAAATTAAGATGAATCCTGTGTATTAAAATAGATACTAGAGAAATGAAGAGATAATAATTTTTGGTAATCAAAGTAAAATTTTACTGATTAAATGTATTTCCAATTATTCAAACTTCATTTGGATCACATATTTAATTTCTTACTTGTACATATTATGACATTAAAATTTTATAGTCATTTAAAAAATTATCACATGAGAAGTATAAAATAATTCATTTTAAAATTATTGTTTATTGTATTTAATAAAAGTTATATTTTTTATGATACTGCTGTTGATAATTATTTAAAGTAAATATTGTGTAAATATAATTTAATTATCAAATTTTCACCTCATGCAAAAAGACAGCTAGAGAAATGGAGAGAATTAATGAGTAAAAAAGTTATTTGGTATTCAATACATCAAAAATCGAAAATGGAATACATAAACATATTTTAATTATCAAACTTTCTAATAATGGTGATGGAACATCTAAAGAAATGAAGTGAATTAGTGAGGTAAATTTTTATCTGGCATTCAGTACATCAAAAATGAAATTAAGATAATAAAACATTAAAAAATTTCCATTGCTCAGAAATCTTCCTTATATATATATAAATTAGAAATATATTTAAATAATTAACTGCCTTAGTAAAATACAACAATGTAATGTAGTTGAGAATTAAAACATATTTAAGGAATATTTACATGAATTATCAACAGTAGTTAAAAATGACCTACAATGTTTATAAAAATGCTTTACAATATTTATTTTTAACAGCTATTGATAACTCTTGTATTATTATTTCATAAAAATGTTATTTAAATATATTTTAATTATCAACTACATTACATTCTTTAAATCTAATAATGCTAACTATAAGAAAAGTTGATGAATACTTTCTGCATTTTCACTAATGAGTTACCTAATACAATTTAAATTTGCCTTTAGCACTAGTATTAAGAATCACAAAATCAGCTTATCATCAGAAAACTAAATATTCATCCATAGAAATAAAAAAACTAGTGATTGGTCAGAAAACAGACATTTCAGACTTTATACAATTAATTTGTGTTGCTTTTTGGAAAAAAAACATGCATATATATGTGTGGGTGTTTATGTGTGTATTTCTGTATATATATTATTATCTTTTGGCAATTTGATAGTTTCTAAGTGCTGAAAAATAAGAAAACATTTCATTCCATCCATATAATGCAAATATTTCTGACAGATTTTATAAATAGTTTTCTATTTCATTATTTCTATCATATGCAATTTTGAAATAGTAAACAATAAGTAACAAAATGATTAATTTATTTATAAACCAATAAATAAATGATTTACTTATAAATAAAAATGGATTAACTTATTATAGACAAATTACTTTATTTGCATAATTTAACCATAGCACAATCTTGCATGATAGAATAAACAAATCATTTCATTTGCATATCTTGGAATATTCAGAATTATGCATCTTAGAAATGATGAAAATATTTATTTTGTTACTTCATTTGCATATTACAATCATTCTACTGCACACAAATTCTCTTCAATTTTATGATCACTAAATTTTTTGGATGGCTTCCACTGTTAAGATGTATAAAATAATCTACAAATGTTAAGTTTCAAATCAACATTTTTTCAAAGTAAATTTGTATGATTTTTTGTATTTTTTTTTTTTATTCGGTCCGAAAATATTCTCATTATTACCTTTCAGATCTTTCACAAGATTTTAGGCTGGGATTGGATTTCATTTTCAATCAAAATTGGAACTGCTAAATAAAGAAAAATATTCCCATTTTGAAGATCATTTTTTAGATATTTTTTCTGTCTTTCTTTCAGTATCAGTCACTTTTATTCTTCTAAAAGTCAACTTCAATTGTACCAGAACCTGAATGTTCTAATGCTTTCTTAACACAAATTCACGAAATATATTTTAACCATCTGAAGTTTTCTATGTGTAAAACCTCTCATGATTTTACAATCATTCAGTTAATTATCATCATGCTGATATCTCTCACTTTTAACCTATAATCACATATAAACATATTTTCTTTCTTCTTCCACAGCAAAACAATCTCTTCAAGTATAATTTTTATTCCATCTTTATGATTATTATTCATGATTACACATGAAGAAGTTTTAAAAGTAAATAAGAAAATTATTTTTACTTTTGGTGTTAATAGAGTACTTACACCACTATGATTAATGTTATCACCAGAATGCATATTCTTCATGCATCTTTCATGCAATCCCTCAATACCCCTGGTGTTAATAGAATACTTACTCCACTATGATTATTGTTATCACCAGAATGCATATTCTTCATCCATCTTTCATGCGATCCCTCAATACCCCTGGGTGTTAATAGAATATTTACTCCACTATGATTATTGTTATCACCAGAATGCATATTCTTCATGCATCTTTCATGCAGTCCCTCAATACCCCTGGTGTTAATAGAATACTTACTTCACTATGATTATTGTTATCACCAGAATGCATATTCTTCATCTATCTTTCATGTGATCCCTCAATACCCCTGGGTGTTAATAGAATATTTACTCCATTATGATTATTGTTATCACCAGAATGCATATTCTTCATGCATCTTTCATGCAGTTCCTCAATACCCCTGGTGTTAATAGAACACTTACTCCACTATGATTATTGTTATCACCAGAATGCATATTCTTCATCCATCTTTCATGCGATCCCTCAATACCCCTGGTGTTAATAGAATATTTACTCCACTATGATTATTGTTATCACCAGAATGCATATTCTTCATGCATCTTAAATGTGATCCCTCAATACCCCTGGTGTTAATAGAATACTTACTCCACTATGATTATTGTTATCACCAGAATGCATATTCTTCATCCATCTTTCATGGGATCCTTCAATACCCCTGGTGTTAATAGAATACTTATTCTACTATGATTATTGTTACCACCAGAATGCATATTCTTCATCTATCTTTCATGCGACCCCTCAATACCCCTATCACTGTTTTCACTTACATAATGCTACATCTGATATTCTATTTTGCATTTTTTATAATAAATTCTCTGTAGTTCTAGCATACCTCACAGCTATTCTTACAACATTTGGATAATTTGAACAACTTTTTGATACTTATAGCAATCGACCATTTTTAAAAAACTACACCTTCCATAATCTAGTGCAGTTATAGAACATCAGATTCAAGAGTGTTAAGTTATGAGATTGATTTCTAATTCTGGAACTTCCAGTACTCTTAACTTTCTTGTGAACTCTCAAGCAATAAAACCATGTGATTATTATTTATTAACAATAATAAAAAAAAACTGTCACACAATTTGCTCATCAAAAATCTAAAATATCAATAAAAACACTAAATAAAATATGAATTGCTGGAACTATATTTTTTGTCTGGTTCTCACTTTTGTAAAAAAATTTCTTGTTTGATTTATTTAAAAACTAAAGCTCACACCAATGATGATGATGATAAAACACAATCTATTTATGAATTTTGACTAATCAAAAACATATCATTCAATATGCATTATCTTTTGAAAAAATAGAATAAACATGCTAGGGAACAACAACAACAAAAAAAGAGAAATGTAAAAAAAAAAATAATGTATTTAGTAGTAATAATTAAAATATATATTTTGTGGCTACTTTGACATATCCTCATACATACTTATATTTATATATACACACAATATATTCATGTAATACCATTCTTTAAAATACAAAAAGTCTTACTATGTTCCTGATCTAAACCAAATAGTTTAAGCTTGTTGGCTTCATGTTGTGCTTTCTTTTTTAATCTACAAGCTCTGCAAAAGAAGAAAAAAATTGAAGTATAATGAATAAAAATTTAAAATGAAAACTATCTTCTTTCAAAATACATTTTTATCAGTAAAACAAACATTATACTAATTTAATTAATTTAAATTTTTGATCAATTTTTTAAAAAAAAAGAAAGATAAAAGTATGCAAATTCTGTTTTAAAAAACTTTAACAACATATATATCATTATATATAAATATAACATATGGAACAAATATACATTTTTTAATATAATTATTTGTGCCTCTCTAATTCAATTAAATAAAATAAATCAAATAATATTTTTTAAAAAATTCATAAAGTATACCAATTTACTAGTATTATTTTTTATATTGATTATCAATTAAATGTTAATTAACCAAAATTATATCTCCAAAATTTTTAGACTATGGATAGGATGATACATTCTAGAGATCAGGTCTTTGTTTTCACATTCAGCTCTGTCACTTCTGATGCTGGATTTTCTTATAAATCCCAAATGGTATCCTATTTGGTTCTTTTCTCAATGATTTTTTACATTTTTTATTAGTATACTAAATTCAATGTATTATTGGTTCATATAGTACATTTCAAAATACTATAAAATATTTTTGCCACACATTAACGTGGCTATTTCTGTATCTGTTTTATTTTCTCTAATTTATTCTTTAGTTTCAAGCAAGATTGGTCTTTCATATTCTATGAGCTGATTATAAATAATCAGTATCAGATCTAATGAAAAATTCAGATCTCCATTAATCAATAAAAGTGAAAACAAATTTGATTTCAGGGAATGCCCACACAGTGTTTATGTAATTGAATGACAGGAACCAAACTACAGTAAATCAAGAGTAAGATTAAAGCAGCATATATATATATATATGATAACAGATGGCGTTCTACCACAAACACCGCCAAGCGTAGTTTTCTGTTTACATAAACGTCAGAGCGAGCATTCACTATCTCTAACTTTAATTCCACTTTCAGATCATGATTTCAAGCTATTTGCTATCGTCAGTGAAGGACAGGAATAAGAAACTTGTGTTTTTTTGTTTTTCATATATATATAAAATAAAGCCACAATAGGTTCAACAATATCATCAGTATTATTTGGCCAATTTTTAGTTCTAAAGAAGTACAGATATTTTGCCCTGAACGTGATAAAAAGTATAAAATTAAAGATCCCTGATTTATTAATAATTTAGATCCAGTTATGAATAGAAAATATAATAATATTTGGTTTAGCATATTTTAGAACATGCACATTTAAATGTACAATTTCATTTTTGGATATAATGATCATTGTATTCAGCTCCGAAAATTCATTAAAGTTGTATTTAATATACAGCATTATTAGTATTGTCTTTATTATCATAGTAATTTCCTTTATAATGGAAATTATTTTTATATATGAAATAATTTTATTTTCAATAATCTTCATTCAAAATTTAAATTTGAAACTTCATGCTTTTGAATTCTTTGTGTTCTTTATTTCAATATTTTAAATTATAAATATTTTAGAAATTCTCATAAAAATGTGTAAAAGGAAGATTAATTAGAATACTGCATTTTAATGAAGAAAACATAGGATAATAAAGAGTTTTGTTTAATTTGCTTTGAAATTCCCCTTGCTAAATTTAAAGAATACATTTTTTAAATGAAGATTTCTATCAAATGAAATTTTTTTGACTAATTTCATTCTCTACAATCCTAAGTATTAAATAATTTTTCTATATTGTTGATAAGTAATATATACATATAATTTTTGATAGTTCTTCATATATTATTACATTAAAAAGCTTTTCTTCTCTCATTTATAATAAAGAAAATCTAAGAATGTAATTTCCCTTTAAGGTGTGCAATGAATTTACAAAAAACATTATTCAAAAAGCATTATAAAACAATAGAGATAAAAAAAAATTTCTTCAACACAACTGAAGTTTTTAGATTTAACTTGAAATAAAAGCATGTGGCAGGAAGGGGTGGGAGATACAGAAATTAATTAAGTCAATCTCTTGAAGAATTGATTTAATTAATTTATGCCCCTCCCCTCCATACTTTTATTTCAAATTAAATCTAAAAATCCCAAATGTTGTTGAAGGAACTTTTTTTTTCTTTTATTGCACAGTAAATAAAAATGTTCAATATATATTACAATAACAAATTAAACAATCACTTTCTTCTTTAAAATATATATGTTCTCCAACATTATGAATAAATTCACGAACTTCTTTTCAAAAACTTCATTTCCATACAACTTCATTTCCATACATTAACTATATGAACATATATATATAATCACATATTATACATTTTAATCATTTCAACTGGTTTTTTCTCCGTTAGTCATTTTATACTTAATATGTAAAAAAGGAAGTTTTATAATAAAGGGAGATATAATAATGTATAGTTAATATGTTTTATTATTGTGAATTTGATGTGTTAATGTTTAATATATGAAAGAGATTTGTATTTAGAGTATTATGTAGAGATGTGTATTTTTTTTTTGTTATAGGTCCTCAAAAATGACTGTAATGGGGGAAAAACAGTTGAAACATTAAATGATGGAAATAGTCCAACATATCACATCTTGTATAATATGTGACTTTATATATATGTTCGTATAGTTAATTTAAGGAAATAATGTTTTTGAAAAGAAGTTAGAAGTTATTTATAATATAAATAAAAATATAAAACTATATTGTACTTCAAATCAACTATATATATAACTAGATACTTCTACTATACATTAATAAGTATACCTTTTCTGTATATCATATTTAGTATATGTATATAACTATATATATGTAAAATAAAGCAGTAAATACTCTTCTGTTGAAAATTGTTAGACATTTTTTCTTTTTATTTGAAAATAATTTTTTTTTAAAAAAAGCTTAACAAAACTATATTATAAACAAATTTTCTTATTTTAACTTAAATGAAACCAAGAAAGTCGTGTGCATTAATTAAAATATACTGAATTTCTAAGAACGATTTTTAAATCTGATATCAAAAATACTCAAAACTTTCCTTTCCATTCTTCCATATCTATGAAACTAGGTCACCTACCTAAAATATTATTGTGCCCTAGCACTTTAGTAGAGATTTAAAATATATTTATACAAAATTTCAACAAATTACATTAAATTTAAATCTACTAAAGATTTTAAAATAATATAACTTTACACTGAAAGGAAAAAAAACCCCTACACCACCCTGTCACAAGTTTTATTTAAAACATATTAAAGTTCTCAGAATAACACTTTTTAAATTTGATTTCAAAATTTTCCTATCCTCTGTTCCAAATCTAAAATATAGGTCCCATATTGCTTTGCTGGTATTTCTTATGTTCCAAATTGGAACCAAATCTATTGAACCTCAATTTTAAAATTGTATTCTAACATAAATAATAAAAGTGATTACAAAGATTTACAAACAAACATACCAACAAACAAATATTCTAATTTAAATAAAAGCATTTAAAAAAGTTTTTTTCTAAAAACAAAAATTAGTGACTGATTATATCCAGCACACACACACATATATATATATATAGTATGTGTCACTACATAGATTCTCTATTGACCATAAATATTTCAAAGTACTAACTTCTCTGGATCATGACTTACAATATGAAATATATTGTGTTTTGTTTCTTAACCCATAATGGAATAATGAGCAAACGTAAAATTTTGTTTTAAATTGGACAAAACTGCTAATGAAATATTTGAAATAATTTAATTTGTGTATGGCAATGAAATCATGACTCACAAATATATTTTCAAGTTATTTGCAAGATTTCATGATGGTAAAGTGAGCATTGAAAATGATCTATCAAAATATAAAACACAGTGTCACATTTCATGTCATAACCTGAGATTTAGGCAAGTTTACACTTTAAAATCTTTTTAGGAAATAGTACTGCAAGCAGCTTGGAGGAAAAATCTGAATGTAATCTTAGAAATAAAACGAAAAACAAAAGAAATAATTTAGCTATTTTTCATTAATGATTTCTTTCTTTTGAACAACAAATAACACATTACCTATAGTCTATATTACTTGATATTAAAAAAATATTTATTGTTATCAGGGATATATAGTGAAATAAGCCAAAGTAGATTATCAATAACTATAAAATCATTATTCAAATAAGAGATATTTTTCTACTGATAATATATTATCTAAATCATAATAAATTATTATCATCAACTGAACATCTATTTTTATTGAAATAAAATTAATTTTAATAAAAGTAGAATGTAAATATCCATTTATTCATTTATTATTGGCTTAGACAACACCTGATTATTTACAAGGTAATATATATATAATGTACTTTTAAAATATTCTCAAGACAAAATACTAGAAACAAATTTTCTCTTTTTTAAAAATACAATTGGTTATTAATAATTATCGCCTGTTTTAAGACTTATTTATTCCATAATAAGCCTTAATAATTTATTTATGGAGGCTATCTTAAAATATTTGCTATAATTTACTATAAAGTCAATAAGAACCAAAATGACAACTGTGAATAAAAAAAATATAATTTTTATACTGCTTTTTTTAAATGTATACTAAAATTCAAAGATTTAGTGGTTCATATAATACATTTCAAAATAATACAAAAGGTTTTGGCACACTTAGTACCAGGTTATTTATGTACTTGTTTTATTTTCTCTAATTTATTTTATAGTTTCAAAAAGATTTGTTTTTCATATTATATTATTAGCATGGTATTAATAAATTATAAAATTAATATTAATACCTATTAATAATCCATGCTTTAAAAAAATTCAGAATTAAGTTAATCTATTAAATTATAACAAAAATTTCTGAAGCTGTATTATCAATTACTATGGACCATTTTTATCAAAATAATAAAAGATCTTGTGGCATAGAGCATTTGTTTGTCATATTCTGATCCGAAATTGGAAATTTTTATATGTCATAAGTAAACTTAAGATTTCTCATTTATATATCTGGATAATAGACAATTTATCTAGTTTTTGTAAATAAATGAGTATTATCTAATATTAACTACAGGATAAAGGTAATTTAAACTGGCCAGTTGAGGATTAATGTGCTGATTGTAAAAACAAATAAATACTATGATATGCTCTTCATGATTAATGAGATGTTGTTTTATTTCTTTTATGGATGCTAAACACATGATTTATCTTTGTTCTAATTATATAAATACACAAATTTGAACTCAGGATTTCAGTCTATTCATCTTCCACTCTATTCCAAGTTCAAATTCCCTATTTATATATAAGACATTCAGTTTAAACATATTACATATTACCTTAGACTTTATTTTAAAATAGCATCAAAACTAGCAAAATGATTAAGATTTATTATGGAATAACCAATATATTGACATACAATATACAGTATATATATATATTTTACTCTTAATCATATATTTTTTACAATTACTTACTAAATAACACATTAATATAAAATATATTATTATCCATATATATTCATAGTGATGAAGTAGTAGAAGATTTTTATATGGATGTACAAAAGGCTTTTGATCAGAGTAAACAACATTTTAACATTGTAATGTGAGACTTTAATGCTAGAATTGGGAAACAAATGAAAGATGAAAATGCTGTAGGGAATTTTGGTTATGATAATAGAAATGAGAGAAGACATAGACTTGTGGAGTTTGCAGAAAAAGAAAAAAATTATATTATGAATTTTTTTTTTGAGAAAAATGTTAAAAGGAAATGGATATAGAAGCATCCAAATGAAGGTACAGCAGAATTGGATTATATTTTGACTAACAGAAAATACATATTTCAAGATTGTAATGTTCTTAATAAATTTAACACAGGAATGGATCATCGCTTAGTAAGATGTAAGATACGTGTTAATGCAAAACAAGAGAGACAAAAATTATTAAGAAAACAATATTTATAGTTGATATTCCTAATCTTCAGAAACATGCTAATGAATTTAAATTAGATCTTATAAATCGGTTTCAAGTATTAGTAGATTTTGAACATGATTCAGATTTGAATGAAATTAATAAAAAAATAACTGATACACTTTTAAAAACTGCAACAAAGATAGATGGTAGAAAAAAGCAGCAATTGACCAATAAAATTTCTACTGAGACTAGAGAATTTATGAAGAAAAGAAGGAATATGAAGATATACAAAAATGATACATTAAAAAGGATTGAATATCTCGAATTTTGTAAAATGGTGTGGGAAAGAGTTGAAAATTATATAAGAAAGTATAACTGTGAACTAGCAATGAAAGCTGTAGAAGAGAATAAAAGTCTCAAGAGTGTAAAACAACATTTTGGTATTGGTAGGGAATTTATATCTGCAATAAAAAAAAAAAAGATGGAATTGTTACTAAAAAAAGAGATGACATCATGAAATGGGTAGGAGACTTTTATCAGAAATTATATAGTAATAAAGAAGAAGTACCTCCCATATCTATTACATCTTCAGAATTGCCCAGAATTTTAAATAAAAAAGTGAGACATGCAATTAAATGTATGAAGAAACAAAAAAACAACAACCTGGTAATGATGGAATTGTAACTGATATATTCAAAGAAGTAGATGAAGATATAGAATTTTTTTAGCAAAGTTATATACCAAATGTCTAAATGATAAAGATGTACCAGATGATTGGAAGAATGCAGTATTTATATTTAAAAAAGATGATAAAGAAAATATTAGAAATTACAGACCTATCAGCCTTTTATCAATTTTAAACAAATTTTTTACTAAGATAATTATAACTCGACTACAGAGAACATATCCAGGTATTGAGAAAAGTTATAGAAAGAACAAATGAATATGAGTTGCCATTATGCTTTGGATTTGTAGATTATGAAAAGGCATTTGATTCTATAAACATTTCTTCAGTGATTAAAGCATTGGATCATCAGGATATAGATCCAGGATATTATCATATTTTAATGAATATTTATAAAAATATAACAGCAACTATTATATTACATAATGATACTAGAAAAATCAACATTGAGAAGGGTGTAAGACAGGGTGACTCCATATCTCCAAAACTTTTTACAGCAGTGCTGCAAGAAGTATTTTGTGGATTAAAATGGGAAGCTAAAAGAGTGAAAGTAAATGGATATTTTTTAAGTCATTTAGATTTTGCAGATGATGTAGTTGTTTTTGCAAATAATGCTTTAGAGCTGCAGGAAATGTTGCAAGAGTTATCAGATAAAAGTAGGACTACAGATAAATGTTAAAAAGACTAAAGTAATGTTTAATGGATTTTCTCAAAATATGAAAGTAAAGATCGATTATGATGAGTTAGAAGTTAATAGCTACAAATACCTTGGTCAGATTATTAATACAAGATGAAAACATAATGGATAAAATTAATCATAGAATTAAACTTGGTTCAAGTGCTTTTGGTAGAAATAACTTGATATTAAAAGAAAATATGCCTATGCGTATGAAAAGGAAGGTTTTTAATAAATGTGTTTTACCAGTTCTTATTTATGGATCTGAGACTTGGACACTTAACAGAAGAGCAATACAGAGACTTAAGACCACTCAAAGAATTATGGAGAGATGCATATTGGGAGTAACAAGAAGAGATCGAAAACACAATATATGGGTAAGAGAACAAGCAGGTGTTAATGACCTCATTGAAAAAATTAAAAGACTGAAGTGGAGTTGGGCTGGACATATTGCTAGAAAAGATGATAATAGATAGACAATTGAAATCTTAAACTGGATTCCAAGAGTTGTAAAAGACCTAGAAAGAGACCACAGGTAAGATGGATGGATGAAATAAGAAAGTGTGCAGGGATGATGTGGAGAAGAGAAGCTAAAGATCGAAGAAGGTGGATTGAAGTTGGAGAGACCTTCATCCTACAGTGGATTGATAATGGTTGATGATGATGATATGTTTAAAAAGTATAAATGCAAAATATTCAACAAAAGAGAGAAAATGATAAAAATAGTATAGACAGAAATAAATAGATAAAAAAAAGGGTAAATCAATAAAATACAAACATATGCTGATAAAAATAGAAAAAAAAAATATCAATTAATAAATAATATTCTTTTTTAAAAATTCACAATTAATTCAACTATTATTTGAAATCAAAAATAATAAGATGCAAAAATGATAACTGGAACCTCAGTAAATAAAAAAAAAAGAGAGAGCGAAAAGAAGATGAGAGGAATTAAGAAGAAAAAGCTATAGAGGAAAAAAACAACAGAATTAATTGATTATGCCTAAGTTGGATATATGCACAGATGTCATCAAAAATAGAAATTAATGAAATCTTTTTAAGTTGCTTTTTTCATACAAATTATATTTAATCAAAATATCATATATATGTATAGCTGTTTTTTATGATATTTTTATTACTTATTATAATATATAGATATAAATAAATAATTTAGCAAAGTATATAATTGTTATCTTGTGGAAGGAAATTAATCTGATTAAATTTACGTGCATTCAACTGTTACTAAGTGTTTTAAAAGCGTATATTCAAACTAATATAATTCAAAATTTCAGGCACTTAAAAATGAGAAACGCTCTCCTCCCTGTGATACATTAAATTTGTACAAATAATTTGTCAATTAAAATATCAGACTCATAAGTTCAAGTCCCGATTCAAGCACAGTTAATAAGGAGGGGTGGTTTATATAAAAATAAGCTCTAAGCGCCCCCTCATGTAAATTTAATCTAATAGTGCAGGTGTGAAGATTAATTTTCTTTTACAAGGAATGAATATATATATATAAACAGAATGATGAAAAAATAAAAATAATAAATAAGTCAATGATTTAATTGGACAGCATTTGTAAATTGTAAGTCAATAAAGTTTTTAAAGAAAAAATTTTTTCACATGTATTTAAATAAAGCACATACTGATATGTATATATTTAAAATGTGCAATATATATCATGTGATATAAATCTCAGCTTTTTATTTTTTTCAAATATCAAATATTTGGTATAACTCAAGCAATGTTAATGAATTGGAGATTAAACCAACTGTTAATTATTGTAGTTGTATGTAATTAAGGTTATTAAAGGTTAATGAGTATATTTTAGATAATTAAAAAAATCCCCCCCCTCCCCAGTCATTAATCAGAGTGATTGGATGCTTGAGAAAAGTTGCCTTACTATCATTATTAATGATACGATTTTAGTTATTTCAGATAATTATTTTGTAAAACATGAGAAGAAGAACAATTAAAAATTCTGCCAAGATTTCTTTTTTAATTACAGCACCAATTATTATTAAGATTTCACAAACAAATAAAACAAATGACATTTGAAGCTTCAATAGATAAAAAGCCAGCAACAGGAAATCTAAATACGTAAAAATTAGTAAAAAAAAAAAAAATGTACTACAGATTTTCCATTAATTCAAAAATAAGTTTTCTTCAATAAACGTAATTGATAATGACAGCAAGCAATAATTTAAGAGAGATTATTGACTGTTGATGCACAGATGACAGGAGGATCCCAGTTTTCTGATAATGAAAATAAATTTTAAGAAATTGTTTCTTCTAATTATTTGAGTGCTATCATAGCTTTCTGATTAGTACAATCTAGTTGCCAGACGATAACACATAAAACACACCAATAAAAAAAAAACCACTCAATAATAAATTAAAAGGTTATATTTATTAATAAATTTAGAACCCAAGTGTATAAATAGAAGCATAAAAAAAATTATTTAGCAAGCAAAGTCATGTAATAAAATAAATGCTGGCAACAAGTCCATCAAATGAAAGCAATCCACAAGAAACTCTCAATTCCAAAAAGTAATTCATTTACAACAAAAAGGAAAGAAGGTATTAAATGAAAGAATGAAAATAATTTACATTTTAATAAACACAGCAATGTAAAAAATATTATTAAAATAGTAACTGATGGCAATAAGTATGTTAAATGAAAGAAATCTGTAAGAAATGAAATATAAAGAAATAATCTAATTTTAGCAAGAAGTATATTAAATAAAACAATGAAAATAATTTATTATTACATTTTTCATTTACCATTGTCAAACTCCCTCCACTCACAACTTTGATGCCATCCATTTCAGATAAATACACTAATTATTATTACTAATCATTTTTGAAACTAGATAATATTTCTAGCACAGATATAAACTTTAAACCTCAGTTAAAGATTAATATATCTGATTTTTTTAAATTTACACACGCAGAGTTATTCACCTTTCTCTGTCCTGTATGCAATATCTTTATAGATATAAAAAACACCTCCATACTTCCCCATTCTTTTTAAATTCATATAAATAAAGATATAATAAAAGACAAATGACCCCCAAGTTGCATTTTGTGCTATGTTTAGTAGACAAAAAATAATCAGTTCATGCATGGAATGTAATTCTAATATCATTCAAAATATAATTAAAAAGATTTTGATTCACTCTTTCCCATTCTGAGTGAATAACCTGACAGATATCCTTTGTCTATACACTAAAATTAGAATACATTTTCCTTGAGTTTTTTCTTCTTTTCACTTGCATAATAAAGCACCCCCCAACCACAATCCTCCATATTGGCACAATGATTCAAAAGATTATACTGCATAAAAATGCCAATGTTCTCTCTACTCATGTGATAGGTAAATTTTGAAAGAAAAAACTATTAAACAATGAATCATGTTCAATAATAATTAAGTAGCAAGTAATAAATGCCACACATAGAGTAAAATGGTGACGAATTCTCTCTCCAAGTTGTCTTCAGCACCACTTTTGAATCAGTACATGTGTTATATAGAGACATAGTTTAATTACTCACCATAACAATTACAAGGTGCTAGGATCATAAATTATAGTATGAAATGTGACAGCATGTTTCACATCGTAAATCACAAAAGAACAATATTCTAAACATCTCATGATCACCATAGTCTGGGGATATTGGATGAGTAGGCACTAGATGGGGATTTGATGCACAAACTTTCTGGCATCCATTGATTACTCTGGTTGGCACAGGGTGGCACTACTGTATGGAGAGTTTTGCCTGCTTTAATAATAATTCTCTAACATTAAATTTTGTTTTAAATTGGTCAAAATTGCTAATGAAATATTTGAAATGATTCAAACTTTATGTGACAGTGTAGCCATAAGTCATAAAAATATTTTAAGTGCTTTACAAAGTTTCATGATAGCATGGAGAATACTGAAGATGATCTATAAAATATAAAAAAAAACCACGTCACATTTTATGTCATAACTCATGCTCTAGACTTAAAATTTTTGTCGTAAATAATTATGCTTCTACATAACACATTTATTGATTCAGAGATGGTGGTGCACGCAGCTTAGAGAATGAAAATCAATTATTTTTTTTACTGGAACACACTGTAATCCATGAACTATAAAGAATCAGTTACACAATTTCAATTATATGCTATCCCAAAAAAATATTTAGTAAATAAACAAACAAAAAAACCCAATCATTTTTCATTTCTTAGCAACATATGATATTACATTTAAAAAAATAATTGTAAATAAATTTTAAATTATACCAGCAGCCATGCTGTAAATAATCATTTTCAAATTTTTTTCAGTTTACATTAAAAGCACATACATTTTATTGTCCCTTTATTATCCTTTCCAAATTTGATGTGCAATATTTCACATAATAAAATATTTTCTAAGCATAATGTCAAAAGTTTTACAAAATTTTAGAACATATCTAAAGTTAATAATGACATCAAAACAATTAAAGAGATCATAGTTTATTGATAGTGTGACTAGTGTCTGAACCTACCCTAGCGCTTCTTTAAGGAATGCCAAAGCACAAAAACATGGTCAGAGGTTTGGGGGAGAGTTCTTGACAGAAATATTTTAAATGCTTGCTCTGGCTAAGCATTTATCACAAAGCTTATTGAGGAATTGGCAATCGTCATTGATTATATCTTACAAGCTTAAGAGAATTGGGTCATGTGATCTATGACTCTTATTTTGACTATTTATAGACTAGTCTTATGTTGCTATAAAAGAAAAAAAGTTATTGAAAAGAAAAAATATCTCCCAGAATGTATTTAATAGCTATGAAAGTCAGACATTTTGCTATTTACTTCATTTAAAAAATGAAAATATAATACAATAATGTTTTTTTCTTCTTATTTATTTATTTTTTTCCAGTGAATGAAAAATATATGCAAATTTGTCACTTCAATTTATTATTAATAATAATATTTATTTTTTTTAAAATTTTGTTTATACTATAATTTTAATTTATTTATACACATCATACATATAAAAAAGGATCTTTTTTATACATATGTGTCGATTGAAAAATACTATATACTTGCAGTTCAATAAACAATTTATATTCTATTGTAATCAAAGTTTATCAACAAAATGTGAGTTATTATATGCTATTTATGATATAAGCAAGGGGGTTTGGAACAACATATAACATATATCATGGCTTCACAGTATATGTCTTTATATACATTAAATTGCTTCTACAAAAAAAAAAAAAAAACAGATTTAACTATTTCCAAATGATATTTAAAAATAAATATATAACATTTTCATTTTTCTGATTTAATGATAATGTTTGTTATTGATAGGCATTTTTTGGTGTCTTAATAAATATGATTTTAAAACAAAATAATTGTGTGGTAATTTCTGAGATGGTAAAATAATTGAACATCATCTTTAAATAAGTGCAAAATAAAAAAAAATTCCCTAAAGTAGATAGGGAATAATTATTTCCTAAATACGAAAATAAAACATTGTTCAGTAATATAAATTCTTATTATATTCCAATCTAAAGTATTACAAAGAGAATTTAAGAGAGAAAAGGTCTGACATGGTTTTACTATCTTACTTTAGTATAATGTATAAAAACAGAGCTGGCTTGAAAGAAAAAAAGGCTAGGTCCAATGTTTTTGTGCAGGATGTGTGTATGTTATTTTGCTCACAATAAACCATTTAGATATTTAAAAAATATATCTTATTTGCAGATATAGGATACTGTTTTGTAATTAGTATAAATCAAGTCAAGAATAATTATCTTCCTTAAAATTTTTATTTATTTTGAATCAGAATTCACTAAAAAAATACATTCAAGAAAATACAATTGTTCGTATTATAGGTATTTTATTTTGTTTGCTCAAATATTGATTTATTAAAATTGTACAAATTGGTTCTTATAATGCATAAATAATTTGTTATTTATAAATTATAAATATGACTTTGTGCAATTTTTTTGAATATATATTTGTGAAAACAAAATAAAATATATGTAATGCAAAAAATTATATTTTATTTTCTTGAAGGTTTTATGCAACTCCATTAATAACATCTTCATAATTAATTTTTTTGCAAATTTTGATTTTACAGATAAAACTGTTAATGAAGAGAATTGTTCGTGATTTCACATTAACATGATCAAACATTGCGAAACATTTAGATATACACAAAATGTAGTTACATTTAGCAAGTAATAAATCCTTTATTTTTTGATTTTCGCATAAGACATAGATCATGCAGGATGAGGTCTTATGTTGTGCCATTTCACTGTTCACACTATTTTGGGGCCTGCTCTATACAAAAATAAGAATAACTGACAGTGATATTCTTACTGATTTGATAGCTTTAAATCTGGTTTAAAAAACAAAAACAATTTATTTTTTTTACTATTTTCACCCTCCCCTTTTCATCCATTATTTCCAAAAGGAAGTTGTTTTTTTTTTTACTTCCTTAATTGTAAGATTTACTATTGTGCTGTACTAATTGACTACTTATATATTACTGGTATTTTTGTTAAGATTTTTTTTTTTTTAGTTATAGCAAACTATTTTTTAGGAATATTTTAATCTTGTTCAGAAGAATTGCTGAATTTGATTGGAAGAAAAAATCTTTAATGAACATATGAATGAAATAATAATGGTGCAAATAATGATAGAAAACAAATTAGCCTAAACAGAGTAAGTTTAACCATATACATTTACCTAGTTCTTGATTTAATTAGTTGAAATTATAACTAAATTCTTACTCTCTTCTCAATAAAATTAGAAAAGAAAAACTTTTTTATAGCATTTAATTTTAATATCTATTAAGCCAATAAAAAAAAATATATTAAGAAAATCACAGAATGAATATGAACGAATAAGCATCTTAAATTTACAAATGTACGCTGTATATATAATATACAGCCCAATAAAATTGGTCTTTTTCTAAGTAATGTGTGTGTACATAGTTTACCTATTTAACATAAAACTTTTAAAGCACTGATCACTAACTATGATAAAAATGTGCTCATACCTTCATCAATTGTCTTCAATGATATCATGAAATCTTGTAAACTACTTAAAAACACTTGTGCGACCCATAGCTTCACTCCCACAGACAGTATGAATCATTTCAAACATTTCACAAGCAGTTTTGCCCAATTTAAAACATTTTATAATAGCACATTATTCCATTGTGGGTTAAAAATAAAACATATTGGTACTTTTCGTATTGTAAGTCATGATCCAGAGAAATTACCTTAATATTTTTGTGGTGAATATCTAAACTATATCACTATATAGCACATGCATTGATTAAAAGATGATATTCCAGGCAGCGTGGAAAGAAAACTAATCACCTTTTCATTGGGACACATTATATATGTTTAATTATTTGAAATGCTCCACAGTTATATTATTTCAACCACACTTCCCCTTTAATAAAGAATAGCCTGATTTTTTATTTCTTTTCTATTTCTATGTTTAATTATGTACAGAATACTTTTCCCCTTAGAAACATTTTCCATTCTTGATTTTAACTAAATTCTTACTCTCTGAATAAACATATTAGAAAATGATGACTTCTTTTGTAGCATTTATTTTTAATGGTTTATTAACTCAATAAAAAAGACATTTGAAAAAAAAATCACAGAATAAAAAGACAAATCATTAAGCTTCTTAAATTTATGAATGCCCAAAGTATAACTTATAAAAAAGTAGAGAATGCATTTAATGAAGTATAATATTAAATATTTTACAGAGGAAAGGAAGACTGAAAGGAGAGGATAATGTTAGAAAAATCTGTGAAGGAGACAAAAGATACATGCAGATCCGAATATACCCTTTTTTGCAGAAGATACAAAGTGAGAAGTAAATAAGAACTTTTACCTATATTTTGTTTTATTTAATATTCTAAGATGAAATTGCTGAATGCTGTTTTTGAAAACATAGAGTTAAATCCAAATAGAAGCATTACTTTCTCAAATTTGCTTAGAGACTTAAAATTTTAAGTAGGAATTTGTAGTTTACAAAGACAGTAAAAAAAAAAAAAACTAACACAATATAAAAAAGAAAATAAAGATTAAAAGTGTTAGTTATGTGTAAGAATAAATTATTATTATTTATCAAAGCGTCCGGCCGGGAAGTGAACCCCGGGACAACTGCTTGTAAAGCAGCTGTGCTAACCACTCGGCCACCAACATTTTATACAAATTTTTGTCATAAAACAACATATACAAAATATAATTTTATTAGTTTTTATAAAACAATCTGTTTTTTAGTAAAAATAATATTTATATATGCATAAATGTTTATAATACTTTGTTATAATTATAATGAATTTAACGCACATTGATTACGTAAGTAATATTTACTAAGGCATTAAACCTTTAAGCATGTGCGCTTGAAAATACGAAGGTAGGGACCTCTACAGGTCCAAAGAGTAACCTTGTGGTTAAGACCTGTAGAGGTCCCTACCTTCATATTTTCAAGCACACATACTTAAAGGTTTAATGCCTTAGTAAATATTAATACTTTGTTATGTAAATCAATTTTCATCTTAAAAAAATACAAATAAACATTCAAAATCATAAAACAGTAACATTACAATCAAATAAAAGTAGATATTTCACATTATATTTCCTAATCTTAAAATAAAATAAAAACAACTTTATACCTTGAAGCTAATTTGTTCTTTTCCTTTCTGGATTTAGAACGAACACTAAAAGGCAATTCACTGACAGGTGTTAGATCATTAATGGTTTTGTTAAGTTTCTTCAATTCAATGCCTATTTGGTATAATTTCCTTGGATTAGGTGTAAGATCATTTCCATCTCCACGGCGAGCTTTACCTCCATGTCTTATTCCTTTTAATTGTAAACTTGGATGAAACACTGGATCTGATGGTTGACGTAATGTGTGAGGATCTGATCGTCGACTTGATATAAGTGGTCTGCGTTTTTTGGGACCTTTTGACTGGACATTATATTGCCAAAAATATCGGTCTTTTTTATCTTTTTTAAGGCAGCCTTCTGTAAATTCATCATTACTTATAATTGAATCTGTAAATTATAAAACAAATCTAATTATTTATAAATGAAAACAATTATAACATTATAACTTATGTTTAAAAAAATGCAATGTGTGTTTGAAGGATATAAAAATTGAAATATATATATATAACTTGTATGCATGTGTTTATAAACAATTTAATGCTAGTATTCGTGCAATTATCATTTATATGCACATTTAAATAATAATATTCATTGACCAGGTGGAAGAAAAGTGAAAAAGTTTTATATTGGAGCTAGTGAAAAAATTTTAATATTTTTAAATTACCAATTATATAGTACAAATTATATTATATTATTTCTAAGACAAAAAAAAATAAGAAAGGGGATAGAGGTTGTTACAACTTCAAAGCCATCATCTTAATTATCTATATTGAACAAAATTAACTTTGTATAACTAGAATAACAGATGGAAAATCATTTTTCATGAGGATGTTATCTCAATATTGAAATAAACTGAGGTAATTAAGCGTCATTTCTTACTATATTATGATTTAAGCAAATAAGTAGATTGTAATAAGGTATGAATAATATAATAACAAAAAATAATTTACATGGATAGCCCTAATATTGCCTTTTTATCTGAATCCATAAAAAAAAAAGTACCAAATTCTTAATTACCAGCATTGTTGTTAATTAATATTTTAAATATATGAATAGCTAGATAAATAAACTGCAAACTTTTCATGATGAAGCTTATCAAGCACAAGTCTTAATAAAATCCCAGTCTTATTTGCTGATCATCATGCACTCCCCACATACATTATTATTGTAATAGTTAGGTATTTACAATAGCCCTATCAGCCCTGATAGATCAAAATATATTCTATTTTTAGATATATATATATAAAATACTTGTCTATCAGATGAGAAAGTAATGAGAAACAATGTTTAAATAATAACAACTGACTTATTTATAATAATTAAAAAAACAATTTAATTTCTCTAGTCTCTCTTATATTTATAAATGTATATATAATCAATAAAATATATAAGACAACTAAAAACTATTTAGAATAGATCTGAGAAATCAATCAAGTGTATAATAACTAAACTCATTTAATTAAAATCTTTAAACCCTCTCCCAACTAGACTGACCTCACAGATCTAAACTTAATAATAATAACTAACAAATCTTATTAAGATTTAAGATGAATGTTTTTCCATTTTTTTTTCATATCACAAAGTAAATTTATGACTGTAAGCAAAGTTATTATTTATATACAATAAGGTCATTTACATCAATCTTATCAATTTTTTCTTTTGTTTTGTCTGTCTCTTCAGCATTTAAGATATTGAGTGTCAACTTAACATTTAAGATCTCCAGTTATTATTTATGTATTATTATAGCTTCACATATAAATGGTAAAAACTAGTAGATTTTTCTGACAATAAGTTTCTTTTAATTGTGCTTAGTAATGAGAAAAACTGGTTAAATGCTTAATATGTTGGCATTGTTCCTTTTCTTTGGTACATTCATCTTATAATTCATGATTTAATTCTTTGACTTCTTTTATTTTTTGATAGAGATTGTGTTTTGTTCCAACGACACAAATAAATTCAACAATAGTAGACATATCCAGGAACTTATTTTAACATTATTCAGGCATTACACTACACTTCAAAGGCTATACCTGTTACTTTATGAGCTAAACAAACCGTTAAGCTTTGAAAACAGCTATGGCCGATTAGAATGTTTTTTTGTGTGTTAGCTACCGATTCCATAGCAATCCTTATATTAAAAAAAAGAGCCCTTTACAAAATACTCTCTCATTATCTGAAAACTAATGTGTTCACTTTATTTATTAACAAACAATAATTTCGAAAATAATTTTATTTTCAAATCATATTTTTAAAAGAAAGAAACAAAAAAACAACAACAATTCTTTCAATTTTATATATTATCTCATTAATATTTATTTACCTTTTAAACACACACATTTATAAAAATTTCAAATGTTTTAAAACAATATTTTTGTTTTAGATATTAAAACTACCTAATCCTAGTTTTAAATTTCTTTTAGCTTTTTTTTAGTATTTATTTTTATAGTTATATATAATGACCAACAATAGGGAGAATACAATATATATAAACAATATTTAATTACAAAAAAGAAACAATATTAAACAAATATTTGAAAAAGAAGATATTAATGTTTCTCTCTTCTTTAAATGAATAAGTATAATTTAAAAAATATATATTTTCATGAACTGAACATCAAAGTTTTATATAAATAAGAAAAAAAGTTAAGCAAAAAAAAATTTATTTTCAGTTTGGAATGAAGAATATAAAATCTTAATTTGTAAAAAAAAAAAAAAAAAAAGAAATGAAACGAATAATGCATTTTAAAAATATTTGAAATTACCAAATAAATAAAATTAGAAATATTAAGAGCAAAAATGGCTTTACCCAAGACAAAAAAAATATTTTATAGTTAGTTGAATTATAAAGTCTAAATCTATAAGAAAAGCCACAAGCCAGAAACTAGTCTGGGGATATTGGATGAATAGGCACTACATGGAATTTTATGCACAAGCCTTCTGGCATCCATTGATAACTCTAGCTTGCTGTGTGTGGCAAAAAGTAATAATAGTAATGACTGTACTTTTTTGGATAAAACCGTAATATCAAGTACAAATACAGACTCAATAGTATTTCATAGATTAGATATAGAATCTCATTGTTGAGTGAAATGTAATCTTTTTCCCCATCATGAGTTGCAGATAATGAAGAAGCAACATATTAATATTATTATCCATTAAGTGTTCCATAACTAGATGTATATAAAAATTAAGATATGAAGGCAAAATATTTACAGTAATTATTTTTAATAAAGTATATAGTTCTTTAATTATGATGATGAAAAAATAAAAATTTTAAAATAAATACATTTATTGCACTCACAATGAAAGATATGAAAAATTTTCATCAATAACTCCAAATAAATCTTATTCATAATGGAGTTAGAAGAATCTTAATTGAAATAGCTATTTCTGAAAAAGGTAACAATAGATCAAAATTCCTTTATAACATTCAATATCATTTGTAAGATTAGTACTATCTTTAAATAATCTTTCTATGATTTTGCATCATTTACATAAATTCACAATATATCCCAATAAAAATGTGATTGATTCTCTTTCCAAGCTGCCTGCATTTCACAATCTCTAAATCAACATGTTTTATGTAATGGCAGTTTATCTACTTACCATGAAAATTTTAAGGTGATAGTGTGTTTCATATTTTCATAGATTGTCTTCAGTGCTCTCCTTCCTATCTCAAAAGCTTTCAAACCAGTTGAAAATATTCTTACAATTCAAGACTTCAATGCCATACACAATTTGAAACATTTCAAATGTTTGAATAGTAGATTATCTCAATTTAAAATTTAATACAATCATATTGTTCCATCATAGATTAAGATAAAAACACACTGTCACCTTCCATGTCATAACTCAAACTCCAGACAAGTTAGTTCGTTCCTTAAAATTTTTGCAAATAGCTAAACTATTTGGCTACATAACACACACATTGAATCAAAGATGTAAATACACTCATAGCAAACAATAAACTGCTGAAACCTGCTAAAGTAGTCACATAATAATTTAAAAGCAGTACTACTTAAAAAAATTATGATTAAGCAAATAGACATTAATATGACGTGCTATTCTATATAAAACTTCTGAAAAGTAAAGAATGTTTTTTATTTCTGAAAATTCAGAAATAAAAAATAAAAGAGAACTCAAACATGAGAGACAAAAGAATTTTAAAAAGACAGTTAAATGTTATTTATTTCTAGACCTGAAAATTAATGGAATTAAAATTTCAACAAAACATAATATTGTAGCTGCTTAAATCAAGAAATAATAGCAAATATTCCTAATTTTCAAATCATTATTAATAAAGACATTCAATAGAAACTAAAGAACAATTTTATGGGTTTGTTTTTATACTGATGTAAATAAATCATAGATAGTTCTTTGATACAATTTTTAAATTATGTAGATCAAAAAAAGAGTTTTCTACATATTATTGATTGCTCTCTCTTTTCCAATAACTTAAGAGCAAATGTAATCCTATCCAATAACTCACTAAGCATGATTTTGCATCAAACATTTTGATTGGTAACAAAAATATATAAGAGTTGCTTTGTGACTGCTAAGATTTATATGAGATTATTAAGATTTAAGGGATTTTTCCATAACAAGCATTATTACTCTGCTTAACTGGTCCACGAATATTGATGGAAACAGTATTATAGAGACTTAAAATACCTAACATAAAAAATAAGATTAGTAATATGGCCACAGGGATTATTTAATTCCAAGGGACCCACTAAGACTTAAGTGAAATACAGATGCACGACCACATAATCATAAACAAATAACAGTTTCTTATTTAAGAACTTATATTAACTCATGAAAGAAAAATAAGTAATCAACAAAATACATAAATATCTTTCTTAAATGTAATATGTTAAATTTTGATTTTAAATATAAAAAAAACTATTTTTATTTGTTATATATAAATTTATTGAAAGTAGTAAACAAAACCATTTGAAAAATAAATAAACCCATTTTTTGTAATGGTAGACTTTAAATTTTTAAAATTTTTTGTTATAATATTTCTGGTCCTGCCAATTTGCATAAATAAAATTATTTTTATAGTTTAAATTATTTTTTAGTTTATCTGTAAATGAGATATTTATTTTATATAGCGCTATGTTTTTGAATTGTAATAAACTAATAATCAGCTTTTTAAGCTAATGCTCATGCGCTTTGTGGATCTTAACAATAAATGAATACTCTCATTTTCCAATACAAGATAAATAATATTTGTCTAAATCGCATGTTGTTAATAAATTGGTAATAATTGAAAGTTTGCAAGTCTTTCACATGCGCAATTACCTCTCAGACAGCCAATCAGATTTTAAACAGCTGTCATAAGAGCGATCAGGCTTCGACACACGACAGAGATTTTGACAAGAAAAGGATGATACCAACCTTTTCTCAACTTAACTATTTATATATATAAGCCAGTCTTAAGCAACTTGGCCGGATCGCTCTTAAGACAGCTGTTTAAAATCTGATTGGCTGTCTGAGAGATAATTGTGCATGTGAAAGACTTGTAAACTTTCAATTATTACCAATTTATTAACAACATGCAATTTAGACAAATATTATTTACATACGTTGCCGATAAATTATTTTAACATCTAGAAAATTGCGGTGTAGTAAATCTGAGATATTGTGCCATAATATCTTAAATTAATAACACAATGAATGATAAGTGTATATGTTTATATATTCAAGCTTTCAGGCCAAGATGCTTAAGACTGGCTTATATATATAAATTGTTAAGTTGAGAAAAGGTTGGTATCATCCTTTTCTTATCAAAATCTCTGTCGTGTGTCGAAGCCTGATCGCTCTTAAGACAGCTGTTTAAAATCCGATTGGCTGTCTGAGAGATAATTGCACATGTGAAAGACTTGCAAACTTTCAATTATTACCAATACAAGATAAAGTCTTTGTGAAAGAATAGGTGCATTCATTCTATTCTTTCACAAAGACTTTATCTTGTATTGGAAAATGAGAGTATTCATTTATTGTTAAGATCCACAAAGAGCATGTGCATTAGCTTAAAAAGCTGATTATTAGTTTATAGTTTATCTGTGTAAACACTGTAAAGTTAATAACTTTTTAAATACAGTATACAGACTTCACATACAGATGTATATCGTGAAATAAAGAATTTGATTAATAAATTTAAATATTGATATTCAATAACAAACACATTTCTAAAAAAAAAAAACAACTTAAATTTTAAAAATAAGATAACTTACCTGCATCATCTGACGAATCCTCTTGATCTGAATCATCAGGATTGCTGTCAAAACCTTCATCATGAGAATCCAATTCCTCTTTTGGACTGAAAACTCCTGAACCTATGCAGAAAAAAATGAATGTATATGTGTATAAATATATGTGCATGAATGAATTACTTTTTGTAAGAAGTGATATTTAATTTAAATAATAATTAGTAAACTATTAATCTAATGGAGCTTCTCATATAATTATATACTATTACACATAGGAATACAAATGCATTCTAAACTCAATACCATCTACAATTTTTTTAGATTTCTATTGAAACTTGGACAATATGTTATTAATTTAAATTCTGTTTTTCTTTTTTAAAATTTAATATTATATATATATTAACTGTTAGAAAAATCTCAAAATAATAAAAATGTATTTATGTGGATAAAAGAATCAATCTGCTAATTATGCTATCATAAGATTGAAAATTTTTTACAAAGAAAATAATATATTCCAGGGGTGGCCACCTTTTTGTGTTCATAAGATCTATTTTTTATTTTAAAAATGTGTTGCAATCGATTTATTGTCATAGGCGTAGTCTAAGTGGAGGGAGGTGTGAAATACATACTATTTTTATATATCTACCTACGTAAAAAATAATTATTTAACTGGCCAAAAATACTCATATCCTGGGGAATTAAAGCAAAATGAGTAATTATTAATTAAGTCAAGATTAAAAATATTATTTTCAATAATGATACGACTTAGTGGACTTCATCTATCTAGAATTGAAAAAAAAAAAAAAGAACAAAAACAAAAATAATAAAAAAAAACTTGAAAATCTTTATTTAATTTGTTTCACTAGTAACCCAACAGCTCTTGCGAGATCGACCAGTGAATCACATCAACTTGTTGACCACCCCTGATATATTTCATTAAATAAAAAAAAAAATAAACAGGTTAAAATTAGTTTTACAATATTAATTAATCCATTCACTTGTCACACATCACACAATTCTATAACTAATAAAATATTAAAATACATTAATTTGTATAAAATATAATTTTATGGTAAAAAAATAAATTTTAATTATAAGAAAATTTTGCTAATATTATGGAAAAGCAGACATAAAATTTAGAATATATAAATAATATTACTTTAATTATGAGGAATTTGAACTCAGACTTTCAAGCATCTTACAGTTAAGCACTCCATCTTATACAACTGATACACATGACCATATATAAATATGTGAAAATGATAAATGATTTCCAATATACATATTTCATGCTGAACCAGCACTCATCAATTGGTCCAGATCATCATCTCCCACACATGTGTAGTGTTTTGTAAAATGGCAGACATGTTTGTGCACTCCAGAAAAAACTAGAATTTATTCGTAAGGCTGTTTTTAGATCGCGCTCTGATAGCTGAGGAATTTAATTAGTGCATTGACGTAATGGCGATCGACAATTCCTAGAAATATTTGCTAATTACAAATGTTTCTAGATAAGAGACGTTACCTTATTGGTCAGTGCATTGATTGATCGTTGCAGTTGTCAGAGAGCGATAAGAAGACTGGGTAACATCTAGCAGTGTAACATAGAGAGCAGTAGAGAGCAGTCAAGCAGTATTGAGTAAGCAGTATTTAAGTAGAGATATCTCGCGTCAGTGCTGGCGGTTAATGATCAGCGCCCAGTGGAAATGTAGTTCACAGGTGTAGCTGAAAGAGACCGCAGCGGAGATATTGAGAGCATTCATTGGAGAGCTTTGTTGCAGACCAATTCGTTGGAGAGCTTCGTTGCAGACCAATTCGTTTGGAGAGCTTCGTGGCAGACCAATTCGTTTGGAGAGCATTCGTTGCAGACCAATTCAGCAGAGATTGCAGACCAATTCATTGGAGAGCTTCGTTGCAGACCAATTCATTGGAGCGCATTCATTGCAGACCAATTTGTTGGAGAGCTTCGTTGCAGACCGATTCGTTGGAGAGCACTCGTTGGAAAAGAACAGCGTGGGAATTGTATAACGTTATTTGCTGACCGCACAGTATGACTTGCAGTTATAACATTGGCACAGTCGTAAGTGCAGATATAACATTGGCGCAGTCGCATTTGGAACCTGGGAGTAGCGAATACGTTGAACTACAAGTTTAGCCGTAGACGGAGAAACCGGGTGAAAATGTCAATCCCAATTAGTAACGTTAGCAACAAGGGTTTTTCTGGAGTGGAGGGAGGTGTGTAGTGTTTTGTAAAATGGCAGACATGTTTGTGCACTCCAGAAAAAACTAGAATTTATTCGTAAGGCTGTTTTTAGATCGCGCTCTGATAGCTGAGGAATTTAATTAGTGCATTGACGTAATGGCGATCGACAATTCCTAGAAATATTTGCTAATTACAAATGTTTCTAGATAAGAGACGTTACCTTATTGGTCAGTGCATTGATTGATCGTTGCAGTTGTCAGAGAGCGATAAGAAGACTGGGTAACATCTAGCAGTGTAACATAGAGAGCAGTAGAGAGCAGTCAAGCAGTATTGAGTAAGCAGTATTTAAGTAGAGATATCTCGCGTCAGTGCTGGCGGTTAATGATCAGCGCCCAGTGGAAATGTAGTTCACGGGTGTAGCTGAAAGAGACCGCAGCGGAGATATTGAGAGCATTCGTTGGAGAGCTTTGTTGCAGACCAATTCATTGGAGAGCTTCGTTGCAGACCAATTCGTTTGGAGAGCTTCGTGGCAGACCAATTCGTTTGGAGAGCATTCGTTGCAGACCAATTCAGCAGAGATTGCAGACCAATTCATTGGAGAGCTTCGTTGCAGACCAATTCATTGGAGAGCATTCATTGCAGACCAATTTGTTGGAGAGCTTCGTTGCAGACCGATTCGTTGGAGAGCACTCGTTGGAAAAGAACAGCGTGGGAATTGTATAACGTTATTTGCTGACCGCACAGTATGACTTGCAGTTATAACATTGGCACAGTCGTAAGTGCAGATATAACATTGGCGCAGTCGCATTTGGAACCTGGGAATAGCGAATACGTTGAACTACAAGTTTAGCCGTAGACGAAGAAACCGGGTGAAAATGTCAATCCCAATTAGTAACGTTAGCAACAAGGGTTTTTCTGGAGTGGAGGGAGGTGTGTAGTGTTTTGTAAAATGGCAGACATGTTTGTGCACTCCAGAAAAAACTAGAATTTATTCGTAAGGCTGTTTTTAGATCATGCTCTGATAGCTGAGGAATTTAATTAGTGCATTGACGTAATGGCGATCGACAATTCCTAGAAATATTTGCTAATTACAAATGTTTCTAGATAAGAGACGTTACCTTATTGGTCAGTGCATTGATTGATCGTTGCAGTTGTCAGAGAGCGATAAGAAGACTGGGTAACATCTAGCAGTGTAACATAGAGAGCAGTCAAGCAGTATTGATTAAGCAGTATTTAAGTAGAGATATCTCGCATCAGTGCTGGCGGTTAATGATCAGCGCCCAGTGGAAAGGTAGTTCATGGGTGTAGCTGAAAGAGACTGCAGTGGAGATATTGAGAGCATTCATTGGAGAGCTTTGTTGCAGACTGATTCAATGGAGAGCTTCATTGCAGACCAATTTGTTTGGAGAGCTTCGTGGCAGACCAATTCATTTGGAGAGCATTTGTTGCAGACCATTCAGCGGAGAGATTGCAGACCGATTCATTGGAGAGCACTCGTTGGAAAAGAACAGCATGGGAATTGTATAACGTTATTTGCTGACCGCGCAGTATGACTTGCAGTTATAACATTGGCACAATCAGTGCTCAGTTTATATGAAGATAGCAAATCTTCAAACTTTAATGGACAAGCTTCAATCTTCTCCATCCTCCAACTCTTCAGCCATCCATATTATTGAAAATCTGATAATGGAACACTCAAACCCCTTGCTGATACCAATATGATTGTCATACCCATGTTGACTTTAAGTCACTTTGATCCCTCAAATATAGGATCTTAATATGTCAATTTAATTACAGAGAAGAGAGCTGGGCAGAATACAGGCTGAATATGTAATTTTCATATATAAATATATTGTCTAGACTGAATTTAATGTAATTATAATTACATTAAATTTGAGATAGACAATATGCTTATATCTGAATACTAAATAATATTATTTATAACTTTTTGAGTAAAAAAAACAAAACAATCCATTACTTCCACACACATAAGATATTTTTAACAACTTCCCAAATGCTAAATATAGTTAAGAGTTTTATTATATATAAAATTTTATTTGTAATATATTATATTTATCATTCAGTCTCTGAATAAATGTTCATTTGCTTATTTGTTGTCTAGATAAAAAAAATTCTTTGTGGAGATAAGCCAATTAATTGTTCATCATATTCAGATTTAAACTATTTTTATTTTTTATCTAGAATTGTCTTTACTTATTTTATTTTTTGAAAAAAAAAAAAATTCACGCAGTTAAATAAAAGAAAATGGATTAAAAACAATTAAGTTGTGTTTTACAGTAAATATTAATATACTTCAACTATGCATCCAATAAATATATTTAAAAAATAATCTATTTTAATATGCCCAATTATATATGTATAAAATGCTGTGAAATACAAAATATGTATACTCATTCAAAAAACAACAACACAGGTTCATCTCTAAAATAACAAAGATGACTTCACAAAATAAAATTTTACAAGAACAACTTCTGAAGAAAAAAAACCTCATTCTAATGCAGGCAATATTACTCATGATAAATGCAGTTTTTGAAGCAAATTTTTCAGTTAATATTAGTAAAACAAATTACAATAAAAATCTATTAAGAAATTATGAGCAAAATAAATAATTTACTTTAACCCTTTTCCTGCCTCCTACGAGGCTCCTCGTAGACATCTGACGTCACTCTAACTCAGCCGATTCTTATGCTAAAAAATTCGTTCGATACGTTTTGAAGAGGTTTTTAAAAGTTCTGTAAGATGGTGACCTCTTCCGACTTATTTTACAAGTAAAAAATAAAAAAAAACGCATTTAAACCTAAACAAAGAAAGAACATTATTTGTGATTGGTTCTTAGCAAGCTCTCAGCCGAAAAAGACATTCTGATTGGCTGGAAAGAACAAAGAAACCGCCTGATCAAAGAAAATAAAGAAAAACGCTGAGATTTTCATTTCGAATCCAATTTTAAGTATTATAAAATTATATTTATGGAAATTAAAAATAATTTTCAGAGAGAATAATAAAAAAACAAAATTATTTTCGAAAAATATTGAAGATTTTAGTAAAAATATTGAAGATGTAGTAAAAAGAAATATTTACTTTTCTATAACGTAAAAGTCGATCTTTTTGTTTATATTATAGCTTTTATGTTGCCGAAATTGAATATTTTAGAATAAATAAATAGCAATTTATTTTTGAAAGAACTTTCATTCTCTTCATAACCTGAAAAATTAATAATATACTTTTTATAAACGTATCTGAGTTGAATTTAATATTATAGGCGAATATGTTTTAACAATAGGCTTTGTCTTCAGTTTGTGAGTTGGCCAATTAAAAGATTTGATTTTTACCTCATACAACCAATAATATAATTAGCGGTTAAAAGGTTAATATACGAAAAGAAATTACAAGATCGCCAATAAAAATATTTTAATAAATTATATAAAAATTGTAATCTTGCAGAGTTTGGAAATGATATGTCAAACTAGATGCTACAAAAATTATACTGGCATTATATAAAAATTTATAAATAATGCAAATATCCTCTATAAAATATCAGCTGAACAACAACAACAAAAAAGGATGACTAATGTTCCAATACATTTTGATCAGTGATAAAAATGAACAATGAAATGGAAGATAAGCTATATCATTTAAAGTTCATACCCTCACCCACTACTGACAAAAATGAATATTTGACCATCATTAAAGATAGCTTTTTTGTATAGTAAAATGTTTTAAAAATTATTACTATATATTTTTTTCTTCCGATATATATTGTATTTAAAATAAATATTCAATTCACTAATATGAAGCATATTTTTTAAAATTCTTATTTAAAAATATGCAATCCTTATAAAAGCAATGTCATGCTATACATGACTTGCTTTATTGATTATTACAATCCTTATTATAAGTATTTGTGTCTTCTATTTGCTAATAGTAGTGGGTGTTTCAAAAAAATGGATCAGATTTAAAATTGTTATAACTGCAATCATGAACTGCCATGAATAAAATTCTTACAACTAGAAAAGGTGGGGAATAGAGCTTCAAATGTTTATGGTTAAATGTGTTTCCTAATACACAAATAGGCCCTAGCTTGACTCATTCAAAGATTGACATTGTGAAATGTACTGCTTTGAAATTAGTCCATTATTTTGAAGTATCTTATATGTTAATAATTAACAATAAAAGTAAAATAGATATTGGAAAATAATTTATGAATGGCATTCTGAAATATATATATATTCTAGAGAATGAATATATTAATCATTGACAATCAATTTCAAATATAGTAATTTTTTTTTTTTTTTTTTTGCATTATTTCCATTTTTGAAATCATTTCTCTGCATCTTTGTATATTTGTTTTTTAGTCCTGGAGTCAATTCCATACAAATACCATAACCTTTTCCAGGCTTCATCATCCCTTAACTATTGTTTTATTTATATCTATCATTGATAACAATCCTAACCTACTTTCTCATGAATAAATATTTTTCATATTTGAAACAACACATAAATATATTTAAAACTTTTACTTCACCTCAACATTTCAGACAGATGAATAAATCTGAAAACTGAATAAGTACTCTTCAAGTGGATTAATGATACCACATGGTTGTGCTTTTTAAAAATAGATATATTAATTTTTCACTAAGTTTGAAGCTTATATCTGGAATAATCTCTAGTCAAATAAAATGATTAGTAATAATCATTAGTGAACTTGAGAAAGTGGATGTTGTCAAATGCATGAGTGCAAGAAATTTGACCCTTAAAGTTAGACTACTCTAATATATAAATAGAGATAATTTATATAATATACACATATATTTTAATTTTCTTATCATTAAATAATGTTCCAATATTTATATTATTATTTAAATAAAACTTAGTAAATTCCTTTCAAATTTTTTTTTAATGTTTAGGATATTAATAAAGAATATAAAAAAGTCTTATTATTAAAAAAATAGTTATCTGAAGTTTAATTGTATTTTCAAAAATCAATTACAACTGTACAATAAGCACAGAATCAAAACAAAAATTGCTCCATAGTCAATCCTCTTTTTCCCTTCCTGCCCCATTATTTCTTTAATTAATATAGATCAGTTTTCAATTAAATCAGAGAAGAGATACAAATCAATCATCGAAAGAAGCATATCAAGATCTTGGAGATGAGGCATATTAATTTCAATTCTTTGAATTGAAACAAATATGAATATAATCTTAAATTTTCTTTTAATTGTAAAATTAAATGAAACTAAAATAAGACTATTATTTTTTTAATAAATAAAATTGTTACAAAAATACTGTACTAGATCTAATCATTATAATTAATATTAAAACCCATTTTTAAAATTATATAATTACCATAATATTAAAATTATATATATGTATCGCATACAATATCTTTTGCTGCCTTGTATTATCAGATATTGATAAAACAAAGAGTAGATGTTTCTGATATAAAACACTCATTTCTACCTTTTCTCCATGTTCTTTTACCTTTTGTCATTTAAGTTAGTATTGTACTAGACACCATACACCCATCACTAAAGGGTGCCAGCAAACCAGTTTGGAAAATTTATTCGTGTGTCTAAATATATGCATCCGGACATATTTTAATATGATAATTGCTCTTTATGCTAGCTCAACTTAGAATATGAAACTACTGACTATTAAACAATTGATAGATAACAGAAAAACTAACAGCAGGCAAATTTAAATAATCAAAATAATATTTATTAATTACTAGGTTTATTATAAAAATATAAAAGAACCCCACACCAAAATAAAATGAAGTAGTACTCCTTCATGGATGGTTACACATTAGGTAAGACACATCTGTATAGTTGTTTCATACTGTTATATTTAGCTATACTAATATCCTAGCAAAAACAAATATTATCGGACTTTTATAAACACTGGTATTATGAAATGATTGTTACATTGCATATACTTTAAATTAACCAACCTTATTATCATTACTACCTCATGCAGACCCAAATGATGTGCAATGGCACAGGGTAGTGCAATCGAACCCAGACCACACAAGTGATAGTGGACTTATAATGGGCTGTCCTATTGTACCCAACACCCATAGCCATACAGATTTTGTTGATATGTATGCTATGATAGCCAATACAATTCTGACTTTTAAACTTCAATACTTATTGTACACCGTTTTTTTTTTTTTTTTTTTAAAAAATTTTTTTTTTTTTAAAAAATTTAAAATTTAAAAAAATTTAATTTTTATTACCTAAAACTAATATCTTTCATAAAAAAAAAAAAACCCTTCCCAAAAAAACCCCCATAAAAAAAATTTTATACTAAATAAATCATTAATATAACTAATGAGCATTTTAAAACATTCTTTAGGAATAAATCTACTAGGAAAATATTAATTTATGGATTTCTCATTTTATTTTATTTAAGGAGAATTTCGTTTGCTATTAGACTTGCAGTTATTACTAATAGCAATGAATTATGAAACTGATTTAATTTAAAAGAGAAATTTTCACATATTTTGTCATTCAACAGTATGAAATTTTAAAAGTAACTTAAGATCTATTGATTACATAACTCTAAAATCTTTCATAACTAAAAAAAAAAAAAAACTCATATGCACATACAAAAAATTTTATACTAACAATAAATCATTAATATTACTAAATTCTAGTATTTAAATCTAATAGTAATGATTATATACTCAACATCTATGTTTATAAAACTACAATTACTTAAAGACTAAGTCACTAGATATAAATAAACTTCTCACATTTTACCAGGAAACTTTTATGCTGTAGATTATTGATTTTAAGAGTAATGTACTTTAATTGAGCATTCCAAAGGAGTAGTGTCCTTTCATTAGTGGGTAATTGAGAGACAAACATTGATGTCCAGGTTGTTGAACCGGAAAAAAAAACAGGTCGGTTGGGTCAATAGTTTATATCATGATGGGTATTGGAATTATGCCGAAAGAGATGAATTCACCAATGGGGTAGCCTTAGATACACAGATGATCAATGAAAACACTAGAAATGGTTGATCCTTTTATTTTTAGAAGTGATTAGTTTCTTTTGAACTGGCTGCATATCACAAAGTAATTGTAGAAAACCATTGAAGATTCTTCTTTAGAAATTTAATAGTGACACGCATCAAGGTAACTAGAAACTTTTAATCATGAAAAGTGTGGAAATACTACAGTCCACATTATCAAAGGAATTGAAGATAGCAAATCAATAAATACAGTAAAATTTTTTTAGCTTATATATATGTCTCCAGTCCTTTTATTCTCCCACCTGTTTTCTAGTGCCCCCAACTGTTTTCTAGAAAACTTCTAGAATCAGCCTTAATTAAAAACAATTCCAGATAATCTAGTATTTTTAATTGTTAATTAAATTCTTAATTCTTCAAACTAATTATTTAGGAAATTTAATCTTAACACTGCTCACTGTTAGTACAATGCAATTAAATACAACTTTTAATCATTCTTTGACCTGATCTTGACTTTGAGACATGACAACGAAGAAGCGTTTCAGTATAGACCTATTCATTATGAGCTTTCGTGCCATTAGTCAACTCTCTATTGAGAAGAATTATTTCTTCTCATGTTTGTTTTTTCAGAATTGCAATTATTAACTCGATAATAGTTACATTCCTTAATTGATCTTATGACAAATTCAAAATATTTTTAATTAATAATAGTAATAATAGAAGTATTCCATGTTTATGTGAGATAGGTGTTAAAGAGAATATATATAAAAATATTTTTTCTCTCTCTTTTTATTTATTTTATCTGTTAAATTTGTTATTGTTTAAAAAAGAAAAAGAGAGAAGTATAATCTCTAAAAGGATGTTTATCAATTTTTAAGAGAAAAAAAATTAAATACTAACAGTTTTTTAAGGAATTGTTATCAATTAAAAAGAATTTTACTCTTTCTTTTTTAAAAAATTATGTTTTTCAAATTAAAATATAATTAAATGATTATCAGTTTCAGATAATTATCAAGAAAAATAACTATAGAGGAATTTTTCAATAATTAGGATATAATTGGAATTTTTAATTAAAAAAGGAGAGTAATAATCTTTTTGTAAAAAGAGAATTGGTCCAGTCTTAATTTGCCCATGTCTGGGTAATCTGTTATTGGATGGATATAGAGGCTGTATTAACAATAAAACAGGGGAACAGGTTAAGGTATTAGACTTCAATGTCTAGTCAGTCTCAATGTAGTAATTGAGATTAAAAAAGCAGTAGCAACAGTTCAGCTCTTAAAAGAACAATGAAAAGTTAAGCATGTAATCTAAAGTTAGACTAACCTCATTTCTAGTTTTCAAAAGTAATTTTTGAAAAGGGAATTGAAGAAAACCATGTGTTAAGTTTTAGCTAAAAGCTGAGCATTACGAACCAACATGTAACCTACTCCACTAAAACCTGGAATAAATTTGAAACAAGCCTTATGCGTTCATCCAAAATCATGACTGTTCCAGTCTATGCTAATCTGATTAGAAACCTGTCTTAATCCAGAAATTATCATAATGAATAAATTCAACTTGTGTTAGCTTACATTAGAAATAATTATTATAATTTAAACTAAATATTTGAAACTACCCTAGAACAGCTAACCTAAAAAGAAACTGAAAATTACAGCTACAAAAGGACTAAAACAATAAGGTATTGATGTGCACATCTTCATTTAGATTTTCAGTTATGTAACTTCAGTGATAAATCTTAATTTTTAATGTAAATAGTAATTAATGATAATAAATATTTTTTTTTAATTGTTTTGTTCTAAACATTATTTTTCCCTCGCAAATGTTAAAAATTATGGAACTTTTATCATTTTCAAAAGAAAAGTAGGGGTAGGGCCTGACCATCATAGAACATTGTGGTACAGTAATTAATAGTGCACAGTATGGTAAAATCTAAAACAATATAGGAAGTCTGATACAGTTAGATATAAAATTAGATTAATAAAATCACAATGAATGCTTTAAATAAAAATAAAGTGATGGACAAAACTCAGATATTTTATTTATTTTTTTTTTAAATTTTGTTTATTTGCTTAACTACATAAAGTATGAAAAGAATAATAAATAAACAGTAAATAATGTTGGAGTGAGATGAGATTGACAATAAGCAAAATAATGTATAAAACAGATAAAAAATTTAAATATTTAAACAGGCAGAGGATTTGAAAAAAAAATTAATTTATTATCACACAAAACCAAAGACAGGAAAATATATAGTGCAGGCATGGAATGTGATAATTGGGTGTGCATACATGTGGGAAAAGAAGACTCTGCAGTATTGCTTAAAATAGATTCAAGAAAACAGTAATTAGAGATTTGTTCTCAGATAGCAGCAGGTAGTTATGGCAAATTTGTTCTCAGATTGTAGCAGAGAAAGCAGCATCTTTATTGTTAAACAGGAAAAACTTGGGCTAAAAGAATTAATAGAAGTCTGGTTCTGGAGTATCATAAATCACTTGCAGAAAAAAAAAAAAACATCATTGAGTGCATTATAAATTCTTGTTTGCAAAAATGTTATTCCCTAGAATGGCTAAAGAAGTCAATATGGAGTAGAGATCCAGTCAAGTACAACATTTTTCTTTTTCCCTCGTTAACACGTAAGCCTAATGAAAAATCGTTCCTGTACTGAAGATCAATCTAAATCCTGATGCCACCTGTTTACAATGTTTATGTCTGAAAAGTATGCGTGAAATTCACAAACTGTCTCAATTTTTCTTTATTAAAGGAAAAAAAGGAAGAAGAAAGAAGTATTCAAACAAATTAAAAAACATTTTCTTACTAGAACTATTGAGAGAATTGAACTCCAAATACTTCTTAATTTTATTAAGTCAAATATTTTGTATTGTGGGGGTGGGGGGAAGACCCACACATCCTGAAAAGTAAGTTGTTGTTTTTTTAATCTGAGGCATTATTTGTATTTTTTGCATTAAAACAATTTAACTTCAAAAACTTCTCTATATATTTTTGTATCTATTTATTTTTGAATTAATACAATTTATAAATTCTTTAATACATATACATATTGATGTGTCCAAGATGGATAATATACTATTATAAATCTACCAAATTTATGACAGTAATTTTTTTTCTTTCATTGTAGATGCAATTGTGAATTAATCACACATTAACATGTGTATGTAAATGAAATGTCAATTATTATATATTTTTTCATAACAATATTAAATCTTTGAAAATTCAATATTTTTATAATTATTATACATTAATTTTTTTCAATACGCGAATATAATTATTATGTGTAACTCGAAGAATAGGGGGGGGGGTATTTATATTGTATTATTATAATTCTTCAATACACTATGTCATTTGAGTTTAAAATGAAGATTGGGGCTTTATTTTATTTATTTATTTAATATAATAAAATAGTAAGTAGAGTCAGCATTTGGGGTTCAATTTATCTGCTCATCTCACTCTTACGGCAAATACAAATTATAAAATTTGTTTTTTCAATTTTTTGTACTGTATCCACCTCACCTTGAGAATTTAAGTTTTCTCAGCTTGAACCTGGGATATACTGTAGAAAATTGTGGTTGGATATCTCTATAAGGACCTGTTTATTAAAGTATTCTTTCTCATGATGAAAAAGAGAAAGTTGTATATGTTAGACCATGTGATTCGGACTTTATAAAGATACTTTACTGATTGCCAATTTTCCTAATCCTTATAGGGTTGGATACCGAAAAGAGTGATCAGGAAATATAACTAATGATTATTAGTTTGACCCCCTTTTCAACAATATAGATTTTTATGTTCAGTGTATCTTCCTTTAATGGCTTGAAATAATACCACATGTGAATGTGTCATTAAATTGATTTGTGTTTTTCATAAGTGAAGTCTATAATAATCAATTTGACAAAGTTAATTGAGGGTTGCACTATTTGAAATCTATATCATCCTGTGATGGAAAGTTGTAAGGTAATATGAGGTAGTGAGATGGTAGAGGTAAGTTCCTGGTAGGAACCATTATTATTAAAAAAAAAAAAGACATTTTGAAATGAAAACTGGTAAGTACCACAATGATCTTTGAAACAATTAATGGATGACTTCATGAAGCAGGCATTGAAATGCAACACGAATTTGATGATAAAATTTTTACCGAGTTCTAAATTTACCCATTATGTTGATGATTGTGTTATGGTTTCTAATTCAAAGATGATCTACAACCTATAATAATGAATACCATCTATACCATCTAAAGAGACTTTGATTTAATAACTACATTCAGCAACTTTTAGCTTTGATAGCTATCAATTTGAGAATGTATATTAATTTAAATATCAAATGTGCTATTTCTTCATTTAATAACACTTGCTTTATAATGCCAATTAAGGAGGAACATTCCATCCAGATAGATATGGATCAGAAACGACTCCAGATTTATGTTAATAAAAACCTACTGTTAATGGATAATTTCCCCATAATAATTATAACCCAAATCTAATCACTTTTGGAATCCATACTCATATGACTGAAAGTTAACCTACTCTGAAGTGGAACTTAAGAAAGACTAACTGGAATCAATCTTAAATAGAATACTAATAGAATTTCTCTTATTCGCTCTTGTTATGAGAGTTTTGATAAAATCATCACAACAATTCATAGATATCCAAAACAATTCATTCCAAATTGAAACAAAAACATGAAATTGCTGACAAGCATACAAAATCACTGGATGATTCCTGAAAAAAAAAATGGAGAAAGACCGTAGATATGCAAAACTTTATAAGATTTAGTCATAAAATCTGATAACTTTTAGATAAGTTTAGTGCTGAAAAAATACTTCTAAAAGAAATTACTATTGTCATTTGTAAATAACATTGCTAATCTTATAAATCAAACATCTAAAAGTAGGACTGAAATTGCCCTGGATTGTCTTAAATTTAGGAAAAAACCCATAAGCAGATAGCATACACCAAGAATTTCAAAATTTTTTAGAATCTAAAGCCAAAGATGATTAGTAAAATTATTCAGAATCATTATTCATGCAGAACCTACTCTAAAAATTTGGCATAAAAGCATAACTATAATAGTCTTTAAACAAAATAAACCCTTTCAATCATTATTATATGTTTCTGTAAAATTTTTGGAAAAATTATATTAACAAAAGACCCGCAATGTGATTTGTGCAGGACCAGCGAGGAGACAATGCAACATCTTTTTATGACTATCCTTTTTTTGGTCGACTCTGGTCTATGATAGCGAGAAATGTAGGCCTCAGAAGTAAGGATGTACTTTCGTTCAAAAAGACTTTTGGGACTGGCTTATTCTCAATCATTAGATTGTCAGTTTTCATTGTCTTTGCCGTGTGGCTGATGAGATGCGAGTACATTTTTAAACAGATTACTTAGGATCCTTGCAGTATATACAATAATATTGTTGTTAAGCTTAGAGACAGGGTCAGACTGTTGGTGCCTGAATGGTTGCATTAAGACACCTGGTCTTGATGCACCATCGTGAACGATGAGTAAACACCTCAGAAGTCTCCAATTCTATAGTTCAGAGATTGTACTGACAATATATAGGATAACTCCATGTAATCAGAGATAATGCAATCAGAGAAAATGTCATTACAAACAATGTAATCAAAAGTTATGTCATGAATAAATTTATTTTTCTTAATGAAAAAAAAAAATTGTCGATAGCTGATAGCCATTTATATAGAGATCAAATTGGGTTTAGATCAGCAAAAAGTTGCTACAAACAAATTTTTATTTTTAACAACTCGTACTGAAAAAGATTTTCAAAGGAGATTAAAAAATGTATTTTATTGATCTAATCTTAGTTTATGATTCTATTTGAACAACAATCTTTTTCTAAAAGTTTAAAATTCTTAAATAAAAGATAACCATTAATATATTTGATAAAATGCTCTCCAATAGAAAAATTCAAATACCATTAAATGATAACAGATACACTACTTTACAAATTGGTCTTCAAAGGTTTTGTTCTCTCATCTATTTTATTTAAGATATTTATCAATTATTTTCCTAAAACCAAATAAGAATATATAAAGATAAGTAATCTTTTTCAAAGATAGATCATATTTTTAATCCAACAAAGATAATGCATTCAATTTTTAATCTAAACAGTAGAGAAACCTCATAATCTTTTTGCAATAGTAGACTCAAATACCATCCTAACTTATGGTACTTAGAAGTAATCTTGAATCACAGCCTAACTTATTTTTCTCATTTATCTCCAATTAGTCCACAATTTTTTTCTAAAAATAATTTTCCATTTGGCAATACTTGATGTTATAACACAATTACTAAATGGATCACTGTTTTGGCATTATCATTTTTTTTCTGGTGAATACTATGCCATTGTTTGGAGAAAAATCTCCTACACTAAACTTCTGAATATTTAATTGAATATTAACATGAAAAATATTACTGAAATACTCAAGTCTATCATTATGTTCTTCCAAATATTCCCCCAATCAGATATCAGAAAAAAATTGCTTCACATAAAATATATAAAAAGCTAATAAATAGATTGGATATGCCAATAACTCAAAATAGACTTTCACTACCTAAGATTTATTTCAAATCAAGATCTTCCTTTTGGATATTAAATCAGGAATCTACAACTGAAGAATTATAGTATTAAAAATGGAATTCTTATGAGATTCCAAACAATTTTCTTTTTCCAGATCCAACAATAAAATGAACTGCATTTGTTCTTTCTAGATGCAATTAAAGTCTCATGAAGAATAACCCTGGATATTATACTCATCTGCTTCATAAATGAAATTTAGCAATCACTGATTTATGTTGCGTTGGTACAAGTTGACATGTATGCAAACCTACATGATCACCAGAGGATACCACCAGACCGAAGCCTGGAACCAGACTCAAGGGAATAGCCTAGTTAATCATTTTTAAAAAAGCTGGTATAATTTATTTTTATTAGCAATCATATAGGTCACAATAAACTTAATCGTTTAAGGTACATGAACTCTCACCACAGGTAAACATTTCTTATTAATCCTTTTGCATAAAATGGACTACTAATCATATTGGGATAACACTAGGCTTATGAACTTTAATAATTGGAAATAATAATTAGCTTTAAATAATAATGTAAGTATTAGTTTTTTAAAAAAACTTTATTTAATTCTAAGTCTTAATACAACCCAATGGAGTGATTCAATCCAAATTTTAAATCCTTACACCAATTACTCCCTTTCTCAACTTACAAACTCTTACAATCAATTACTACAAAACCTAAATCCAACTCTAAATAAACATTATATGCAGCATGACATATTCTAACATTCATGAGAGGTATGTACAAAATACCCAGAATGACAATGAATCAACAATACAAAAGAAAAAATATCAGATACAGATCAATATAAGACATATAATTCTATAATTAAAAATCACTTCTTTTCTTGTCAAAAACTTTATTTGATGTATATATATATATCCACTTATTTCCAACGTTTCGACTATCTTTACTCTATAGTCATTTTCAAGGATCTAGAAAAAACATTACATTATAAACAAACTTCACATAATAAAAACAAAAATAATCAAAAACAATATAAAGCATATAAACCCCATAAAATTTAAAAATAAATAAAATACATTAAAATCAATTAAATTAAAAACACAAAACATACACCACACTTACTTGACTCCCTTCTCAAAAAACTTTCCCTTTTTACATTTTTTATCCAAAAAACCAATTGTTACAATAAAAAAACTTATTTCCTTTTTCTTTCTTATATACTTTTTTTTTTGAGAAGGGAGTCAAGTAAGTGTGGTGTATGTTTTGTGTTTTTAATTTAATTGATTTTAATGTATTTTATTTATTTTTAAATTTTATGGGGTTTATATGCTTTATATTGTTTTTGATTATTTTTGTTTTTATTATGTGAAGTTTGTTTATAATGTAATGTTTTTTCTAGATCCTTGAAAATGACTATAGAGTAAAGATAGTCGAAACGTTGGAAATAAGTGGATATATATATATACATCAAATAAAGTTTTTGACAAGAAAAGAAGTGATTTTTAATTATAGAATTATATGGCTATATGTACTGTATATTTTTGAAAAGAAAAAAGGATTGAGTCGTGATTAGAAACAGAAGTAAATGGATTTATCAATATAAGACAACACCAGGACATGAGCTAGCAAAATTAATCTAGATGTAGAGATTATATGACTTAACCCTGTTAATAAGATGCATATCTAGTTCGAAAGAGGATGGCCTCAGCACACATATCAAAATGGTATTAACTAATAATACCAAATCTCCAACAAAGCTTATTTAGAAAACTAGCGAATCTATAAGAGATTTTTAATACAACTTCTGACTCATGGGATAATCCAATTGCACTAAATAATATAATGATTAAATAAGAAGAATAAACAAATATATGATAAATATAAATAAATATAAACAAATTATATTTATACAAAAGAGCAATTATATAGTACATATAATTTAAAACTTATTTACATTATATGTTTCACTGTTTCTAAACTATTGCACTGACAGTCTTATTTTAGGAAATAATGAATTTAATTGGACATTATAAGATAGTTCATAGTTATCTAGTTCTAAAATTGAGTTCTTATTCCTTTGATGAAGTCTGACACATACAACGAGTATTATATGTCATGAGCTCATGTATTCATTTGACCAGCTTTCAAATCATTCAACTGGAATGGGATTATGCTCTTAATGATCATCTGATATTATGTGTGATTTATTATTTTCAAAAGTCTGCATTGAACATTGACATAATTATTTGATTAGCTCTCTGATGGTTCTTCATCTTTTGGGCACTGGATGCGATGTTATGCTCCTGCAGATGTATAGAAAGCCATGGGAAAAAAATTCCATGGAGGAAAATCACATTTGATCTATCCAGAAAACAAGGCAAAGCTCCTTGAAACAAGATAAAAAGACTCTTTTGAAAACACTGTTCCTTTTTTTGTCATTCCAAATACCCCTCTCATTTCCCTTAGCATTTTCTTATTAAATTTTTTACACTTCAGTTCTAATTTTAGGAACATTTATAATAGTCATGCAGCAAGAAAATATTTTCTATTGTTATTTTGACTCCAGATCTAATTTTCTTGTCTGCGTTTTATCCAAGTATTGATATTTTTTTTTATGTACAATTAACTCATTCAGATTTCGAACTCAGACTTTCACATGACCCACTACTCTCAGTACCATCTCATATTGCTGACCCACCTGATCACACACATGTTGAAAAGATCAGGTGGATCAGCAATATGAGATGGCACTGAGAGTAGTGGGTCATGTGAAAGTCTGAGTTTGAATCCCGCATATATTAACATATATAAATGCAGGTTTAGGTCTGTACAATGTACTCATTCAGTTTTATAAAATTTCTTACATTCTTTACTTAAATTATTTTTTTTACAATAAAGCGTACCTTATCCCTCCCCCCCCCCATCACTACCATTAATATACCAAAAGTATCATTAAAATTTTCAAATAGATGCTGTTAACTATATTTGTATTTAGCATTACCCATCTATTTTCAACATTTTATTTATTAATTAAATAAATTTTATATGCAAACATAATAAAAATAGATATAAATAAAAATATTTACTATTCTGTTATGAGGTGGAAAAATATCACTTCAATATAGATATGGACAAAAGCAAACCATAAACTTTATAATTAATGATTATTGAATGGTTATAATAACACAATTGTAAGTCTTAACATACCCACAAATGAATCTATCTCGTAATTGCAATCTCTGCAAATTCCTTTATGATATTTTGTTAATAGTTAAACTGCCTAAAAATAAATAAATCTATACCTTAAATAACAAATAAATGTAACAAGCTAAAAGATTACAATATTTCCTTCTAGCAAAATAACTACTGCAACTAAATTTGTTGTATATAGAGATGTTAATTTTTACAATTTATTGTATAGAAGTGAAATTAGGATGAAATAAACATAAAAGTATTAAAAAAAATTTTTTTAAGGCTGTTCTGAAAATTATTTGAAATATAATGTGAAGCAAATAAAAAACAACAACTTGATTATGGTTTTCATCCCGTATATGAGATAAAAATTATCTTAAAAATACTACATAAGATATCACATAATACAATGGAAAGTTACAATTTGAGAAGTATTTCAAATAATAATTTTCACTGCAAAAAAAAATTAAAAACAGCATCACATATATCAAATTATGAGAGCAAAGTGGCAGTATATATGTACTATGTTTTAAGGATAGGTTTATATTGACATCATAAAACTTGTCTTTAATATTTTATTTTTTCTATTTTTTTAAGAGTAAGAGTTGCCGTATTCATTTACAAGTGGCTGCTAATGCTATGAAAATGATAATTTTATAAAGATACAGAGGAGCTGGGATATCCTTATATTTTGCTCCAAGCTACTCTCATGTGCAGTGTACATTACATTTTATTGATACACATTGATTAGAATAGAATACGTTTTGCTTAATCAACAAGTATACAGTACTTTTCTACTCATAACATAGATGTTTTTTTTACATGTATAGTATACATATGTAAATTAAAATTATAGTATAAGCAATTAAAAAAAAATAACATAATAAGTTGAGGGAACATTACTGGAAAAAATAAAAAAATAATTAATGTATCATATTTTTAATTTTTAAATAAGAAAAATAGTGAAATACCAGGCCTTCATCGTAATTAAATATGCTTCTTTTTTAATAACTTTTTTCTCTTATAGAAATGTATAATCTAGAATCTCTGTAAATGTTTTCATGTTTTTAAGTCAATATCAACTTTGTAAAACTTTTAGCATTCAGCTTAGAAAACATTTTATTGCATGAAATATTAAACATATGGAAAGGATAACAAAAGGAGTAAAATATATATGCATAAGTCATTGAAATTTTATTAATAAACACAATCAAGTATGGTACTCCAAGATGGAAAAATGGCTGCTGGCATGTTGTAAAACTTATTTACAAATTATATTATTTTTTAAATGCATACATGTCAATCAGAGATGATGCTCTAGTATCATTATTAAATTTACAGTACTAATTTTAAAGTTTTTTTTTGCTTGTTTATTGACATTTTTTTTGGGATAGCATATAAATGAAGTTATTTACTTTGATATAGCATAGTTCATGGCTTCATGTATACAATCACACATATTTTGTATTGAAACAGGTAAAACCCTCTATACGTATTGGTGATCATGTGATGTTTATTTTGTATTAAGTAACCATTAAATTTTCTTATCCATAATGTAACTGATTATGCTACTTCAAACACAGGCATATGGAAGTACCCAGAAAACATTAATTTAATGGACTTTTCACTAATAATACAATTGTTATTGTGCAAGTTTGAAAGAGCATAAAGTAAAAAATGTTTAAAATTGTCAAATTTATACAGTATAAATACGAAAATTATAAATGATCAAACACCTTTATTATTTGGGAGTTCATTAGAAGCAATGCCAAAACTGGAATCGATCTGAGGCTCTTATGCCCCAAGGTCTAACACTTTATCACTGTACTAAAGCATACAGCTTTACGTAAGATTAGTGATGTAAAGATACGGAAATAAACTCTAAAGTTTGTTTAATGTAAACAATATTGTAACTAGAGACGTAACAGTAATAATTTTTGATTAAACAACATAGAATCTGGTATAATACAATGATGCTATTTTTAAATCAAGAAATCAGAAATTTTACTTTGATTTTTGATCACTTTGATAATTTTAAACTCAGAAGAAACATTAATTTTTACCAATTTTTTTTTTAAAATTTGATTTGCATTAATGATCACATTGTTGCCAATGATGAGTAATACCATAAAAGATTACTTTTATTAATATTTATGAATATATTCTTAGCAAATAGAAAATAATTAATACTGAATATGTTAAATAATAAAAATAATACTTATCCACCAGAAATCTAAAAAAAAAAAAACAACAATTGCAAATTAAAGCTGGTTAATGATGGTTCTCTCTCCAAACTGCCTGCAGTGCCACCTCTGAATCAGCATGTGTTATACAGTGACAAAGTTTATTATTCTCTAAAATCTAGCATGTCCTGGATTATGAATTATAATGTCATCATGAATTGTCTTCAATGCTCTCCTTGCCATCAACTTGAAAACATTCTTTCAACTGAAAGCTTTACTACCATACACAGTTTGAATTATTTAAAATGTTCAAGCAGCACTTTTAAACCATTAAAAACAAAATAAAACAAAATTTGATGTTAACATGTGGTTAAAGTACAAACACACAGTTGATACATAACATGTGATCCAAACATGCTAAATGCCTTGTGAATAACCAAACTATATCATTACGTAGCACATGTTATTGATTCAGAGATGCAACTTAGAAAGAACCAGTCACCTTTCCAATGCAACACTCTGGGTATCAGTTGTTTTGTTTTTTTTAAGATGACAAATGTACCATCTATTTTAATTGTATAATTATATGATGTATATATAAAAATCTTCAAAAACAATAAATAAAGAAAATAGACAAAAATAAATTAATGCTATGATAAAGATATAAGAAAAATAATTTTTTAAAGATTCCAATCACAATTTTTATACTTTCCAATAGGTTGTACAATAGAGAAAGAAAACACAAACAATTGAGGGAAGCAAAATTTGAAAATAGTCCAACTACAGCAAGTAAAATGCTTTTATTTTTATAAATACAATTTATGAATTCATAAATTAATAATTATTTATTCTCATATGCAAAACAAGTTGTTTTCTAAAAAAAAAATCTGCCAAACATAACATAGTTAATAAAATATAACTGAATAAAAATAAATAAATAGCACCTTTGATTCATTTTTTGTTTGTTTTATTTGCCAATTTTTTTTTTTTACAAATCTCACAAATACTGCTTTTATTTATTATTGCATTTATAAACAGCTAATCATTTTGTCTGCCAAAATTGATCAACTTCAGAGTTTTATTTCCCTCAATTGTTTTTTGCTTTTTGTGTAGTATAGATATTTCTTTCCAAAGAGACTATTTTTAACGTTGGTTTTTCTTATTTACTATATTTTCCAGAGAATATATGTATATTTAGAAATAAAATAAAACAGGACAAAAATCAGAGCATTATATTGGCTTGCATAAACTTTTACACGTTATCTTAACTTGAATGACAAATATGTTATAAATAGGATTTTGGATAAAATAAAATGCGTGGCTCGGTTTTGGCATCTAAGAAAAGTTTATTCCAGAACTCTTTTGCAGTCAAAGTGTTAATTGTAGTGCTTTGAAATATTTGGTGCGATTTTTTTTTTTAATGATTTTTAAAAACATTTTTATGAAATTATTATTTTGTCACGAATGTCTAAAATATTTTTAAATTTAAATTTATGTATGTTTATCTTAAATAAAATAGAAATAATATGCAATGAATTATATTTGTAACATTTAATATACAGAGAACACACTGTCAATCCAAACTATCTGTACCCGGGAATTTCTATCACATGTATAACATTTAGAAGAGCTCTTTAATATTTTATGACGGCCAGATTATTATTTTAATTAAGAGTTACGATGTACTTAAATATTTTTTTACTAAATCTTGCACACACACTCTTTAAAATAATAAACCACCATCATTTTCAACAATTATCAATACATTGCAAGATGAAGATCTCTTTAAGTTTAATTGTTTTTTTGATCCATAGCCTTTTCTCCACATCTCAATAACAACACTCTTTATTTCATCCATCCATATTATGTGATCTCCTTCTAGGTCTTTTGCAATCTCTTGGAATACAATTAAAATTTCAGTTGTCCTATTATAATCCTTTTACCGATATGTTTATCTCGGCTCCATTTCTATCCCTTAAGTCATTCAATGATGTCAATCAAAATGCTGAACAATAAACAAATTGACTTTGCTCAAAAGTTGGATTCCTTGCTACACACGTCGTCCTGGAATACATGATCTTACTCATCTTACTCACTTTGTCTATGTATATCTTAGTCATTTTATGGCAATGTATCTCTCTAACTTAGCCAATTTTCTCTCAAAAGATGATTATAAGACCCAAGGATTCTATCTAATTTCTCTGATCCCCTTTATTAAAAATCAGGCAAACATTTCATTATTACAGAATCTATGTCCTATGTTGGTGAACCTATTAAGCATAAAATTGCTTGAATCCATAATTAAAGATAAATTACTTACTGCCCATTATATCAAAAAATGCAATTTGCAAAAAAAAGTTCATCTGTTGGTTAAGCAGCCTTTCCATTTAAAACTGTTCAGATGCAGTGAAAAATATAATTCAATAAAAAATATAATTCAATGATAATTCATCTACAGATCCTGTACATATGCTCATTAACACATTAGTTATCATGGCAGTCCCCAAAGCCTATCTCTATATTCTAATTAATCTTTTATTAATTATATATATATATAATTCTTAATGGAAAGATAACCCATTATTTCACACTGTTAAATACCCCAAGGCTTACTCATAAGTGCACTTCTATTCATCTCTTATATAAATCCATTAATTAAAGCTATAGAAAATAAACTACATGGGATATACAAGGGATAAATAACTGGAAGCATTCTCCGGAGGACAAGGACATTCTAGTACATGTTTTTTCACTAGATGCTTCTTGTGGGGATCCCCTGCATCAATATGCTGACCATCATCATCTATGTGCTTAGCCAACTTTTGACTATTACAAGTCATAGATGTATCATTAATTATAAAGTGGAAATGTGTATATATATATGCTGTTATTGCTAATTTACATAAAATTTAAATATGAAAATTAATAAGGGAGAGACCATCTTTTTGAGAGGGGCACACATAATTCTTTTCTATTGATAGAGTTTTTGTCACCTGAGATATGCCATGCCTCTAATTTTTCATTTAAAGTTGCTGTGTTCAGTGCACACAATGTTAACTGATGAAGGAACAAAGGTATGACCAGTTGGAGAAAAATGTTCAAAAATATTGAATGTGTATCTGTATTTGTTCTCTATACAGTCTTCGTATATTTATATTACAGATTACTAATACAAAAATAGACTGTTAATAATATTCTGATATATTTTTCATTAATATTATAGAATCATTTACATAAGAATTATTTGAGAAATATCATAATCCAAGAAAGTAAAACAAAAACAATTAAATTATTTCTTATCCAAGTTTCTAAATAAAAACAAAAAATGTTAAGCTTGGATAGTAAAATATTTAACAAAAAATTAAGAGAATTAGTTCTTCAACATCTATATCACCAATTCAAAATCCTTTAATTCAGTTGGAGAGTCATTTATAGGGTGTCTGTTCATCTTGATTATAGTTCTGCAATGACCCAAGCTATAAATATGCTTGTGAGGAAATAGTTGATGGAATGTTCTTTTGTTTAGCAGTGAATTCTTTCTTCTTTATGAGCACTCCATACACATTTTATTAACATTTCTGGATTTTTTCCCCATATGTCAAATGCATTGACCAGTAAACGAACACGACCAGCTGCTTGTAAGGCGGCTATGCTAACCGCTAGGCCACCAACGCTTGACAACATTCCTGGATTTAACAGATATCTGGGCATTTTATTGAAATAGTCAATACAAATACAAAAAAGATAATTTTTACACCTGTCAAAAAAAGTTTTAGTGACGCATTATTTAAAACAATTATACAGTAAGTCATGAGCCTGTTACTATATTGCTGCTTTTCCTTCTAGTTATCCTTTTTAAACTGAACTAACCAAAATTAAAGACTCTTGCCAACATATTTATAAATGCTTTAAAATTGTTTATTAAGAAACACCCATATGTTATTTTTCTTTATAAAATTTACTACATTAGAATTTACAAATGACAAAAATTAATGAATTTAATACAATCAAAGGTAATTAATATTTGGACTTAAAAAAAAAAAATCTTGCTTATAAAAAAAACATTATAGTCATTATAAAAAAATACTTTTAATAATGATTTGCAATGATTTCTATTTTTATAATACACATTGCTATGCTAAATAAATTAGTCTATTTTGTTTCCCAGTCAATATATATAAAAGCACATAAAATGAAAAAAAAAAAAATAGTACAACTTTGTTTATATCAATTTATTATCTACTATTATATATTATCAGATGAGCATATATTTTCAATACATATATTTATCAGAAATTAAGATCATCATGATTATATATAGATATGAAAATTATCAAACAATCATTAAAAACATATAATTTAAATGACAAAAGACTATAATAAGTTTAAAAATAGCTTTCAATTATTGAAAAATTCCAAGAAGTTATAAAAAGTTTTACAAAAATTGTAAAAATTTGGAAATTATAAAAATGTAAGTTATGCTTAATTTTAAAAATATGAGAACCCATAAACAATTAGAAATTAGTGAATGGAATATTATAAATTACTACATTATTCATTTAGTTAAACAAGTTTCATTCTAGATGTCTCTGATAACATTAAACTTTATATAAAATCTGTAAATCACAAAACACAAGTATATCAATGTATAAACAGAGTAATTAAACTATGAAATATTAATAGCTGATGATTCTTTTGATGCAATATACGATTCTTAACAATCACCTATTAAAATAAATAAATATTATGTAATGACCAAAATTCCAGAGTATGTTTAAATGCATGCTATTAAATCTCTGATTCAAAGCATTTTTATAATTAGTTATATACTAGATCATTGGATTCATTACATGAGATGCTAATTTTCAGAGGACAACTGAATGCCCAGAATCTTTCTCATGACAAATGATGTGTCATTAACAGTTTCACTGCAAGAATCTTCCTTTTTCATTGCCAGTACAATTAACACAGATTTTAGAATAAATAATCTTTAGGCAATGGGTTGATAGATAAATAATAAATCAATCAGATTAATTCAAATTACATATATTGTTGTGATAATTGTCTTACTGACAATAATGATAGTGCTTGTACTGACAACTCATACATCAATGCACAGACAATACTTCAGGCATATAATCAAATTATTTTAAAACAATTAATTAAAATTAATTGAAATGGATGATAATGATCAAATTTTCTGTCCCTTATATAACTACTTATATAAGATATCCCAGTTATATTTACTAGCCAAAATGCATCAAAAACTTACTCAGAGAGTCTCACATAACACTTATTCTTAAGGGTTATTTAAATGTACAGGATTTGAACTCTATTAACTCTAATCAGAGCATCACTTTCTTTTAAGACAGACCACATATGAATATATTAGTCATCATGCAGTTCTCATGATAACAATTCAACTTTGCTTAATTCAAAAAATAACGTTCAGGATTATTGGAGAATTGCCATGTACGCATTGGAGATGAAACTAATGAGAGAAAAACACAAAAACAATAAAGTAATTTAATAACCACATTATTTTAGATAATCTTGATTGATGTTGGAATTATCTATACACATTATTACTTGATGACTAAAGTAATAAATCAATAAACATAATAAAAAAAGAACATCAAAGACAATTAAATATACCATATCCATTTCAAAAACATATATAGAAGCTTATGCTACACTATATTAAAATATATGTATGAAATTTATATTTTATGGAGGACCCGTACCTATTTGTATATAAATAAAAATTCTTCCAGTGTTTTTTCCAAACAATCGTTGGAAAGATTTGGGTCTGAGGTATGATATTAAAATCGCTGTTGATTGATTGGGATTAGATTTTCCTCAATTTTGGATAGTCTTCTTGCTTAAATATGCAGATTATACAAGTGCAGGTGATAAAAAAGTTCTACCATGGACAAAAAGGCTATATTTTATACCTCTTCTGATTAGATTCCTTATAGACATTTTGATGTTAGTAAAGCACAACATCGGGTGAGTTTAAGAAATGATTTATTTTACTCACAGACTTTAGAAATTCTGTCAGTACTGAAAAGTATTATAATAGTAATCTTAGAAAATGTATACTCCATCTGAAACTAAAACTGAATTCTTTACAATATATATAATGCTGGGGGCATGCATGTTGGCTCTCCACAGATGTTATTTCCTCTTTTTTCATTTTATAGCCTATGCCTAACTCTTCCTAAAAGCCGTAGCTTGTTTTCTTCATTGTTATTTTCTTTAATGATTTGCCACCAATCTATTTTTTCCTTATTTTTTTTTTGTTTCCAACTCAATTCTCTAATTAACATTAATTACATGTTAAATTGAATTCTATTTTTAATCATAATTACCTTGAATTAGTTCTTGTTTTTTCTCTCTCTCTGATATATTTTAACTTTAAAAAAAAATTATGCATAGTTTTACAGATATGAATAAACATATTATTACTGTTATATAAGAACACCCAAAATAATTCAAATTATATATACAAATGAATCTAACATATCAATAGGGAGAATATTTTTCATTCAACTTAAGCTTGATTGAATTAGGAGGCTTGTAAGATACAATAGTGCTACAGCTAGCCAAGAATGTATTGTTACAACATATTTATTCATTGAATGTAATAATTAATTACCAATTACATATAACAATGTACATATATTACATTATCTGGTACAATTCATTAGTTCTTGGGCTTATAAAAATAATATTAAAATCTATATGATCTACACTTCCAATTGTCTAAGAGACTTTTTGCCATCTTCAGCATGACTTAATTGGGATCGTGACTCAGTCCATTGAAAAAGCTCCCCATTTTGAGCATTCTAAATTATTCCTAAATAAAAAAATCACCTAATCATTTTTTTTTGTACATCTAGAATATTGTTCATCTGTCTTTTGTATACATAGTGCTGCTTAAAAAACATAATTTGTCTGTGTCTTAGGAAGCGTATTTGTCGTGATAAAAAAAATTACATCTAATTCTCAATTTAATTCTGTTTTGTTTTGCCATTTGAAAAGTTTCTTAGGAAGATTGTTGTCTTCAAAAAATTAGCATTTTATGTAAGAAATCAAATAATAATAATAAAAAAAAAACATTTTGAATCAGAGATTTAATAAATTGCAATTGAATTTCTGGATTTTGTCTTTTTTTTTTTCATTTTAATAGTTGATAGCAATTAATCTGGTGTACTGCACCAAAAGCACTCTAGTTTATTAATATAGGTTAATAATTCTCTTTATTACATTGACATAGGAATGTTTTGTTATTTATTTATATGTATATAACTGAAATGCTTACATATAGAAAACAAATCAATATTTAATAACCAATAAGGGCAAATATATCTCCAAAAATACCGAAACAACAATACTCAACAGGATTAGAGATTATTCTTGAGAATACTCGGTTGAAAATGTTTTCTCACTTCTCAAGAAATTTAATGCAATTTCAAAAAAAAAAAAAATCAGAAAACCAAGTTTTTTAAATAAAGTATTTCATAAAAATTTTAGTACAACTTTTTTATTGACTCTATGATATTTTCTCACTTTAAATATTATTATGTTTTTTTGACATTTAGTTAGCTTGACCCAAAAAATAATTTGCAAATTAACTACACACTTTTACTTGGTGTTTATTTGTATAGTATGTAAACTTTATATAGAATTCATAAACTTAAATTTATTAAAAAATATATGTATATACATACTTATTTACACTCCAAAAATGAACAAGCAGAGCTATAGTAATTGTTGGAAGTATTTTAAAAAGGAAAAGAATGAAACAGCAATGTGAAATGTTTGTTCCAAACAAATATTGTGCAAAAATTATTCCACAATAGGTTTTCATCACCATTTAGAGCATCTACATTCAATGAATCAAACCATGGAAGAAAATCATCTTTCTCTCAAATGAATAAAACTTATGGGGAAAAACCAAAAAAAAACAACAACAACAACAACAACAACAAACCAACAATCATTGATAATTCATTTGAATCAAACATCCTCCAAAATTAAGAGAACTTGTTGCAAAAGCTCATCAAAAAAGATGAACTCACCATATCTCAAATATGTAAAAGTCATTTTAAATGAAGGCGTGTAAAAATGCTAGGTTTCACTTCATCAATTCAACCAAGAGATATTGTGAAGCTGATTCATGAATTTTATGAGGAAATTAAAACTGGCACTATTAACAAAATAAAGAAACTGAAGTTATCTAACAAAAAGTGAGTATTCCAATTGATGAGTGGACAAATATGAAAAGCCGTAGATATTTGAATATCCATATTTATTATAGCAAGAGATTTTGACAGTTTAGATTTAGTACAAACTGTTAGCAGTTGCTCTTCAGATACACAATTTCAGCTAATTGAAGAAAAATTTAAGCTTTTATGATTGAATATAACAAAAGATATTATAACAATTACAACTGATGGAGCTAGTATAATAATGAAATTTGGGGAAATGTCACTTGCTGAATCTCAGTTATGTTATAAACAAACTATATATTTGTCTGTAATGTCTACTTTTTACATTAAAAAATTGAGAGAAATAGATCAGGAATCAGAAAATAATTCTGATGACACTGAAAAAAATATTGATGAGAAAATGACCAGGAAGATTTCAAGTGTTAAAGAAAATGATAGTGAAAGTGATTCCATTGTTGAAGAATATTTGCTTACTAATGTATTGAATGTTTTTGACACAATCAAAAAAATTCAAATAATAAAACTTTTTAAAAATTCACTTATGAAAAATTCAATTTTACAAAAATATATAATGAGGCATTTATTTATATAGCTATGTTTATAAATTGTAATAAACTTAAGATTAGCCTTTCAAGCTAACGTTTTCATTTATTATTATTAACATTTGTAAAAAGCGCATGTATATTAGCTTGAAAGGCTAATCTTTAGTTTATTACAAAAATATATAATGGAAGTGAAAAAGTAAGAATTATCATTGCTTTTAGATTGTCATACATGATGGAATAGTTTACAAATTATGGTGGAATAGTTTTTGTAGGTAACTGAACCCATAAAAAGAGATTCATTGGAATAGAATATGAGAAGCTGCGACTGGAGAACACATACATTGCAAGATGTATCCTTAATTTGTTAAGTTTCACAAAAGTTGCTGTTGAAGCTGTAAGTCGCAATGATATTAATCTTCTTATGAGCAAAGGGATATTAAAATTTTTATTTAATGCACTTCAAGCTAAAAATTTGATATTAAACAAAAGGCTTTTGGATGAACTTAAAATTCAAATATCAAATAGAAGGAATAATGTGATAATTTCTTTATTAATATTTCTTCAAGATCCAAAAAATTTACAAAAGAGGAACGACAAATTCTTCAGACTTACCTCAAAATTTGATAGCATTAAACTAACTAAAAATTATGTGCAGAGATTATTCCAAAATAATTAAGCAGACAAAGTGGAACATAATAATTCTGACTGTGAGTTGAACAATGAAGTAGTAACAGAACGCTGAATTACAAATGCTTCAATACATTTACAACAATAATTAGAGGAGTCAATACAAGCAAATTTAAAACAACCTCAACCAATTGTGAATAATTTTTTAAAGTTGGAAGAAGAATTTATTTTATTTGAAGCTGTAAGGAAATTGACAAATAATTTGGGAAAATTGAAATTGCGTTGAACACAAATAAAGCCTACATCAATACAAAATGAATGGAATTTTTCGATATCTGATCATAGTGTGTCCAAAAGAAGAACCCACTTAAAAGATCCATCGACCTGACTGTTTATCTTTTTTAAAACATTATTTTTTGAAAGAAAATGCCTAGATTTCATATTTACTCGGGTCAATTTAAAAATTGTATCACATATTCATATATAATGTATAATTTTCAATGGAGATGTGATTTTCAATGGTACCTGAATGAGTTAAAATTGAATTTGCAAATTTTTTTTTAATTAAAGAGTTTTTTTTTTTAATTTTTCTTGAGAATTCTCAAAAAAAATATATTCTCGATTTCTCAGGAACGAAATAAGTTTGAGAATGTATGTCTCTAAAAAGGATATATTTCTAACTAAGAAAAGTTAGATATCCATTTAAAAATGACTGAGTTTTTATAAGATTAGTTATTTGAAAGAAAAATTCCAAGCTTGCTAGGAACTTGAAAAACCACTACACAAATCATGGAAAAAATAGAGTAATGCAATATTTTGTCAAGCCTATATTGATTACATTTAACTAAAGAGATTAAAATCTAATCTATTTTCTTTTTAATATACTTTTTTCCCCATAGAAAAAAAATCAGTCAGCAATGAAACACTTTCATAGTCTTTAATAACTTTTAAGAAAAATTAAAGTTACGATTAAATAGTTCCAAGCTAAGATGGATTTGTTAAGATTTCCAAAGAAAGAATTCAAAAAAATTATTCTAATATATTTTACAAATAATTTATGAAATTTTACTTTTTTCCAGGTTGCTAAAATTAAACCAGTTTCCAAATCATATATAAGATTTTTAATAACAATAATTATTTTAAAAATATATGTAAATAAAAGAATTTGCATGAATTACCAACAGGTCAAATAAAATAAAACAGCATGTGATACTTGTAAATATATTTTAAAAAAAAAATACTGGTGAGAATTTTAAATGATTTATAAAAAATTCTTGAAAAAAGTAACATTGGTTTATGTTTATTAAAATGTGTATTAATGTACAAAAATAATTATACCTGATTTATTATTATTCATTTTTTACATGTATTGGAAAACTACAGTACTTCTACAAATTATACAGTTAAACAAAATCTCCCAAGAATTTAAATATAAAAATAATAATATATATATACTGTACACATCATTTTCTTAAAATTATTATTTGATATCTTTTTTATTTTTTTAAAAATAAATTTGTAATATGTTTCATCAGACTTTTTAAAAAAGGGATGGTGTTGGAGGTAATTAGGAATGATGAGTATATCCAAGTAAAAAGGTTATTGATACTCCAAACGATTGTAGTGCCATTTCTGAATGAACATGATTTCACAGGCACAACAATTTTTTAAGGCACTACTGTGTCCAAATCACGAATTATGATATGAATTTTCATAAATCATTTTCAATGCTTCCAGGATCAACATGAAATCTTGCAAACTACTGGAAAATATTTTACCGACTCATGGCTTCGCTGTCATGCACAACTTGAATTATTTCAGATGTTTCAATAGTAATTAAAATAACATTTTTTACTTTTTTAAAAATATATTCTAGGCATTCATATTTGCAAATATTTGGGGATCAATATGCTTCATTATTAAAAGAAAAAGAATAGAATTATTAGATAATAGGAAAATATATGAAATCTTTAGAAATGTGAAAACCAAACAATTTAGAAATATTCTAATGACTAACAATAATAAAAAGAAGCCATGAACAAAAACAAAAAGTAAGAACTAGGGCCATTTTTAATTAAATGAGAACACAGAAGACATATGAATAAATATGCTAAAATCATATTTAAGCCAAATTGTGTCAAGTCAATTAGTATAACATTGCAAAAGTTTTAGAATTAAGGTATAGTTTTTCAATAATTAGGTTCCATTATTCCTATTCTCTGGCATGATCTAATGCATTGATAGAATAGTGGTGCTCAAACATCATGTGTTCCCCTAAGTGACAAACTATTTGATTGTGTATTATTCTTTTTTACTTTTATATTAGTTTTTCAAATCAAACACACAAAACAAAACAATATTTTAAACTTTTAATCACAATGAAATTCATTAAATACATCTATAACTTTCCATTTCACCAATATATAACACATGAATAGGTATCTCAAAAAGATAAAAGTCCCAGATGCATTTCATACCAAACCAATATTCCTTATTTAGCTCAGATCACAATAATTTCATCATTTCTGTTATCAATATTAAATTATTATAATTTAACCTAAAGGAGTTAAACTTTCTCCATACACAACTGTGTCATCATCCTCCCTAGTAAAAATATGTTAATAACTATTATTAGTCCTTCATTAGCCAGAAATTAATATATTATTATAAAACCAATTCTTTAATCAATAATTAAAAAATACAACTACAGGAAATAATTTACTACATTCCACTTTTTCCATGTATAATATGTTAAATATATTTATAACTTTCCATTTTATCAGATATGGTTTAATCATATGAATAAAGACATTTGAAAAAGATAAATGCTTTCAAAGATGCATTTCATGCAAAACCAGCACTCTTCAATTGACCCAGGCATAATATTTTAGATAATTTCATTATCCTTGCTCAGTGCTTATCAATTTCAAATTATTACAATTTAATCTAAAGGTTATTAATCTTCTTATACTGACAACTATCACATTATTTTTTTCTTTTTCAGATATATTTATTTACGGGATTAAAATATATATGACAAAAATGAAAGAATAATATTTAAGATATTACATATGGAAAAAAGTACAATGAAATTGAATTAATTATTCCATGTGGTTGTATTTAATAATAAAGATGTGTTGACCTTTAATTAAAGTTTAAAGCGTATATCTGGGCTAAAAGCAGTATAATAATTTCTACATAATAAATGAATAATAATAATTAAGATATTTATTTGAGGACGATATTGTCATAGTTGTGAGAGCAAGGAAATTGGCACCTTTAAATTAAATTGTAATAATTTAAAATTCATTGATATGTAACTCTTTTAAACCAAATTTTACTACATATTTTTTAGGTACAAACTTTTATTTATATAATTAAAAAGAGAATTACAAAAAAAAAAACCCACAAATAAATATATTTTATTAATCGGTTAGAAACATTTAGTAAAATTTTATTATTAGAGTTTGTTTTGTTTTTTTTTTTAAACAAAAAAAGAACATGACATTTCTTTTACTGATATAAACTTTTTATTCTCCAATAACTATAATGTTTTCCTGAACCAAGGGCAAGTCTCAGACATACAGAATGCACAAGGAAAAAAATAATTCTTTCAGCGAAGAAGTCTCTGACTTCAACCTGGGCCTCTTCAGCCTCCTCCCTTCGCACTCTCTCACCTTCCTCTGCTGAATTTTTCTCGGACAGTGGTTCATCAAGTGACATCAAGAATGAATCATTGTGCAATTCTGGCAGGAGAAGCAAAACTGTACTCCTCATATCTCTCCCAGCCCAGTTCATCCCCGCTCACCATAAAAATTTCCGAATTCCTACTGTTTTATCCATTCCTTATGTCTATATCTTGAGGTCACATATGCTTATCTCTGTTGTCGGTTTAAACATTCGGGGCCTTAATTCAATCCATAGGCTCCTCGCTCTCAAACGTTGGCAACGTTTGAACTCAACTCTCCCAACATCCTCTTCCTTGCTTAAACTAAACTCTCCACTCACTTCAACCACAGAATTTACTCCACTTTGTCCACCTTTGGTCTTTTCAAGTTTTCTAATGCCTTGACTTCTGCTGGAGGAGTCGCCATCTTCATTAATAAATGTGCCCCTCCCTCTATCTTTTCCATCATACATATCGACGCTCATTCTATTATCTTGAAGGTGCAATTTGGGCACTTCAGAAGTTTTGTGATTTATTTATATCTGCCCTCCAATGACAGTGACACCCTCATTAAATCTATTACTCACCGAATCAACAATATCACAACTACCATCTCCCTTCCCATTCTTCTTCTGGGTGACTTCAATATGGGCTACCAGTCCTTCACAAACAAATATCTATATCTCTTCTCCAGGGGCTTAATGTGTGGCAAGGGCTTTTTCCCAGATCATGCCTACTCTTTCTACACCCTGTAAGCATCAGACCCTCATTGATTTAACATTCTACTCTCCTGATCTCCATTTCATGATTGAATCGGCCCAACTCCACACCATACCTTTTTCAGATCACAAGGCATTACACCTCTCTATTGACATTAACTCTGGCCCTCCAGTAAACCTTGGCCTCAGAAGAACAATAAGATTCCTCAACAAACAAAGTACGCCTATAGCACTGCTTTCAGAAATTTATATATACCTTCATAAAATCAATATCCTTCAAATGGAGCCCATCTCTGCATGGTTTGCATTTGTGAAATCCTGCAAGCTGCCATCCACAAGTACACCTGGAAATCCTGAGGGCCACTCAAGTTGCTGGCTTCCATGGACAAAATTTCAGAGCAACTAAATGATCAGGAGAGTGGGCCATTAGACATTAGCACCATCATCCAACTGAAACTTCAATACCACAATGCTCAAAAGGCCTGGGCTGAGTACATCTCAGTCAAACGCACCCAGAGGTACATGGGGAATCAGAATTGTTGGACCAGAAGTTACCTGGAGTGGGCTCTTGGTTCCCACAGGAAGCAAATCACCCCCTCATCCATCACGGTCAGCAACAAATCCTACATAGGTCAGGAATTGCTCCTTCAATTCAGAAACCATTACAAGCACATGCTTCTCAAAGCTGACAACCCTCCTTCCACTATGCCATCAACCTTGAATGTTGGTTCTGATCATGGCATCACCCAGGCCATGCTACTTAACAAACTGAAAAGCTTTCCTGACCATGTCCACCCTGGTCTCATGCTATCCCCAAATTTATCCTTCTCCAACTAAGTCAGTTCACCATCCCCATTACTCTCAACATGATCAACAAGGTCTCAGGTGCTTACATCATTGAGGGTCTCTATCTGGTAACATTAGTCCCTTTCCTTAAGAAAGATCGGCCACCTACTGAGCTCAAGAGTCGTAGACCCATTTTGATGACCCCTCTGCTCATAAAACTTAATGAGACTACCATTAAAGAGTCACTGCAACAATCCATACTCCCTGCCCTTTCTGCCTCACAGTTTGCTTGTAAAGAGCGCTCCACTCTTGAGGCTGCCACACTCTTTAAGATAACCACCGAGCATGTTAGGCGGTCTTGAAATAGCAGGCCCATCGCTGCCCAACTAGACATCCAGGCAGCCTTTGACTCTGTTAGGGTCGACCTGCTCATTGGTGTTGTCAGAAACCTGAATGTCCCAGAGGTCCTTCTGTCCATCCTCCACAATCTCCTGTCCAACAAAGAAATCCTAGTTACCCTGGATGGGAAAGTTGCCCCTGGCTCCACACCCAACATATCCATCCCTCAGGGCTCTCTGCTGAGCACTTTGTTGTTCACCGCATTTCTGAATCCCCTTTTGCTCAGGCTAGAACATGACCTCTCTGGCATCTTCATTCCTGCACTGAGCAAAAGCATCAAATGCCTTGCTTATGTAGATGATCTGGCTGTCTTCCTTCCCTCAGTTGATCTTATCCTCAGGCTTCAACAGATCCTCACCTGGTACTCCAAAACATACAGGCTGGAATTTAGCAGTGATAAATCAGTGGGCTGGCAACTTTCAACTGGTAAACAAATCCCTTCCACCTTCAATGCCAAGCCACACAACTTCCTTGGATTCCCCTTCATGCTGGCTCCTAGGGACATGAAAGTACGGGTCCAAACCACCCCAAAACATATCATCCACCCTCAGAACCATCACAGGCATCTACCTCTCCCTTTATGGGAAAGTCACCCTCCTCAATCTTAGTGTTTCCTAAAATAGCACACTACCTCCCAATTGTTCTACCTATACATTCATTTATATCCAAAATAAACTACCTTTGCACCTGTTTTCTCTGGGGCAGAAAGGTGGTGACCATCAGCCTAAAAAGAACTTGTTTTCCTAAAACCCTCAATGGGTTGGGCCTGCATTCCATTGACACTCTTCTGATCCAAAGATCTCACAACATTCTCCTCACACTCCTAAGTCACTTCCCTGCCAATCTTATGCATATCATTATCACACGCACTGACACTCCTCCTCCCAGTGGCAGGCCTAGGTCATGGACCTCACTCATTTCCAACATCCTACAAAAGGCTGGCTTTGTTATACCATCCATCAGCAGCAAACTAAAGTACTGGGAGGTTTTCAATCAGACCACAGACTTCTCCATTGTGTCCCCTATATTCCTCAAACTTACCAATGCCCAAATAATCCACAAATTCAAAAGGTGGTCCCTTGAAGCAAAATTCCTCGATTTCCTCCTCAAAATCAATCTTCACTCCCTTCCCACGAATCAATTTTTGGTCAACTGTAGAGGTTTCACCAAGATCTCTCCCATATGCCAGCTCTGTAAAACTGACTTAAATGTCCTTTTCTGCTTGGCATAAGAAATGTCACCAACTCCTGCCTTTCCTCGCACAGGAATACCATCTTCAACCTCCAAGAATCCACAGAAACAGGGGTCTTTGCAGCTATTAGACTATCAGTTTTTCCATCTATGCTCTCTGGTTGCTCCGATGTGCCATTATCCTTCAGAGAGTACATTCAGTCAATCAAAAGCTCTTGGACCTAATTTGCACTCTCAAAACCCGAGATACCATACTAGCCCCACCTCCACTCCTCACAGACACTTGGGCAATCCTCCAACTGCCATCCTCTCAGCCTGTGTTAATCATGAAGACATGCATTTCTGACCAGCGTGGACTACACCCCATTTCCCCTCTCCACTTGCCGTTCCCTTATTACATGTATCCTCCCCCTCTTACCATGTTGCTCCTGAAATTTCATTTGTTTTGCTGTATGTTTTTTTTTTTGATGAATAAAACATCTCATCACTGAGAAGAAAAAAAACTTATAATGTATTAACAATGCTGTTTAAAAAGCAATATTCTGATCTTTGGTACATTATTTGGACTTTATAGAGTGCTTTCTAAATATTTTGAATTCAACATAATGTGATAGGATTTGACCACTTTAAAATACAAGACAATTAAGTAACAGGTCTGACAAATTCACTAGATATAGTGCTTCACAATCTATCCATATTCAATTGTGGGAGCCAAGAACTGAATGAGTTTTTTATACAATGAACACTTTTTTGCATGAAGACAAAGATTCTACACTAGTTTATTAGAAACCTCAAAGATAGCTATTCATTAACATATATGAGATTTCCCACAACTTTTGACAGTGTAGAATTTTAACAAACTCTCAATTTTAGAAATTTAATCAAAAAATTGTATCATCATTAATTTTCTCATGTATATATCAATTCAAAGCCATTTGAACAAAAATGTGCAAGTAAAGTGAATCTTCCATTTGGTGTCACATATATTACTAAGGAACATATATCTTGTTAAAGTCAATCATGAAATTCTATCACAAATCATAGATCATTTTAGAAAAAATTTGTTTAAATCTATATGATCCAAAAACTGATTAGCCATAAATCATAATTAATATCATTAATCATGAAAATGTTTCAACAACTACATAAATGTGTATTTCCTAACAATCACATAATCACCATTTCCTGAGCTGTTAAAACAGTCAGAATTCTCCATACAGTAGTACCACCCAGTGCAAACCACAGTAAACAATGGATGCAAAAATATTTGTGCACAGGGATTTTATGCACAAACCTTCTTGCATCCAGTGATTACTCTGGCTTGCACTGGATGGCACTATTGTAAGGAGAGTTTTGCCTCTGTTTTATGCCTATCAATAAAACTTACATGTTGCTTTACTAGTTTGAAAACTACCAGTTTTCAGAATTTTTAAAAAATAAATAATAATGGAAAGAATTACTATGTTTAGCATCAACTAAATTTTTAAAAATAAATAGGCATAATTTGCTTAAATTTGCTCATGTAATATAATTTACATTGTGAATTTATCTTTATTATTTCTTACAAATTCAATAAATTCCAGGAGACTAATGGATTTGAAGTAAACTCTTTTTAAGAAAAAATGATAAAGAGTACAAATGAGATAATTGATCAAGATAGGAATCACTCGTTATAGACTGAATCTCATTCAAATAATATTCCCGCTTAAAAAACTGTGATAGTAGACAAACAAAGTGAGATGTAAGCCAATAAACATCACATGACCACCTCCTCTTATGCTTGTGTATAACTTTCTAAAACAGGCAAAATTCACTATATACATATCACCGCACACAGCAAGCTAGAGTAATCAATGGATGCCAGAAGGGTTGTGCATAAAATCCCCACCTAGTGCCTACTCATCCAATATCCCCAGACTAGTTTCTGGCTTATGGCCTTCATCAGTGAGGAGACTTGGATCTGAGAGCAGACAAAGGCCATAAGCCAGAAACTAGTCTGGGGATATTGGATGAGTAGGCACTAGATGGGGATTTTATGGACAACCCTTCTGGCATCTATTGATTACTCTAGCTTGCTGTGTATGGCAATATATATAGTGAGTTTTGCCTGTTTTAAAGTGAGATGTAATTAATCTTTATGATTGTGACTACATATTAAAAGCAATCTTTCAAAATCACTGCAACTTTGCCAATAATGATAACTTAGGAAAGAATGACTGCCACCAATACAAAACTTAAATAAGTATTTCTTATGTAATTGCACCTAAGTTCTAAATTGTTATTTTCTGAAGTATGATGTCAAGAATACTATAAGAACAGAAGTTTGTTGTTGTTTTTTTACTTTTTAATGCACTTATGTGAATAAAAGTGTTTCTTTAATTTTTATTTTTTACTTTTTAATTTTATATGTGGTCATTTTTATAATTCTGAAGTTTGCAGAATTTAATTTTTCATTTTCATTCTCATGAATATAATAGCAAATAAAAGTCTACATTTAATAAAAAATTGCCAGTCAAAATCAAATGAGATGATGTGAATTTATTTAAATTAAATTTTCAAAAAAGTTGAACAAAATTATAGTTTTCAATGAATCATTCAGATTCAAACTTCAAGAGATACTTTTACATGCAATTGGTATCAATGTTAAATATAAAATTAAAAACATAAATTTTTTGCCGAATTTGTTTGCAAATTCTAAAAAAAAAAAAAATCAGGAATATGTATGCATGCAAAGTTTCGACTTGACTAAAAATTAGAAAATGAATGAAAACCGAATTATAAGATTTTCTCAAGGCAAATTAAAAAACAGAGCAGGTTAAATAAAAGCGTATAATAAAATATAATTCCTGTTTTAAAAAATTGCAATCTATGCACTTTATCACTATATTAGATGAGTTTTAAGAAGAATTGATTTCAGAAAGCAATTTTTAACTATTCTCAAGGATTATGTTACACAGTTTAAAGTATTAATAAATAATAGATTAATTATTACTATTTCTATAAGAGAGTATCAGTGGGGAAAAAAATTCAACTGCAGTTCAACAAATTTAAAAAAATAAATACTCAAGACTCGATGTACAGTATACAGAAAAAGGCTTTTGTTTAAATTAGATGATTTTAGACAATAATAGTGTATTGGCAATCTATTGCCGCCTTGTCCAAACAGTGCCTTGTGAATTTGCATGTGACTCTTTACATGGCCCAACACAGCACTTACAAAAGTTTTAAAATAAAATCATAATATAATTCATATTAACATAATGCATCTAAATTTTATTTTGATGAAACAATGTATGCTTTATTCCTTTGTGATGATAATTTTATCAGACTGTTTCCATAATCAATTTCAATGATTTTATTGTTGTCACTTCCTGGAAATATAATGCATTTGCCAAAATTATCGGTTCAGTTTTCATTTGGACTTCATCCAATGTTCTCTTTATTCTTTGCACAGTCTTAATTCAAACATCGATGAATGCAGTTCTACTTTGATTTTTGAACAATTTCTGCTAATGTAATTGAGAAAGACGAGTAATTATTTTTAATTTACATTTAGAAAAATAAAGAATTATTGCTTAAGTATAATGAGTTTAAAAAAAGCCCCTTGTAAACTAGTGTTAATTTTCGGGACAACTTAATCTTGTGAAACATTACATTCAACAATTAAATTTGCAAAGTCAAAATATCATGCATAACTGACTAATGAATACCTTAAAGAAATATTGTGTGCTTTGTTAACAAATTATGCACTAAATATTAATGTTTTGTTAATTAGATACATACACGAGAATAATAACTTTTTATTGACTTTGTTTCATTTCTTAATTTTGTTCTCCTGATTTTTTGTATAATTAATAAATCTAATTAATAAAAAAATTATAATCAAATATTTGCTTCTGTTGAGTACTTCAAACATTTAATTGCAGCTTTTGAATATATCTCATTTTAACACATGGTTCTAACAGACATGAAGTTTAGCCACTCCTGATTTATTGCACTAAAGATAACTATAATTATTTTAAATGGTGAATATTTTTGAGTGAATAATTGTTATTTATTACATTAATTATTAGACATTTTAAAATTTAGATGATATTTTATTAAAGTTAATTTGCAAAACATTTATTGCCACTGAGGTTTTATTATTCTAATACCTACTAAAATATTTACTATGAAATGAATGTAATTAGAGGGGATTTGAATAGACTTTCAAGCTCCCTTCAGCTCTCCACTCTATCTTGTATAACCAATACCACATGATCACACATGTGTGAAAAAGATAAATGATCTCCAATATCCATATTTCCGCTGAACCAGCACTCATTAGTTGATCCAGATCATCACCTCACACACACACACACACACATATATAATTAGTGCTTGGTTTATATTAAGATAGCAAATCTTCAAACTTTAATGTACAGGCTTCAATCTTCCCCACTCTCCAACTCTTCAGCCAACCATATTATTGAAAATCTGATGATATAGAACATTCAAAGCCCTTGTTGAAGCCAATATTGTTGTCACCCTTTCAATAATACAGATGGCGGAAAAGTTGAACAGTAGAGAAGATTGAAACCTGTCCATTAAAGTTTGAAGATTTACTATTATAATACAAACTGCGCACTGATTATATTCATGTGTGGGAAATGATGATCTGGACCAACTGATGAGTTCTGGTGCAGCACAAAATACATATATTGGAGATCATTTATCTTTTTCACACATGTATGAACATATGTATTGGTTATATAAGATAGAGTGGATAGTGAAGGGAGCTTGAAAGTCTGTGTTCAAATCCCCTCTAATTATATCTAAAAGTTTAGTATATACATTATACTTGTATTCAAATATTATGAAATGATTTGTAACTGAAGAAATGATAAAAAATATAGCATCAAAAAATATTGATAATTTAAAATATACATAAATTTCAGAAAAGACTGTTTCAGAAATGATTCATTTAAAACTCTAATATGGTCTCTATAAATGGAAACAGACTGTGTTTGAAAATTTAAATTAAAAAACAAATTGTATGAATAAGGACTGAGAATGACATAAGTGGGTAGACAGATGACATCCTTCTCACAGCTCATACTGCAAATGGCATGCACCAGTATATGAATGAATTGTCTCCATGGAAACCTGAATTCATTTTGATGAACTATTTAAAGATAGTAAATTATGAAAATATATAATAAATAAACTCCAGTGCTATTATGGAGAATAGCTGTATCAGTATTAGAGAAAAAGGTTTTGATTCTCAAGATGAAAAATAGCTATATGGTGTTGGCAACCATGAACATCTCAAGTGGCAGGAATATGTTCTACAGAGTGAACTTCTCTTCATCTAGATAATTCAATTAAATTATGATATCAAGAATGATATATCAAAATCACAAACGAAGATCTACAAATTAATTGATCAGCATAACACTGATGTAATTGCACTTTAAGACGCACTATTTTTAAATAATAACCTTAAAATTCCTGGGTTTTTATTTATTATTGATAGAAAGCACTCTAAACATAGTATGGCTACTTTTGTTTCAGAACATCTTGTGAAGAGAACAATTTAGTTCAAATGATATTGCAATTACCATTTAGGTAACAAGTAACTTTTACTTATTCAATATTTACAAATCTTCCAAAACAAATTGGACCTATCTTTTCTTCTGGATTTTCCTATAGCTTCAACTTCCATATTTTGAGATTTCAATTCTCATAGTAGTCTTTGCAAGAATATATAAATGAGAATCAATAAGGTTGTCAACTTTGAGAATGGATGAATTTAAACAGTATGTATTTACTCTAGGATACTAAGCAAAGAAAAACGTCACCATGGTCATGAAACCATGGTCAGGGGTTTGGGGAGGGGTTCCTGACAGAGATATTTTAAGTGCTGGCTCTGGCTAAGCATTTATCATAAAGCTTGTAGAGGAATTGGCAATCCTCACTGTTTATAACTTACAAGCTTAAGAGATAGCGTCATGTGATCTATGAATTGATCTATGACTCTTATTTTGACTATTTATAGTCTCTGCCAAAGGTCTTATGCAATTTTATATTGCTATGAGTACTAATATATGGTATGGCTGAAGATCTATCAGCCCCATATAACTATTTGAGTTGGATAGCTGGGTTTGAAGACATGTAGATGTCTGAAAATTTCAGATTTTCCACTCAAGAGATAACTTTTAGCTAAATGCTTGGTTTTGGGTTGGTATTTTTAGATCTAGTGTCTGAACCTACATTGACACCTCTCTGAGGAGTGTCAAAGCATGAAACCATGGTCAGGGGTTTGTGGAGGGGTTCCTGACAGAGATATTTTAACTGCTGGCTCTGGCTAAGCATTTATCATAAAGCTTGTAGAGGAATTGGCAATCCTCACTGTTTATAACTTACAAGCTTTAAGAGATAGGGTCATGTGATCTACGAATTGATCCATGACTCTTATTTTGACTATTTAGAAACATGTTTTGTTTTACAGAAAATGGTTCACCCATTACTTGCTGAGTTATAAATATTGGAGTGTTTCCCATAGGTAACATAAAACAAGTCTAATCATTCTTGAAATCCACATGTCCTTAGTTAAGTTTTCCTGTTTCAAAATGGAATTTAAGGAAAGTTATTCTAGAATCAATATACTGGTCATCTTAAGCAGAATATTAATAGAATCTCTTCAATTCCCTCATTCTATGATAAGTTTAACAAAGTCATAATAATAACTGCCAAAGAGTCCATCCTCCATGGATATCAAAAGCAATTTATTCCAGATGGGAATAAAATTAGCAATAAATGCTCTTTAAAGCTAATTTTTGTCTACCAAAAGATCTGGATAAGGCTGACATTTTGAAATCACTATATGATGCCAGAAAAGAAAAATAGAGAGAAAGAGACCGTGAAGAAATAAAACTTTACAAGATCTAATCATAAAGCCTGATCACTTTTACATAAGCTTGATGGATGTAAGGGCATCCCTAAAAGAACTACTATTGACATAGTTAATAAAGTTGCAAATCTTAACTGTCAAATATCTAAAAAGCATCATTAGAGCACAATTTCAAGCTTCCTTTTTACATTTTTTTTCTAATACCAATTCGAACCCCCCCTAGATATTGATGAATATGAATTAGTTTCTAAAAAATTTAAGATCTAAAGTTAAAGTATGATTAGAAAAATTATTACCATACAATATTTACATATGAACTATTCCAAAAATTTGGCTTAAAGCAAAATTATAGCAGTCTTAAAATCGAATACACTCAGCAATATAATTTTTTTTTTATCAAAAATCATTTTGTGCTCCTATAAGTTTCCAATGGTTGAGAGCCTTTTAGGCCAAGATAAAGTAGGTGTGAATAAGTTTTATCTTTAACAATTCACATTGAAAAAGGCATTCAAAATAATTCAAAACTTGGTCTACCTTTATTGATTTAACCTCAGGTTATGATTCTGTTTGGGAAAATGGTCTTATAAAAGTTTCTAAAATTCTTAAAGGCAGGAAAACCATTTAATTTATTTAACAACATGATTTATAATAGAAAAAAATTAAGTAACACTGATAAATAATGATTATCAAAGTTAGTACAAAATTTTACAGATAGGTCTTCCACAGAGATCAGTTTTCTCTGCTATTTAAAGTATTTATCAGTGATTTTTAGAATGTTGATGCTACTGCTTTGATTTCTCAAAAGAGATCTTTTCCTGAAATAGAAGTCTCTCAACAAGTATATGAAAAGATTTGATAATCTTTACCAAGGATTTGTATTTTCTAATAAAATTCAATATTGGTTTACATACACAATGACACACAAGCTATCTTCAGAATATGCTCCTTTCTGGAAGGAGTTCATCCCATACTGATGCCATATGTTTAATCTATTGTGCCACTACTTTTTATACCTGAATGATTGTACGCTGAGAATTTAAAAAAAATGAAAAATTTGTAATTGTTACCATACGAGGGCGCCACTAGGAAAAGAACCTAGAACCACAAAATTAGAAAAATCCCATATTTGCAGTTGATAATTTTTATACGTATGACAGATCAACCCAAATTTCTCTCAACAATCCCATTTTAACATGGATGGATTTAATATAATAATAGGTTTTACTATTTAAAGAACAAATGCAAAAAAAAAACAAAAAACAAATACACTTTCATAACCTTTAACCAATGATATACTTTATTACAGTTTCATTTTTTTCTTTATTCAGGACCATTAACAAAACAAATTGCTAATAACCTCTCCACACCTTCCTTCTTTTTCTTGACTCTTTACATAACTAATGTAATATTTCTCTTTCTTCTTTCCTCCTTTTTTTTTTTTAATTAAAGAAGAAAAACAAACAAAGGCGAAGAGCAACACATATTTCGTTCTTGAAGGAACATGCACTTTTACTTAAATAAGCATCCAAACCAATCCAAATCTTGACCGGTATTAGGACTAAGGGGCTTACTATTAGGAGTAAGTTATAACACTCTTTCAATATTTTCTCAATGCTTAATACTTTTCATTTGCTTAACAAATCCATTTTTTTTATTCTATTCTGATATCATTCTTGTGGGTTCAATTATTGGATTATTATCTTTTCTTAACCTTGCCCAATAGCCCTGAAAATTTAGTCAAATTTAGTTAAACCATTCATAAAGAAAAATTAAAACATACAAATAATTTATGCATCTTAACTAAAAAAATTAATTAATGCAAATATAAACATTATTAATATTAAAATAAAATCTTCTATTGTCGTAACTCATAGTTCATTAATGGTTAAATGCAATCCTAAACATATGTTTAAAGTTTGCTAATGTTTATAGTTCAATCAATAAACATAAAGTTTCCGTTACCCTGATCGATCAGTGCACATCCATAAGCGTTTCTTCGTACCTCTTGAGAATTGATTCTCAGCAACTAATTTTTGTTCCACGGCTAGCTCCGATTTCTCCTATGTGGTTTGATGTTCCTTGAGATGGTTTCATGGTTCGATGAAGATCTAGGAATGGGTCAGTACCCAAGTTGGGGACAGATTCTATTTCATTTTAGCCTTTGATCATTTCATTTTTTTATATAATAGTTCTTTTTTTCATTAAAAAAAAAAAACTAATAGTAGTCTCACAATAGGCTTTTCTCTTTATTTATAGTCCTTTTTTTTTTTTTTATCACATTCCCGGCTAATGATTGCATTCCTTTCATTTTTTTATTTTTATTTTAACATCTTGCTAACCAAAAGTCACGACAATAGAATTAATTACAATTTTTTTTCTCTCTCCCCTCCCTTCAAATTAGAATATTAAAATAATTAATTACAAAATTGTTTCCAAAAACTTTTAATATTTTTTTCACAACTTTCGATTTAATTTCTCAATCCAATTAAAAAATAAATAATCTACCATTTTGTTTTTTTTTCTTCTTTTTTCTTTTTTTAAAAAAAAACTAATAAATAATACAAAAAAAAAACAACTTCCTATACACACAGCTTTCATTTCCTATTTTCTATCTAATGTATATGTGTATATACATATATCCACATACACATAGAGAACATAACATGAGCTGATCGAAATTATCGGCTCTTTATATTGCCATGATAAATACTTTTCTTTTGTTTCATGGCATTGGCCTGTACAAATATTGCAACTATATATATTCCACCATTCGATCTATTAATAAACAATACACAGACAGAAAGAGAGCTCTTCCCCAATATAAGCCTTCACATTCATCAAATTTACTCTTGTTTCTACAGTGATATTTTATATTTAATCCCAACATTTGACATCTTCTTGGGTTTTTTTTTCCAATAAAATTAAATGTATATATATATACATCAACCTAATGTCTCCTGATATTTATGCAACTACATGAAGCCTTCTTTTATCACCTAAAAATTTATAAACCCATGCAGTCTGGCAGCTGTATTTTTTGCAAAAAGATCTTTGCATTATTTATCTGAATAAATTAAAAAGCCTTCCTTTTTTGTTACCTTTATACTTACCATAAAAGATGTAACTTTTAAATAAGTTTTTTCCCCTCATAAAATCACATATATTTTTGCAAGAATATAATCCTAACCCTACACCCATTTTTTTTATTTTTAGTATATTTCTTTTATATCTTAATAATGCATCTTAATTGTGTACCACCCAAATAGTCTGTGTAATATTATATATACATGTATTTTTACAATTATTTAGGTAATACCTGTAAAAACTTTGTTTACATATTCTCTCTTTATATTATCAGATAAAATTAATTTTAAGATTAAAATCTATTTATTGACATATTAAAAATAGTTTTTTTTTTCTTTTTAAAAAATGTATTTTTCTGGCTTAGTTATATTCAAGCTAATGATATCTTTTCTCAGTTACTTCAAAAATGATCATATGAAAATATTACAAAGTCAAATAATAAAAAAATTGCATGATATATAATGAAAAACAAAATTGATTAAACAACTAACTTGATAATTACACAACTAAAAAAAAATTCCATTAACTTACTAGCTGTAACAGAAGAGGCATCATCCTTCTGAGAATCTTCAGATTCAGGACTCTGCACCTCCCATTTTGGTTCCACTTTCACTTCAATCTTTGGCACTTCAATAATTTTACAGTCTTTTACCTGCTGACTCTGCTGAAGTAAATTCTGCAGAATATTTTTAGAGTCTGAGACTTCTTCCTTTACAATTGTCTCTTTTGCACTTAAACTTTTATCCAAGAGCAGCGAAAATTTGTTATTAGAACAGAAATCTGGTGGAAATGCAGAACTCGACAATACTGGATCTTTGCATTTTGGTGCAGTCACTGTGCTGGAAGCTTTACTAACTTTAGAGCAAACTGGGACTGATTTATAACTATTCCATTTACTGTCTTTAGCTAATAATGAATCCTCTTCTGGAAGTATCACTTGTAAGTCCAAAGTATCCAAAAGTGATTCATTGGCATTTAATTCTGCCAATGTAGGCCCCTGGATAGCTTCTTCTTTATCAACTTGGAATACTTCATCCATTTTTAAAAAATCAGACTCCTGGCTACCCCAAAGAGAACCATTCCATTGTTGGACAAAAGTTCCATCCATTAAATCTGTAGATGTACAGAGATCTTCACCATCCAAGTACAATAAAAGATCATGTGAGGGTACAGTGTAGTCATAAGTACTACATCGGTCTTCTGTGGAACAACTTGAAGATGAAAGTGGCCCTGATACTAACGTGAGATCAGACTCCATCAGGAATGTATTTTCTCCAGTAAATGTGCTTATATCTGATAAAAAAGTGTCCAAGCTGGTATTCTGTAGGTGTAAATCCAAATCATTGCTGCATAGATTATTGGGATGGAGAGTGTTGGACCTTGGCTGAAAAATATATACATATAATTGTAAAAATAAAATAATTTAATTTAAATCAAGAATTTTTCACTAGTTCTAATTTATTATTATATTATATTATATACATACATTATAATCTATACACAAATTACCTTTTTTTTCTGAAATAAATAAATAAATCATTGTTTGAAAGCAAACTGCAAATAATAACACTTTTTTGCACAGGTTTAAAATAAGTTATGTAATTTTTTTCCCAACTAACACGATCTTTTAGTTAAGAAATTTTAAAATGTCATTAGATTTTACCAGCACTTATAAGCTTAATTACTTACATTGTCTATTTGGAGTGATTCATTTTATCTATAACTATGTAGTAAAATTACAATAAAAGTCTTTCAGGAGTTAATTCATAAACACCTGTTATTTTAAAAATATTCTTTAGACCAGGGGTAGTCAATCTTTTTATACTTACCGCCCACTTTTGTATCTCTGTTAGTAATATATAGGATATATGAGCACAGACTTTCACAGGACCCACCACTCTCCACACTATCTCATAATACTGATACACTTGAACACATTATGTTGAAAAGATAAATAATCACCAATATACGTATTTCATGCTAAACCAGCTACCATCTTTACACATATATGCTATAAGTGCTCAGATATATATTAAGATAGTCAAACCTCATACTTTAATGGACAGGCTTCAATCTACTCCACACTCCAACTCTTCAACCGTCCATCCAATTAAAAATCTGATGACGGAATGCTTAAAGGCCACCCTAAGGCCGAGATTCTTGTCACACCCATGTTGCCTAAGGTCAATCTGACATCTCATGTACAGGACATAATCCATTTAATATGTAGTAAAATTTTCTAACCGTCCACCGGTTCCACAATAATGGTGATTTATAAAGTAGGGAAGTAAAATTTATAAAGCAGAGTTACAGCAAGCTAAAGCATATAAATCTCTATGAAATTTTTTTAAAAAGTTAATTAAATTAAAAAAAAAAAAGAAAGTGCTTCAGTGTTGGACAAAACTCCTACCATCCACAATGAAGGCTGAATACTAGTGGGTGGTAGGGACCAGGATGACTACCACTGATTTAGACCATTAAAATGCATTAAATCCCATAGTTCTAAAAAACATTCTATCCTTAGAAACTAACATGTTGAATACATCTAGTATAAAAAGTTCAATTATATCCATCAATAACTATTTCCATTACATGGATCTCAGAAAGTTAATCCACTTGGAAACTATACATATACATTTTAAATACAAATCACGTTTCTGAATAATCAATTAAATTAAATTCTTGAAGTCATTTACAATGTTATATAACCTTTTTAGATGAACATGATAAAAATAAAATTTACCTTTTAATATATTAGAATCTAAAGATAAAAATTAAAGCAACTCCTAGCAATACACCATCAAATGCAATTGTTGTTAATATTATTAAACATTTGATTTTATAGATTTTGTCTTTGAAATTTTTTCTTCTTCTTAATGTCAATGTAAAGGACACACAAAAGTTTTTGTTGTAGTTCTAATCATTGAGATACTGGAATAAAACTTCAGTAGAAAAATGATTAATATTTTTTAATAGTTTCAAAATAATATTTTGATCTGTTATTTAAATTTATATTTCTAACGTACAAAATATATTCGTAGAGATGGTCCTTAAGTAATCTGTTCTGTGATTTTAGTATAAATTAAATTTTACATAAGGCAGATTTATCTTTCAAGTGTAATTTGACCTATGACCATAATAAATACACATTTATTAACAAATGAAAATAAAAGTGTCTCACATACACATTTATTAACAAATGAAAATAAAAGTCGCTCACATGGCATCTGTCAACAAGGATTTTTAGATTTTTATTTCGTCCGAATCAGGGATGCTTGCATATTTTTAAATGGAATTCAGTTGATATGTAATTTCATACTTAACATTCATTCATCACATCCAAAATTCATAATAACTAAAGTATGTTACAGTAAAATTTACTAATAATTAAAGCAAATGGGTTGAATTGGAATGATCATTGTGGAATTGTCATCTTCCAAAATAAAAACAAAAAATTGTAAAGACAGTTTTAAATGAAATTAATGATAAATTCATTAGAACAAAAGATTAATTTTAGGTATAAATTATGCAGTATCACAAATAAAAATGAAAATCGAAACACAGCAATAAAAATTATGTATAAAAATGAGTTTTTGCTTAAAAGAAAGTATTTTAACAACTGAAACAAAGCAATTACATAAGAAATGATTAATTATTCTATTTTTAAATTTTAAACATTTTCCATTATAGTTTATGTAGATATTTAAATAATAACAATAAGTATGGATCAGTAAAATAAAGAGAACTAAAATGTGAATTTTATCTTATGAATAAATTGAATCTGTTATTTGGTCAAATTATTACGAATAAGTTGTGAAAAATACATAAGGCAAATAAATTTATGTTATATACTAAATATAAATTAAAATCCAAGCAAATGAAAAAATTATGTAGATATTCATAAAATTTGATAACATCTAGAAAGCTAAAACAAAAATTTAAGCAGAATTAAAAATATGATATATATGTATATAGTTTTCTCAAAATTGTTTCATTGATATCATTATTTTCAACCATTATCAATCAACTAGTATAAAAATCTCTCCAAACTTTAATTTGATTTCTCAGATCTATAATCTTTTTCTCCACATCACAACCATCCTTCTCACATATGATCAATTATTTGATCATTTATATATATCCAATTTAAAACCTCAACAGTCCATTTATTATTGTCTTTTCTAGAAATATGCCTGGCCTAATTCCACTTGAATTTTTTAATTCTTTCAATGATGTCATGTATTTATTCTCCTAACTATGCATTGCACTTTTGATCTTTTCTTGTTACTCCTAACATACATCTATCCATATTTCATTGAATTCTCCTAACGATGCATTGCACTTTTGATCTTTTCTTGTTACTCCTAACATACATCTATCCATATTTCATTGAGCAGTCTGAAATCTCTGTTTTTAAAATTACCTAGTTAGCAGTCAATCATTTCAAGTAATTATTTATAATAATAAAAATGAATATTAATAAAATTAATAACATTCTGTGTCTATTTCTAATGAAGTCTACATATTATTTTATATAAATGTCGAGCTAGTATAAGGAATTGTTATAGCAGTAGTCCATTCGTAAATATGTCCTCTTTAATTGCATAATTCTTTACCCATTGCATAAGAATTGGGACTTAAGGTTGAGGATCAACTACAGTGCTTATAAATATGGAGTGAGGGAGGCAAAATATAAACTTAGGTTAATATTAGGTACATGTAAGTTGGCTGGGAAATAACTCAAATAACATTAGTTCAGTCACTTTCATTAAATAAAATTGAGAAATAATAGGATGATATTATTTAAATATCAAACTATGAAATAATCCATACATTTATATAAATAGACTAGTCTTGTCATTTAGCATATGGGGTTAGAATAATTTACCCAATCTTCGATACTAAATAATCTGCGAGGAAGCAGTAACAGATAGAATACACTCTAGAAAATTTGCATACAATATTATTTTAGTGAACAACTGTCATTAATATGCAAATAGAAATTTTTGAGAATAGTCAGCAAGCGCTAGAAGAGAATGAAACATGGGCTACGTTTTTTTGAGATGTAGACTAAGACACACAGATATGTTAAATTGTTCTGCACTGAGGGATAGTCTGATAAAAATTTGATGTTAAGTTTGCCATTGGAGAAGTTAATCTGGTGGGTGTAAACTTGAATAAATGGAAACTCACTATATATGGATTACTTATATTTTTGTATTGGGTGTGGATAATCTATTTCCACATGACGATTCTGATTAATCACTTTCTAAAGGCAAAGTCAACCTCTCAATTAATTATATTGATTATTATTTCATCATTTTATTACTTGATTGTTAAGTTTCACATTTGTCTCTTAGTTTGTTTCATTATCAATGATGCTATTCAGATGATATCTTTGCTCATGTACCTCTGGATATACAGCATAATGACTGCAGTTGAAAGCTTATGAAAAGCCTATGTGCAATTAATAATGGAATGATGTAATAAAAATAATGACATTTCTGAATCATAATATTTGTGAATTCAATGTAAATAATGGGGCATCATTAAATAAATATATTGAACACATCAAGAATTATATGTTCATAAATAAAGTGAGTGTAACAAATTTAAAGTTACTATTCTGTTATTCTTTGCTGATGGAGATGTTTTACAAATAGCTAAACAGTTATGTGATCCTAAATGTTCCAAAGACATTCCATATAAAAAAACCTATTTGGAAACCTGAACACCTATTTTTACCCAGTAGTGACTAAATGGGTGGCATCTCTACATTTTCAAATGAGAAAACAGTCCCCTCACAAGTGATATCAGGAGTATAATTTAGCATCGCAAATATTTGCAAAACAATGCCAATTTGCCTGACTTAGAAGAAATATTGTTGAATCAACTATTGTTCAGAATGTCAGACTCTCATTAAATGAACCAAACTTAATGTATAAAATAGCAATAAGAAAGTGTATTGCACTAGACTATGTTAAAAAATCTGACAGAATTCCAAGCTTCAATTAGGATGCAGAATAAATTGATTAGTGTGAATAAAGCACAAGCTGTTAGTGAGAGTTCAAAGACCACAAAAAATAATCTGACCTGCTAGTGGTGCAGTACAAGAGACCACTTTAAAACATTTGCAAATGTAAGTTGGAAAACTGTCTTATGTGTAATAGAAAAAGACATTTAGCTCATATCTAATCCTCACTTTAAACTGAAGGTAGGTACACTAAGAAGAAAAAAAGATATAAAAAAATTAGTAACACTGAAAATGGTCATATTATAATAGGTGTGACAATCTGCGGAAGTTGACAATGGTGTGGGATTATCATTATTATCACTAAAAGATTGGAATATTATTAATAGGAAAAACAAATACAAGTGGACATTAGAAAATACTCGTGTACTAGTCACAGATGTAAATAGCAATAAAATAGACATACATGGTAAAGTAATGGCACTGTAAAATTCAATGCCAGGATTAAAAGGCTACCCTTACATATAGTGAAGAAAAATAAACACCCTTTATTGGGTAGAAAATGGTTCCGTCCACTGGGAATGTCTTAAGATAATTAAGAAAGTACAGCTGGAGGCTGAAGTCTGAGATAAATTTCCCTGGTTATTTATGTCAGGATTACCCAAATTAAAAACATGGCCAATAGATATAGAGTTACTGAGGTTTTCCCAGCCTATGGTATTCAAACAGCATAAGCTTCCACTCACCTTAAAACTAAAAGGTGATGAAATGACTATGGATATTGTTTCCAAAGGTGTGTTGTCTCTGGTATAAGACTAGTCATGGGTTTGTGGTGATTACTGCATCACACAATAAATATATCAATAAAGGAATAAATCCAGTACCAAATATGCATGAAGTTCTCACCTTCTATAGAAAGCATCATTTTTTACAAAGATTGTGTAAGTCCACATTCCACTAAATATCTGTCACCGAGAGAACATTTAAGTTGCTAACTATTAGCAATCATGTAGGACTTTTTTAAATATAATAATTTACTGTATGAAATACTGGTTGCCCTGAATATCTTTCAAGCTAAAATGGATAATTTGTTCTAAGGTATGGAAGGAGTTGTTCTGTATCTGGATGATATAATTATGATTGCCCCAAAATAGCATGAACTAGAAATGTACATTGTAGAAATCTGTTCAAAATTATTACAAAGTTGGTGCTAGGCTTAATACTGTGAAGTGTATTATATGGGCTATTACAGAGACAAGGTTTCTGGTCCATGTAATTACTAACAGGAAAAATACCTAATTTGGAAAAAGTTAAAATTATAAAAAAATGCCACAAATCCTAGAAATGAAAAGCATTTACAAGCTTTCCTGGGATTACTAAATTTCATTGAGAGTTCTCTCAGAGAAAAATCACACATTGTATCACTTCTATAAAATCTATTGTGGAAAGTACAACACTGGAGATGAACAAAAGAACATAATTCAGCTTTCCAAAAAAAAAACAAAGGAGTTGTTATGGTCTAATCAACTCTTGATACCTTACTATAGTGATTTGAAAGTGATTATCACTACTGATTCTTTGGAATTCAGAGCTGGAGCTATCATTTCCCAGTGCCATTTAGAGCTTAATACCCAATAGCAAAGGTCTCAAGAACCCTTACAACTGCTAAAAAAACTATAGTTAGCTGGATAAAGAAGCCCTGGTTATTGTCTTTACAATTAAAAAATTCCATCAATATATTTATGAATGAAAAATTCTTACTGTACACTGATCATCTTCTTGTCTCAGAATTTTTGGCCCAAATAAGAAAATTCCAGAATATGCCCACCAGAGACTAATCCAATTGATTAATATATTACCTGCCTATGACTACAAATTAGTTTACAAGATGGCAAAGAGGTAGAATACGTGGATGATTTATTGTGTTTATCAATTATTGGTGAAGGGCAGTGAAAATTTATAGGAAAACTTTATTAAAACAATGAATTTAGAAGTTTGAACAGTGCTAAAGATGCCAAATAGACTAATCAAAACCATAGTTATAAAGAATTTAAAATTGGATTAGGCCGGAATGGCTGAATAAATAACCAGACTTATATGGAATGCTTGTCAAAGTTTATCTCCATGCAATAGATGCATTTTGATAATTGACAAGTACTTGTATCAACAGAAGGCCATAATTGTTACATAAATCATCCAGGTGTCATACTCATGAACCTTGGCATGAACACATGTTTGGTAGACTAAATTAAATCTAAAGATTGAGCAGACAGTAAAATACTATTCTAAATGCCAGACTTTCTTAAGATGTTTAAATCTTGGAGAGAATAAAAAAATACATGGCAGAGAATTCATATAGATTTGCCAGTACAATGAATGAATAACTGTTCATAATTGTTGTTGATGCTCACTCAATGGGCCCAAGTACAAACATGTAGCAAATACTAGCATGGAATGTAAAATTAGAGCTATTCTTTGCTAGCCAAGGGTTATACAGAAATTTTGATATCTGACAATAAAACTGGATTTGCCCTTTTTTACAGTTTATAAAATATTTGGCTGACTAAAGGAATAAACCATGGCCCAAACTTGTAACAAACACTAGCATGGAGTATAAAATTAGGGCTCTTCAAAAAGGTTTGCTAACCAGGTTATCCAGAAATTCTGGGATCTGACAATGTAACTGAATTTACCTTTGAGTTTAAAAAAATATTTAGCTCCTAATGGAATATACCATATTTGATTCCACCCAATCACTTGTAATCCAATGGGTTGGCTGAGAATGAAGTACAATAGTTAAAGCTGATGCTTAAAAAAACATTGTCTAAAGATATAAAAGAAGCGGTTTGTGGAAACTATGTTTTTACCACCACTCCTCTGATCATGTCAATTTTGAAAAACCAAGCGGAATTATTATTGTGGTGAAATGTCACATTCACCTTTCAAAATTATTGTGCTAATAACAGAACTAGTAAAAACATTTCAGAGGAGAAATGCCCATGTTGATTTCAGAAAATTTAAAAAGGGTGAAACAGAATGTACCAGAGATTTGATAAAAAATACATAGATTCCTGGTATCATCATTGAAGTGATATCTAAAAATTTGAATAATTGAATTAGAAAATGGACTACATATCAGGAGACATGCCAATCACCTACATTGAAGTCAGATTGATATGTCAAAAATAGTTAACAACCAACTTCCATTAGCCAATACAAAAACAGATATGGAAGTAAAGAGTGTTCATATTTTCTCAGCAGAACCAAATATAGAAATGACAATTGATGGCCAAGTTGATGAAGTAAACACCCAATCAGATGATCATACAACAGCACTGGGGGACAATGTTTTATCATCAAGACCACTAGATCGAGTGGATATAATTGCCGATCCTGATGAAGAAAGATATGTAAATCCACCTAAACATATGAGAAATCATAAAAGACTTTAGAGATTAAATGACTATTTTCTAGAGTGAGAGGAAGTGTGGACTATCTGTGCACATATATATAAATTAAATGTAAATAGTTTATCGAAATTTTGTAAATTGTATGCAAACAGTAATATTACTGTTATTATCTTTATTACAATATGCAACTCGAGAAAATTTGCATACAACATTATTATAGTGAATAATTAATAAAATTAATATATGCATATAAGCCATTAATATGCAAATGAATGTGCTTATTGTAAACAATTCGCTAGGGCTAGAAGAGAATGAAGCATAGGCTAAGTTTTTAGAGCCATTCTGTACAGACTAAGATGCACAGATAAGTTAAATTGGTCAGCTTAAGGAAAAGACTGACATTTGTCATAGGAGAAGTTACCATTTATTATCTGATATGTGGAAATTCGGGTAAATGGAAACTCTATTTAAGTTTAAGTCCTATTTATAATATGAACGATATTCAGAAAAAAATGTTATTGCATTATTTATTTTTTCATTTAAATATTTTAATCAAACTTTCTGTTTATAATATATGTAAGTTCTTGATGTAGATTGAAATACTATGCAATAGGATACTAATACTTAATCATTGTCAGTAATGAGTTTGAGATGCAAAAATAAACTACAGTCTATAGAAAAGCATCAAAGCATGCTATTTAATCTAACTTCTGAAAATAATACATTTTAAAAATATTAATGAAAACCTGCTTGCATTAATGAAAAAAAAAATGCTTTCAAAACGATCATCTTGGGTTTTTCTACTAATAAAAAATTTATTTCAATATATTTATTCACAGTTGTTTAGTCATTACTATTAACACTATTGACTATACCAGATAATTATGAGTAATCAAAATATTAGCTTATTAATAACAGTGAGCTTAAATATATTCCTGACTGAATGATTTTTTTTGTGGGTGTGTGAAATAAAATTAAGCAATGTATTGAAAGCAATTACCAATTGTAATCTGCATTTATTGAAACATATATATAATTTAGATGGAAGAAAACTATCCTTCCATCCAAACACTGTGAATAGGCAGCACTTCACACTAATAAATAGTTCAAAAATGGGTGGCCACCCATTCTTAAAGATTATTTTTAAATAAACCAACATCAATTGCTGGAAATGGAGACGATTTTATTTAAGAGACCTTTAAATCAACTTATTACTTGCAAGGGAAGCCGATTTAAAATTTTGGCTCCTAAATAATATTGCATTCTATTTTAACACTGTCAATGCATGTTGGTTTATTTAATAAACATCCTGTTCTTTTAAAATATTTATTTATGTGGAGTGCTATCTATTCATAGTACATGAGTGGAAGGGTAGTTTTCTTTCTTTTAAATTACATATATACCTAACACAAAATTATTTAATAATTACATTTATATAAACTAATATTTGCCTGCAAGTTTATGATAATGATGATATAGTTGTGATAATATGGTGGACTATTTCCTTCATCTATCAGTAGATGTTGAATGTATGGAAAATTTTAAACTTTTCAATTACAAGCAATTTGTTGGTAATAAAACACAAATAGACTAACCTGTATTGTCTACTTGAGTGTTATTACTAATAAGTTGTTTGTATTTGAAAAGTTTAAAATTTTCTATACAATCAACATTTACTGATAGTTGATGGAAATAATCCGACATGTTTCAATATTGTAGGTTGTTAAAAATGAGATGCTTTCTTGCCCTGGAATATATCATTCAAACTTCTGCAAGCAATAAGCTGTTTTAAAAATCTTTCTTTTAAAAATAAGAGCATACTTTATTTCCAGCACTGCTAATGAATATTAATTTATTTAATAGTAAGTTTTAAGAATGGGTAGTTATCCATTCTTCTAAAACATTTATTGATGTGCATGAAGTACAGTTTATCCATGTGCCTAAGTAGAAGAGTTTTCTTCCATCTAAATTACAGATATATCTAACCTATGCTATTTGATAATTATCCCCCCCCCCCCCCCCCCCCCCCCCCCCCCCCCCCCCCCCCCCCCCCCCCCCCCCCCCCCCCCCCCACCCCCCCCACACCCCCCCCAAAACCAAAAACACACAGCACCAAAAATTCCCCCCCCCCCTAAAAAATTCCCCCCCCCACAAGACCCTTTTTCCATCACACAACCACCCAACACTTGGACTCACAACCAAAAAAATATAATAAGAGGTTTATAACAAATGAAACTCTATGGTTATCAATAAAGTTCTTTTCTTTGAAACATAAATAAACAAAATAAAAGTACATATTTATTGCAAAATATTAATTACATATATAATAAATTGTAATCGGTTTTAATGACAGTCGCACATAAAATTAAATTTCCTTTACTCAGACAACAATTTTTCCTATGGTGCCTTGATTAAACCTTGTAATCTGCTCAGTCTTATGACCACATTTAGCTTTATTTTCTATCAACTGCTAGAAGATTAAAATAATAATAATTTAGTATAGATAAGCTGGCTAAATGAGTTGTAATTAATAATAAAGTCAGCCTTCTAGAATAATAAACTAAAAACACATTTTGAAAATATTAAAATAAATATTGTTAACATCAAATTTATGAAATACTATATTATTATTTATCAATTGTTAATACGTATCAATGTTACATATATAATTTCTGAATAATGTTTAATATATCAGCAGTCTTCCACTTTTACTGACGCATTAAAAATCAACAGCTAGAGATAATTGCAAATTTAATGTGCCTATCTTTCACATGGCAGATGTTATTTCTAGTTATTATCAATACTGCCTAAAAGCTTTTTTTTAAAAAAAACTTCAGTTATAAAATAGATATACTTTACAATAGCAATCAAAGTCATTACTTTCAAGAAATTCGGTTACTTAAACAAAAACATATATATACATATTCAAAATAAAATGTCAATTTAGATGAACATATTAACAATCAATAGCAAAATACCAGAAGCTTCTTTACAAAACCAGTGAACCATAACTGTGAAAATTAGTTTCTTCTTCAGGCTTTTTTTTTTTTTTGTATTATTCTTTTATATAAAAATCGTTGTCAATAGCTGTTTTTAAAAACGCATATTTTGAAAAAAGCATATAAATGTATATATATTTTATTCTTTAAAAAAAAAAGGCCTTTAGAAATGGATTTTGTGATGATTACACAAATCAATATGTGAACCACAAATACGTCCACATATAGAACATGTTAGTCCATTTTTCTGTTTACTCAATATTTATGATGCTGTCTATTAATGTCTTCAGCAAAAAAAACCTTTTCTTTCTGAAATACTTCAAAACCATATCTAATTGTAGTTCTATAATGTATTCTAATCTCTACCATGTCCTTCTAATGGAAACAAATGACCTTGCACTCTCTCCCAAGAAGACCATGCTCAAATTAACCATATTGGAGTCAATAGTATCACTTTCAGGAAGCTAAAGAGTATATTGATTGGTTTTATGGAACTTGTTTTTATACTTACAGATTTTTAAGAAGCATCCTTAGTTTGACACTTTTCTAATAACTTTATAGTGCACTGATAGGATATCCAAGTTTCACTTCCATGTTATAAATTAGATAAAATAACAGCTCTATATAAAGCTAACTTAATTGCAATAGTTATTTCCTAGTGACAAACTACTTTACCTTTTAATTTGTTAAAAGTAGTAACCAAATATTGAAGTCTGTGTTGCACCTCAATATAAAAGTCCACTTTTTTTACCTGTAAGATTACCCAAGATACTTAAACTGGTTCACATCTCATTTTGATAACCATCCAAGCTAAAAGTTGCTCAAGATTTTTTTTCAGTCATTGGATGATAAAGAAATTTTGACTTTTTTAAACATTAATTAATAAACAAACCAAAGTCTTTACATGTTGCATTCAAAATTTAAGAACATTCTGTAAATTGTCTTTTAAACTGGCAAAAATAGCACAATCATCAGCATATTATAAATTCAGAATCCTAAAAGAATTGTTTTGAATTTTAATTGATTGAAATTAAAAATTTCAACATGAAATCTGTATAATATCTTGAACTGAGTGATTAAGCCACCTATAAACAATTCCAGAGACCATTGTCATAAAAATGAAAACAATATTTGTGCAAGTACACACCCTTGTTTAGTATCAGTTTTTATTTCAAATGCCTCAGATTTTCCATTTATCGTAATAACATTTCCTCTCATTCCATCATGTAAAAGTTGTATAATAAGTTGTAGAATAAGAGTAAATTTTGATGAACAACCAACTAATTTTAAACAATACTATAGGCCTATCCTATTAAACTAAATCAAATGCCTTGACCAAATCAAAAAGAGTATCATAAATCACTTCTTTGTTTTGACATTCTTCTTGTATTTTCCTGGTAACAAAATCCATGCCTAGAATGCTTCTTCTCTAAAATCACACGAAGTCTCTGGTAACCATTCATCTATAACTGAAAACAATCTTTTCAAGAAAATTCTTGAAAATACCTTTGTTGGAGTGCAGGACTGGATAACCTTTTTACTGTCAAGGGCCATTTCAATATTCATAATCTCATTTGTGAAGCACACAAAATTATCGATTTAAAAATTATCCTATTATATTTGCTCAAATAATTTAATTAATGTACCCCTAATCATTAAGACTGGGCAATGGCAGGCCAATTTCAACTTTTTTCTTCTAAATGAAGGCCATAATTTTTTTGTGAATTAAAAATAAAGTAACATTATTATTAATAATCACTAGTCCACATTCAATTACAATTTTTCTGATTTGCCTTGTTTGTAATTTTTATAAAACATGTTAGTTACTTGATGAAGCTCCTTTTCAGGTATTTCTTTCTTCCCCAATAATTTTGTTGTAGTTATATTTGATAAATAGTGTCTCTAAATAATGTGTTCTTTATTAATTAAAATATTTTCTAGACATATCGTTATTAATTTTTTCTATATATAAATATGCATTGGTCCAGTTCTTTGCAAATGTGCGATTTTCTATGTTAATTTTTCTTATCTTATTCCTATAACTATCCTAATAAAAAGAAAATTAAATGCAAAATAATAAAATTTGAATTTTATTTTTGCATATTATAAAAATTTACTATAAAAACAAACAAAATGCTCTTAGCATCATGGATTAAATCTATAGTCAGATAGATTGCACAATATAATTTGTTATAATATTACAGCTCTGATAGAATGAAGGAGAATTATTATTAAGGTTGAAGAAAAAAAAGATGTAATTGACAAAATAAATTATTTATTTTACTGGACTCTTAATTCAGTATTTGCACTGTACTATATGCCAGTAAGTTTTATATAGGTTCATTTTATATATGTGTGAAAATGTCTGGAGATTGGATTGAGAGCGTTCAAGGGCAGAATTAGGTCTACAGGTTGGAGGTTCCCCACTACTGCTATAGTGTAAAATAATGATATTCCATAATAATTACTGCAAATTTATCTATTGCCCATGTTTTTAAAAACTGAAAGAATAAAAGCATCCTTAAGATCAGATGGCACAATTTCATGGGTCCATATATTTCTAAAAAATTCCAATATTTTTGAACCTAACATATTACTACCATATTTTAAGATTACTACAGGTATTTCATTTGGGCATTCAACTTTTCAGTTTTTAAGATTACAAAGAACTGTTTTGGCTTCACTACGCTGGATACCTTTGTTCAAATCCCAATGAGTTAGGATATAATGTTAAAAGCTGTCATCTGAATTTTTGTATAATCATCCTTTATCCTACTCAAAATATCATTGTCATCATTGCTTGATTTAATATGATTGGGATACCATTTTTCAGCCACATGTTTCTTTCAATATATCAAAAAAAGATCTAGAATGACTCCATTCAATGAATGTCTGTATCTTCTTTAGACTTCTTATCAATCAGCAAACTTTTGCTTTCACATTTTTATATTTATTAAATGCTACAGGTTTCCCCTTAATTAAATCACTAATAATAAGATCATTGTCAGAAAATCAGTCATAATTCTTCTTTTTAATGAACCCCAAAATAGAATCATTTGTATCCATAACCCACTCATTAAAATAATTCCATGTTTCACCCATATGGCAGTCTTGAAAAACGAAATTAGCAATTTTAGTATTCAATAACTGTTGAAATGTAGTTATATAGTAGATTCTTCTAAAGAAGGAATATCAATTTGCTTGTGAATATGATTGGAATAATGTTTATTTTTTTAATGCAACTATATTTCTTTAAATTTACTTAGCATTTTGACTATGTTAACTTTTATTTTAAATATTCCAAATACATTCAACTGTCAGTAATAACACATCAAACAGGTTAGTATATACACAACATTTTGAGAGCTATTATTCTCCCCTCTTCTTCAGGTATTGCTGGGACCAGTGACAGTATTAGCATGGGATTCAAACAAGAACTCTTAGATTCTTGAGTATTGAATTTTAAGGTAACCAACTGAGTAATCCTGCCAAAGGTAACAGTCAGTAGAAATTTCATATACCTATCTATGAGGTTCCTCCTAATATCTCCACTTTTTTCTAAGAGCAAAGTTGATTAGTGGTTTTCATACATTATGTATAGTCACACTAGGATGGCTAATGGGATTGTTTGCCATTGTCATGTGTGCAGCTTCTATAAATTTTCTTCTTTATACTTTTCTTCTCTATCCACAATTTTTGTATTTTTCCAATTGAACATATGTTCATTGGCACAACCATAGTCTGCTACATTAGACACATCTGTTTTCTCTTTTCTAATCATCAGTTTGTGTTCTTGCAAGCACTTTTCAATGGGATAACTGGTCTCATCAATATATGTTCCACATTCATATGGTATTTCGTAAATGCATTTTTTTTCTTTTCAGCATTTCAAGTTTAGGTTAACGGACCATGTGAAAAAGCATTGTCAATTGTAAGAAAAAGATTAAATGGTGATAATAGTTTACAAACCAGAACAGCTCTTACTATTGATAGTATAACTGAACTATTAACATTCTGTATAAAAACAACCTACTTTCAATATGAAACAGAATTCTTCCAACAAAATCAAGGCTATGGACTCACCATTGTCCCTGATTAGCAATATTTACATAGAAGAATTTGAAACCTTAGCCATAAAAACTATTCCATATCCACCTAATGTTTGGTTTCAGTATGTGGATGATACATTTGTAGTATGGCCACATGGTGAAGCACTGCTACAAACTTTCTGGAAACACATCGACAACATATACCCTTCAATTAAATTTACAATAGAATCAGAACAAGAATAAAAATTGGCATTCTTAGATGTTCTTGTGATAAGACTCCCTCATTGCAAAATCAAAACTACAGTTTACTGAAAACCTACACATAAAAGAAAATACCTAACCCATATATCCAATCACACCAGAAACACAAAACATGGAGTTATACTATCACTATGAAACAGAGCAAAAGAAGTCTATTCAGAAACCAACAATTTGGAAAAATAAAAGTTTTATATAGAACAAACTCTTATGAAAAATTGTTATCCACCAGCTGTTATTAGGAAAATGTTAAAATAGACAACAAAAAGAACCATCAAGAGAAAATATAATTATTATTACTGTAGTATACCCATACATTCCAAAAATAGCAGACAAATTAAGGAAAATCTGCAATCCATATAACATCAGAACAGCTTTCCAGAACCATACCACACTATGAGGAATTCTAACATCTACAAAGCCTAAACTTGAAATGATTGAAAAGAAAAAACTGCATCTATGAAATATCATGTGTATGTGGAAGAGCATATATTGGTGAGACCAGTTGTCCCATTGAAAAACACTTGCATGAACACAAACTGATAATTAGAAAAGAGAAAACAGATGTCTAAGGTAGCATACCATGTTTGTGCATGCCAATGAACATATGTTCCATTGGGAAAATACAAAAATATTGGATAGAAAAGAAAAGGTATAAAAAAGAAAATTTTAAAAAGCTGCTCACATGACAATGGCAAACAATCCCATTAGCCATCCTAGTGTGATTATATATAATGTATGGAAACCACTAATCAACTTTGCTCTTTAAAAAAAAGTGGAGAAATCAGAAGGAAGCTCATAGATAAGTATATGAAATTTCTACTTACTGTTGCCTTTGGCAGGATGGCTCAGTTGGTTAGAGCATTACCTTAAAATTCAATATTCAAGAATCTAAGGATCCAGTTTCGAATCCCATGCTAGTACTGCCACTGGTCAGGCCAGCAACACCTGAATAAAAGGTGAGAATAAGACCTCTTGAAATACTAACCTGTTTGATGTGCTGTTACTAAAAGTTGAATGTATTTGGAATATTTAAAATAAAAAGTTAAATTTTTCTAAAGACATTCCATTCAATACTCATATTAGATGATGGAAATAGTCCAATATAAAAATACAAGTAGAACCCTATCATCATAAACCTTCAGGAAAACATTTCAACTACTATCGTGGTAACAATATTGAACTTTTGGAGAATTTATCAAGATACAATGTTTATAACTACAGTTTGCATTATGCAAAAATTAAATAACGTATGTTCTCTGAAAAGTAAAATAGTAAGAATTTTAATATAAATAAGTTTTAAAACTATTTTTTCATTATATGACTTATCCAAGAATTCAATATTCCTAAAACATCAAAAAAAAAAAATAGAGACATTGATTTACATTTGATTTTCCTAGCAACACCACCAGTATTATTTCTTTGCAGATGTTTGTATAGAATTAAAGAAGAGAGAGTGATAGATATAAATAAGTTAATCTAAAATAGTCTTCAGGCTATAAATAGATCATATACAAGATATGTAATTAAATAGAAAAGAGGTTTAGATTTAGTGCAAAGTAGAATATTATTATTATTATTATTAATGCTATTTTTATTATCAGTCTTACTTTCCATTTTTGTAAATACAATTTATCCAAACCACTTCAAACACTTTTTAACAAAACTCTTTATTTGTACATACCCATACACCTATGTTTCGACTGACCTGCAGTATGAAGAAGACTGCAGGTCAGTCGAAACGTAGGTGTATGTGTATGTACAAATAAAGAGTTTTGCTAGACTGCAGGTCAGTCGAAACGTAGGTGTATGTGTATGTACAAATAAAGAGTTTTGCTAGACTGCAGGTCAGTCGAAACATAGGTGTATGTGTATGTACAAATAAAGAGTTTTGCTAAAAAGTGTTTGAAGCAGTTTGGATAAATTGTATTTATAGAATATTACAGCAAACGTAAAGAAAAGTGTGATTTTGGTTTCCATTTTGTGAAAAGATTTCATTGTAAGGCTGTATCTATCTAAGATATAAAATCACATGATTACTACAAATGATTGCTTACAAATAATTAGATCAGGGGTCCCCAACCTTTTTGCACTTAAGAGCACATTTTATAATACCGGCCAGGTGGCGGGCACCATTTATTTTTTCAATGTAAATTTATAGTTGGATATTGTTAATAATACACATACTACAAAAGAAAGACAGAATGCTCTCCTCAAAATTTCTACATGAACATACATGGAAACTGCTCAAAATACCCTACCTACAAAATGACACCAATCCTAATGATTGATAAACTATATAACAGGTAAAAGAAACATGCAAATATCTGATTAATGTATGGACATAAAAAATGTCCTAAATACACACTAATTTTTCTCTGACCTACGATCTGACTAAACAAACAAATCAGATCTCATCTCATTCTACACAAACTCTTGGAGAACTTATAACAATATAAACATATATAACTGTCACTGAAAACATTTGTATATACCTATTATTAATAAATCTAAATTTTTTAAATAAAAAAAAAGTTTAACATATAATTAACATTTATATTTTTACGCTGTAAAAGTATAATATGCCCTACAATTTGATTACAATATAATACATTAATTTATAAGAAATTTTAAAAATTAAATTTATTTGTATCAGATAAATAATTTTTTAACGTGTTTGGATAACAGCGGGCACACGTAAAATGGTCTGCGGGCACCATGGTGCCCATGGGCATAGGGTTGGGGACCCCTGAATTAGATATTGTAACTATGCAGCAAAATAATAAATAAAAATAAAAATGGATTAAGCTGGTTTTCAATTGTAGAGAGGATAGCTAATAAATGTAGCAGCACAAATGAATTATTAAAAAAAAAAGTTATATAAAATAAAAGCAGTATCTTAAAATAAAGTATTAAAAGTAATAATACTAAGTAAGGTTCAAATTTTAGAATAAATTATTAAAAGTCATATTTTAAAAGAATTATAAATAATGTAATACATTTGATAAAAGTGTTTAAAATTTAAGAAAAACTAATAAATTATGTAAACTAAGTTAAAACCATTTCTGTTATCAAAGATTAAAAGAATGAATGCATAGCTAAAATTATGTTGTCAAGAATGTATTGAAAAACATCACAACGAAATAGATTTTAAAAATTTAATTAAATCATCCATATTAAATAAATTAAAAATAAAGTAATTAAAAATTAAATTGTTTTTAAATTTAAACTTGCATTTTGTGATAAGAGATGGGGGGAGGGGACAAGATTGAAAATTCAAACAATTAATAATGATAATGTTTTGAAAATTCAATTAATTAAATGATTATAGTCTTTTGAAAATTCATGTAATTAAAATAAAATTGAAGTCATTGAAACTGTGGTAATATTGAATGGTCATCAAAGGTATTATAAACAAGATGTCAAAAGTATATATAGTCAGATTTTCTTAAAATTAACTAGTCTGGATTCTTGTTTTATTGAACTGCTATTAGATAACTGAATAGAAAAGAAAAAAATTGCTAGCAATCTGAAATCTAATGTGGATCCCTTGATTAATCTGGCCAAGTAATTTTAAAGGAATCTCTATTCAAAATGAAGGGAGAAAATGTCTAAATCACAAGTAATTTCAAAGATAGGAAACTGATAAAAGACAGTATGGTAGCTTGGAAAGAAATCAACATGACTATCAATGGAATTAATTAAAGCATAGTATTAAAAAAGAGATATTAACTCACATAAAAATCCTTACAACTAATTGAAAAGAGAATCCTGACTACTTAAATAAAAAAAAAAAACACAACTGTTTATTGATTATATTGATATTAAGAATTTTAAGTTTTATTTTATGATCTCTTGGAGTATATTAATTGTAACAGACTATATTTTATTATGTATAAAATGTTTATTTGCTATTAAGTACCTATAAATACTCCAGCTATGTTTAAGCAGATAAAATACAAAATTCATTTCATTTTTTTAAATTATATATGTAATTAATTAAAATTTTATCTCCTTTCAAAACAAACAAAAAGTTTTCTTTTCATGGAAAAATTGTCAAATAAAATATTCATTTTAAGCACATAAAATCTGAATGTATGATAGTATAATTGTTAGTTTTAATTTAAATTATAAGTTTATTTTGAAAGTCAACAGAGTTCATTTGTACATAAATTAACCCTTGCATTAATTACTATGAATTAGATTTAATGTGTTTTAGAACTTATAAATATATTTATTACACCCCTGTTAAATGATGAAAATATACTATATCTATATGCTGCATTTATATAGTTTTGTTTAATAAATTCGAGGTCTGATTCAAAAGGAACCACCTCAGTTAATGAAGTTGTATTATTATTAAATTGTACTTCAGCTCTAAAGTTCCCCCTAGAATTAATAATTGTAAGAAAGGTATACTGGTTATAACAATCCCATACTAGATATGTGTGGCTATGTTATGAAACTAAAAATAAGAATGTTTTGTATTTGTGAGTCTGCCAAGCATACATTTATGTCCAGGATGAATTCAAGGCCAGGGATTTATTCTACAGCAAGTGTGTTCAATCATATAATCATGTTAGTAAGTAATTGAAAATTAATATTTTAAAATTAATCAAGATAAACTTTTCCTTCCTTTTTCTTTTTTTCTTAATCATGAAGTTGAACCCTGAGTATGAAGGCAAATTTACAGATCAATCTTGAATACTTTTAATTTAGGGCATGTTAAAGATGAAATTACATTAGTACTCTGAGGTTCATCTTAGAAGGGTTTTTTAGCATGGCATTCCTTTGATATTTTTCTGCAATGCTGGAAGTTTCTGCATTATGAATTGTTGGTTGCTAGTCTCTGGTAATAAGCATCTGTACATTTTCTAGGAAATTGGTTTGAAAAAGCAATGATAATAATTGGAAGATCTTTCTTTTTTTCTTTTAAATGGTTTTTTAGCAATTTTAGTCTCTCCAAAAAAAAAAAAAACCTGCTTGCAGAAAGCTTCCTTGTGAGAGAAAAAAACTGAAACTGAATGAATTAACAAAAAAAAATCTTTTTATTTTATTCTCTATCTCCTACCAGATCTTAAAACCAAAATCTAACCAAAGCTCTTATCTTTTTTTAAACATTAATTAAATCTTAATTAATTAGAGAAAACCCCTTCCTTCCAAGCCTTTAGATGGAAGAATTCAGCTTTTTACTCATAACAGAAAAAAAAATCTTAATCAAAATCTTTTTAAAGCAATCTTTTATGATTTCAAAATATAATCAGGTGTGTGATATATATATATATGCTTATAATGGCATGTACTAAAAAAAATAAAATCCAAAATTTTTAAATAGTTGACCTTTGAAACAAAAAAGCCTCCAGTTTAATATACACTATAAATGTGAAATTGATTTAAATTAAAATTATATATATTAAGTTCATTTGTGATATAGTTTTTTTTTTTTTTTTAAAAATAAAAAATTTCCAATCAAAGTAAAAATATTAAACACTTTTCACTTAAAAGAATATTTCATATTTTTAATCATTTATATACATATATTATATATATACATAGCAAATATGATATATACATAAGGGATGTACATTTTAACATATAGTAGAAATATCTAATGTCTAGTCAATTTAAAGTATGATATAGTTTTACATTTTCATTTATTATACCAATACTAAAAAGTTAAAATAAAAATATTTTTTTTTAATAAGAAATGTTGGTTCTAGTAAACTATTAACTGTGCAGCCTTTGGTGGCGCTGTTTCTGTGTAAAAACACAGAATTATACAGCTTTTGCGGCCAAAACTACGGCTAATATACGAGTGATCATTAATATACGAGTAGATCATATGTAGTGGTTATAATACATGGCCAATTCTTCTGCGAAAATAACACTACGTCTACTAACAATACTATGATCGTATAGTTTGCCGTTGATTTCATTGCGGGTTGAATTCCTATGCATATTGACAGAATTTGTATTGTCGCTAGAATTTAAGATGAGAGTGTGAGCATTGTCATCTTTTTCAAGTGTTTATTTGTTGATGTTTATGATTTTCTGTATTTCCCAACTGAAAGATTTTTGCGTACTAGTAATTTTCAGCGTATTATTGATATTTGTCAAAAAATTTTTTTTGGCTAATTTTGGCTTTTTTGGGGGTCAAAAAAGACAAAATAAAATTTCTCAAGCTCTCTGGCAGACGATTGGAGTTGTTTGCGGAAAAATACCGTTTCTGTCGTGACTCGGACGAGAGTTGAAAAAGAAGAACAAAATGTCTACCACGTTATTATATTTGTGGGACGTCCCAAACAGAGAAAGTGAGGCAGTTGCATTTTTGCAAGCCCAAAACATCCTGCCATTCATTACAGTTGATTTAGTTCAGTCATATGTGGTTAATAAATTTATTTTCTGGAAAGAATTTGTGTTTTGTTTGCGATTATTTTTATCTGTAAATCATGTAATTAACACCCAGAATGACAGTGTTAAAAAGGGGCAGCGTAGTTTGTTGGACATCTCTTGATTGATTGATTTTTTTTTTTTTAAAAAAAAACTTCTTCTTTTGACATACCTATTCGTTCCGTTTAGAAGCAAAAAGAGGTTTTTTGTTGTTGTTGTTTTAAATCAATAAACAGCACGTTAAGTAGATTTTAAAAATGAACCCGAGCTAATTTTTGTTGTTAAAAAAGAATAAAAATACCGGACGTTTTATTTGTTATGAAAACAAAAAATCTTTAACAAACTTGTACGACTCTTAAAAAAGATAAATAAATAAATCCTACAGAATGTAACAAAACCGGTTAACATACATATTTTTTGTGTTAAAAAAACAATACCGCGATTGACTTTTTGGTTTTTGTTTTGGACGTTTTATTTGTTATTATTAAAAAAAGCAAAAAAATCAAAACCCGCCGCCAAAAAAAAAAAAACACCCGTATTTATAAATCTAAGAGAAAAAAGAAGTCCCGTTTTATTTATTATTATTAAAAAAAACAAAAAAATCAAAACCCCGTTTTATTTGTTATTATTAAAAAAAACAAAAAAATCAAAACACGCCGCCCAAAAAAAAACCCCCCTGTATTTATAAATGTAAGATAAAATACCAAACAATTCTTTTCGTTTATAAGCAAATACGGACATCTGAGGCGGAGTTTGTCGGACAGGTTTGAATTTTTTTTGCTAAATCAATCAACAGCAAACCCCCTCATTTTTAACATAATTCAAAAAGAAAGTGTCGATTCTAATTTTAAATAACAACAACAAAAAAAAAAGAAAGTCGTATGTAAAGCAAATTGTGTATATTTGAGATATTCCAAAAAAAAGTTAAAACTGTCCCTTATTACTTTGAAATGTATCGAATCCAAAACAAAAAAATAAAAGACGTCTGTAAAAAAGAAACAGTAGATTTAGAATGGAAATCCCCCCCCCCCCAAATAAAGGCGTATGTCAAAAATTATGCACTTTTGAGATCCAAAAAAAAGGTCAAACTGTCCATTATAGTTTTAAATTTATCAAATGAAAACCAAAAAAAAAATAATTATTATGTCCAAAACAAACAACAACAATATATTAAATATTAAAAAAAAAATAATTATGTCCAAAACAAACAACAACAATATATTAAATATTAAAAAAAAAAATTACAGCCGTATGTCAAAATACGATCTATTAGATAAAAAAAATCTAGCGGCCCGGTAATGTTATAACGCTCTGTTTTTAACTAGAAACAGCGCCACCAAAGGCTGCACAGTTAATAGTTTACTAGAACCGAAATGTTTTTATTTACCATGCACTAAAAAAAGAAAAAAATAATTGTTTCTTCAACGGTGATGGAGTTTTTAGATTTAACTTCAAATAATAGCATGAGGGTCCAGAAATTAAGTCATTCCCTATTTTTTATAACAGGGAATTGATTTGATTAATTTCTGACCCCCCCTCCCATACTTTTATTTCAAGTTAAATATAAAAACCCCAATTGTGATTGAAGAAACTTTTTTTTTCTTTTTATTGAACGGTCAATAAGAACATGTAATATAAAAAAAATATTAAATAATTAAATAAATAATGAAACTAATATGAAACATAATAATAGAGAGAAGAAAACAATTCAAATTCCAATTTTTGCTTTAATTAAATGTTAGTACACAAAAAAGTTTTAAGCACAACATTTTTTTTTATACATTTGCGTGGGATTTTTTATACATTTTTCCCCTATAAAAAACCTATAACCAATATAAACAAAGGGTACTGTTTTGGTTTTTAAGTATATCCATACACACATAAAAATTATAGAAAACAAAATCAGTGCTCATTTCATTACATATATTTTCAATAAAAATAATTTTCAATACTTCTTTTGCTTGCATTACTCCTGTATTTATTTTAACAGTATGATTCTTTTTTTTTCTTCCATGTTTCAAACATTTTACTTTTGGGGGAGGGGGGATAACATTTATATTAAATAAATATTATTATCTAATAAAAAGCATAATGGTCCAAACATAGAAAAAAAAATGTAAATGATTTTATAAAGTGAAAGTAAATACAAAAGTAATATAAGCAAAAAAATGAAGACTGGTTAATAATATTTTTATCTAATTAATACTGAACATAATAAAATTTTGAATCAACAAAAATAGCAATTAAGATTAAAAAAACAACAAATATAGATAGAAAAGGACTTAAGAAAAATTTATATTACTCAGTGTGTTCCAGTGAAAAAGAGTTTGATGAGAGGGCCTCTCTCCAAGCTATTTGCAGTGTCATCTTAATCAATGTGTTACATAGCAATACAGTTTAGTTATATATTACAAAAATTTTATACAGTGCTAGCTTTTTGAATTACACGTTATAACATGTAATGTGATAGTGTGTTTCATACATTAAGCCATTATGGAATAACATGCTAAAATTTAAATTTTGTTTTAAATTGGGTAAAACTGCTGAAGAAATGTGCACATATTGATATATGATAATATATATGATGGATTTAAAATGTTTCAAGTAGCTAAGTATAAAGAAATTTCAAAATCAAATATAAAAGAACAAAGTAAGCAGAAACTGAGACTGCAGTTATAATGATGCTGTAAAGAAATTCCATTTGTGAAGCCTGATGCAAGATCTTATGAATGTAAAAATTAAAATAACAATAATCAAAGTCAATAACTCAAAAACTAAGGTCAAATACATTTAAGATGTAAAAAAAAAGCACAATAAACATTTCTATTATATTTCATTATAAGACAAATCATCATTTTAGACATTTATAACATTTAAATCACCATTTGTACATTTCATCAGAATTTAAAATTATTATGCAATATTTTAATATAAATATCATTTATTAATATTTAAAAAATGCTTTTTTTTACAAGTAACTTTTTTTTCATTAATTAGTGAATTTTTTTTATATAATTAATATATGATTTTTTTTTTCCAAATAAATAGTATAAAATAAAATTCTTTGTTATTAGTAAAAAAAAATAATTTTTTCTTCATGTTTTATAAATAGAAAATCCAAAAATGTCCCATTTTGAAATTCATTATTTTCTTCTTCTATCCTTAGTTTTAATCATTTTTCACAAGGATCCAAAATTCCAAACTACAAATTATTGCTTGTGATACACTATTTTTTTTTTTTTATTGTGATAAAAAGTATGTTAATTAACTTTGGACATTCATGAAGAAAAAATATAAAATGAATTGAAATGTTACAATTAGTAAATAGATCATTTTTCTGATCTATTATTTCTGTTTGCAAAAAAAAAAAATTTTACTCCTTTTACAGAATTTCAGTTTATATTACTTGTTTTTAAAAAATCACTTATTAATTATAAAAAAAATTAAATTACGTGCAAAAAAAATTCCTTATTAGTATAAATATGTATATATTAAAATATTGCATGATAGTTATGAAGTATATTGAAAAGTATACATAAGAATTTGAACAGTGATGTAAAATGATATGAACATGGATGAAATGACATGAATAAAATACTAAACTGCAACAAATATATGATTGTCAGACACCATTTTATACATGGAAAAATAATCAATAGCAAAATGGAAATTTTGGTCTACACATAATTAATAGACAAATTTACAAACAATTATTTACCTAAAATATCATTCAATTATAATCAAGTAACAGTTTTGATATAATACTGTTTTGAACCTTTTAGTTTTAGAAAGAACTTTATTCAAGACAAAATATTATCTACAAATATTTCAGTTTAAAGGGGAAATATATATATATAGATATTTCAGTTTAAAAGTTTAACCATCAACCCCATATATCATACCTAATTCTTGTCAACAAAGATAGAATAAAATAAATCTTTAAAATGGACAAGTGGACCACATGGTATAATAGATGAAAATACTATGGCTGTCTAGTCACCATAACACTTGTAGACAGTATTTAATCATTATCTACCAAATTGGAATTCAAATACAAATTAATTATATATATATATATATATTATTTTATACATGCAATTTCTAGATCTTGCGTATATCTTATTTACGAAACTAAGTTAAAAGTTTTCCGGTAGCCATTGTCCCTTGAGTAAGATCTATAAAAAAAATTTATACGGAAAAAATATATTTATGAACGTCAGTTGATAGCTGACCTCAAGCGCCAGACTCACTGGTACAGTGAGAATTATACTTTCCCTACTTTTCCTATCCAATGAGGTGCCCGACCCAAGCTAGCTCATTCTCAGGGTTGGGAGGAAAACCTATCGGATGAACAGAGGTATGTTAAAAAATATGTGGATTTGAATGCTCTCTTTAAATCTTTATTCCCAGACTTAATCACTTTAATCTATTTCTTAAACGTTAGATTTGAACCTAAAATATACTTAATATATGGTGCCTATTCATATCGGACGTATTTAGATAATTTTTCAATTTATCTTGGCAGGTAAAGTAATAGGCAAATATAGACGATAAATCAATATACAACTTCAATTATAAGGCAAATATAGGACTTTTATTATCAATTCTTTAACATATCGTTTATAAGATCAAAATTGTATATATCATTCCCAGATTAAAGTATAACAAAGCCATAACCATAAATAAAACAAAAAAAAATCTTATTACATAACAGATAAGCATTAATTAAAAAAAAAAATTATATATACAGTTATACGCTATAATTTGATTTAATAGCCTAATCAAGTAGAATTATTCAGAGGGTAACGAGAAGCAATTCCAAGTTATATTAAGATAAAAATATCATATTACCTGACGGACGGGGTTTGGATAATGAAATATTCAGTCATGTCATGTAGCTAGTTCAATTTTATGGTCCTGAAGTAGTCAAGGTTTACTTTATTAAAGCGTGAGATCTTTTTATTGGCGAAGTCTGGCATTAAGGTTTATTTGCATTATGAATGAGACACGATTTAAATTATTAACGATGTAATCTTCCAAGGTGAATTTGTTCATACTTTTAGATTTGATCCTTTCTATTTTGTTCTGTATTATGCAATATAGATTATTGGTGAGATTCCTGGGTTCTTCTGCAGGCAGGCAATGGGTAGAATCAGCTTTGTACCGGTGGCAAATGGTGACGCCCTTCACGTATCTACTATTACTCCAACATTATAAATGTTCGCATTCTACAAGTGGATCCAGGATACATCTCTTTGGCAAAACAGTTAAATCAAAAAAACTTTAATGTCCTTTACAGCAACTCCAGCATAACCATCTCAATTAATAGATCAAAGCCAAAAGTTAAATATATAAAAGCAAAAATCATGATTTACAAGATGTCCACAATTCTCTTCTGCTCAGCTGTTTTAATCTCTAACCTTAACTTCTTTGTCCATTTTCTAAAAAAAGAATTTATCGGCACTTCGATCTATTTCTCTTTTGAATGCTTTTTTTTAAATATATTTGCTTTCTTTAACATTTCCTTTGTCTTTTGGTTCCATCATTCTTGGTATTTTTAGTTCACCATACATTAATTGGCTTTCTCAGAATTTTTAAAGTAATTAATCATTGTTATATAACCAAGAATTGCCTAGAGGCATATACAGTACTTCTTTTCGCCACCCTCATTAATTTAAGATATGATCAAAACAAAAATCTATATTTGAAACAATCGATAATATATAAAAAAAAATATTTGTGTATAACTGTATTTTTCAAATTTATAATAACATCTTTAAAAAAAATATTTTAAAATAAATAATTATGCCGAGTTAATCCTTTCCCAATTTTTCTTTTTTTAAAAAAAGTTCAATATTGATTTACATATATATATTGTAACGATATATAAATATGTCGTTACATTAAATTGAAATAAAAACTTTTAAGTTCGCATATAAAAATAAGTGTATTAAAAAGAAAAAAAAAACTAAACGCTAAAATTAAAATGTTTGTTAAACGTATATATTCGCACAGATGCTAAACTTTAAAAATATTTTTTTCATAAACAAAAAAAAAAAAGTATTTGAACGTATTTTTTTAAATAAAAAAATACAAGATTGAAATATAAAAATATTTTAATAAAAAAATAACGTAAGTTAAAATAAAAACAGGTATTAATTAATTCCTGTAATCTGTAAATGGAAATGATTGTTTATTAATTATCTAAAAGCTGTTTAATTAAAAAGTCAGATGAAAAGTTAGATAAGAGAAGAAAGAGAAATTAGCTTGACCAATGGAAGCACTAGGCCTTGGCTCGGACCCTAACGAAAGTGATGGATTAGTGACGTTTTGTTGATTGAATCCATGTGGATAATATAAAAAGGGAAATACAGTTTTTTCGGACAGTTCCAGCATTATGTGTTTGAGAGATGTGGTATGACGCACATACCACACTCTCTATAAAAAAAAAAAATGAAAAGACTGTGATACCTTGAACCAGCTATTGCCATCTCCAGAACATTACCTTCCAACGGAGGCATCGGGGGAATTAAAAGCAGAGGCCTGGACTCTTCTACCATAAGCTATATGAAATGAACAATTGTTAAAATCAATTAAGAACTTTCGTCAAGTTTTACAAATTGATAAACAAGCCAACTGAAATGTTAAAACGGACTCTTATCTGACTTTTGTAAGTTTTTAAATCAAATTAATAATGTTTAATTTTATATGTTTTCCGATTGATAAACATCATTTCCATTTTTTTTTTTTTTTTATTGTAAAGATTATTTAAATGTATGAAATTTAAGTTGTTTATAGACGCTTGCATGGATTCGTTTGCGGTTAATTATATTTTGGTTTTCATATTTGATCAAAATATATATAGACATTCGATAAATAATGATACCTTACGGTGAGTATCTAAAATGTATTTATTCGGATGTCTTTTAAGTTATTGGTGACAACGCAAGTATCTTATGGTGAATACTATTGGGTTACTTATAAGTTTCCCTCTGTGATTGTCGGTATCAATAATTTTGTATTTTGATCGTTTATGTTTATTTTGAAATGTTTTTGACCGTGGAATCTATGTAATCGATCTATACCCAACATTTTTAAACAAATCTGTGCGAACGTATTTAAATGTTAAAATTAAGTCGGGCGTGAATGGCTATATAGTTTTGTAAAGTTGTATTAAGGGAGGGTAATCTTAGGTTATTCATTTCGTAGTTGAATTGGTTCAATGGATTGGATATATTTGTGTAATTAGTAGATGTAGTATGAGGTCCGCTATGGGCAGGATTATAGATATACGCCACACACCCTCTGTTTGCCTATGGATGGGTTTGTAAGTCGGCAGAAGACCGCAGTCCATTCCTATGGAGTTTTTTGTTTATTGTTCTACTTGCCAACAGATGTCACATTCCTGTTGGTGGAGAGTCCATGTCTTCTCTATTTCTACTTATTGTGCAGATGTACATTCCTGACAATATAGTATTTTGTGTTGTCGTATCATGCTACATTGAATACATGAATGTATCAGATGGATTGGCGCCAATTTGGTTGCGAAATTTGTTGCCTAAGGTTAAATCAGGGAAGAATATTTTCTTTTCAAATGCAGATCTATGTAGTCTATTCATACTTGACTAACTAAATAATAATTAAACTCATTGAAACTTAGTTAAATGTAAAATTAAAAGTTAATATAAAAATCTAAAATGTTAAACTTATTCCTCAAAATTTAAATATTATTTTATATGTGCGTAAATAAATATTTTTATATGTTAATTTCTGGCAGTGGCTTTTACTCTTTGATATTTAAGATATAAATTAAGATATAGATTTTTATCTCTGCGTCTCCACTGAGCTAGTGACTTGGGCTAACGATCGGAATATTTAAATAAAGTGGAATCTTAACAGCGCGTATCTGCCTACTTTATAAATTTTTCTAGGCTCAAATGCCTAGATGGCACCCTTGTAGTGCAGATATTGTTTTTGCGGTTAGATTCGAACTTCACTTTCATTCCGATTGGTACAATATATATCTAACTCCTCATACATTATATTTAACCTCTTGACGACAACTTAAATGATTATATGTATCAAGGGTAATGGGTACGTGTTACTTAATTTTCTTGTAACAGGGTTTGAACCCGGCTACTGTTACAAAAGAAAAAAAATAATACAAACCTAATCAAAGAATACCACAATAAATATTTTCAATAGCATGTAGTAAATTATACTATTATTAAAAACATTTACAATAAAATAGGAAACAGAAAATATATCTCATTAGAGGTTAAAGCACTGATGGACAAGTGACCAAGTGGCTGCAAAAATGTCTGATGGGGTGATTTTTTTTATCCCTTTGTTTTATTATTCTAATTTGTTTTTTAAATGTTTAAATTTCTTGCATTACTATTATAACGATAAGTGCACCGTAGTATAAATGTTGTATTTCTTATTTCCCCTAAAATTTGGAAAAGACTCTGTAACTGAACTTATAATGGCATTCTTTTTCTGATAAATTTTTGTAATATAAGATCGAGTATATTGTAGACTACTACGCTCAAAAAATATGTTTTTTGTTCTATTCTGATTTGTGGCACAACTCACATATAGTATCAATGTTAAGTATGTTTCTCTTATATCTCATGAAATATAGTATTGGTAATAACCACGTTCACTTTGAGTAGAAAATCAAAAAATTGGGTTCAAGTATCCAATACTTAAATCTATGTATTAGCTGCTTATTATTAATGCCTAACATTGACAAATCTAATTATAATTTGTGTTTGTGTGTAGAAGTTCATATGTATTCCAGTAGCACCATTTGTCTTGTGGGAAAGTTATGTTAGGGTTAGATATTGATTTAATAGGTTCTAAGATTGTACACAGATATTTTGTGTATGGAGGTTTGTCTGTTTTTTTATTGTAAATACATGAATAGAATGTAGTCCTAATCCATTTAGGTTGCTATGATACTGCATTTGTCTGAGTGAGATGATCACTATTTTTCTTCCCCATAAAAGTTTTCTACATAATAAATAAATCTTTGATGTAAAATTTTCTGTGAAGACTATAATCAGTGTATAATAACATTTTGAGGCCTAAGATTGGCAACGTGGGTTTATTGCCATTGAAAGAAAGTAAAGTTTTTCTATTTTTGCATAAAAAGTTTGAAGAGTAGGAGAGAAAGCATAATGTTAAATATAGAGTAGGAGACTTGAAAAATAGGAAATGTGGATTGCATTTGTTTCTCACAATGCATATATAATGGTCAGAAAGAAATTAGGCATGCTGTGGTAGAGTGTACCATATGTGACGCTATTCATTTGAAATGCTTAAATAAGACTAGGAAGGATATAACAGGTTTATGGTTATGTAGACAGAGTGTAAATGTGATGAGATAAAAAAAGTGGTTTCTCTAAGTGTAGATAGTTTAAAGATAAAGTCAGAAGGAATGGAGCAAAATGTAGTTGAGGAAGATAAGACAGAGTATGATTTTAGTGGAATAACAAAAGATATGGATGAAAAAATAAGTAGTGCAATGGTGATGGTTAGCCATACAATAAATAAGATAGAGGAAGAGGTAAAGGATGTAGAAGCAAAATTAAAATCGTTAGAGATGAAGTGTTAGTAGATAAAGATATTATTGCATAGAATGATAGGGGAAAAAGTAAATAAGGAAATCCAGATGGTAGCCAGAAGGTGGAAGAAAATGTTATGGACAAAGTAGGGAAAGTATTCACTAATTAGAGAATGTGGAGATATAATTGCAAGGGAAAATAGAAACAGGTATGTAAGAAGGATATCTGCCTGGAACTAGAATTAGGATGTTACAGATAGGGTAAAGAAGAAAGGGAGTAGAGATGGGTATGTTATGGTAGGGAAAAATAATTTGTCAGAGTCAACAGAGAGAGTAATGGATAAATCCATAGAATTGATTAGTAATTTGAATATAATTAAGGGAAGAGTAGGAGTAGTTGGATTATTACCAAGATTTGACAATAGGTATATGTTACATAGGGCATATTCTGTAAATGAGAGATTGAAAAAATTGTGTGAGAAAAATGATGTTATGTTTGTGAATGTGTAGGATGTTTTTATTAGTAAGAGGGAGTTATGTAGTAAAGATGGATTGCATTTAGCACAATAAGGAAGTAAAGTTTTAAGGAGTTTAATTTATAAAGAATATCCTTCAGGAAACTAATAAAAACGGTGGGGTGGGGGTGGAGTTTTAAAATGCAGTGTTATCAGAAAGAAAAATTGACATGATGTAAAAAACAAAAACAAAGGGTAGCTGATTTAGATATAAATGTAGATGTGGAGAGGAAATGAGTCTGTAAAATTAATGGTAAGCAAGTTACATATAAATGTAATGGAGAAGAAAGTCAAAAAAATTTATAAAAGAGTAGTTAGGAAAGAAGAAATTGTTAAACTTGAATATTTGAATATGCAAAGTGGTAGGAAACCTGAAGAATGGCTGTAATTAAATAAAGCAGTTAAAAATGAAGAGCTTAAAGGTACTAGAGTAGAGGAAACACATCTAAGAGAGGAAGAATAATCTATACTGGAATACTTGGTATCACAGGGTAGAAACAGAAAGAAAAAAAAGAAGTAAGGAGTGGTGGTATAGGAGTTATGTCAAAAAAATATTTAAATACTGTTGAATGTCAAGACCATTTGTGGTTTGAGATAAAGTTAGGAAGACAAGAATGGATTGTGACTATAGTATATATAGTCACTGGAGGTAATCAAACTATAATGATGGGGAATAAGAGCATATATGAATGCCTAGTTAAAGATATACAGAGTTTCAAAAAAAAAAAATAGAATAATGATTATAGAGAATACAAATGGGTATATTAAAGAAATTGATGATGTAGATAATAAAAATGGACAGCTTTTGAAATTTTTTTGTCAAGAGTGCATTTGAACATTGGGAATTTATCAAATATTTATGAGGAACAATACACATGGTCTAGAAATAATATATTTCATACAATAGATTATGTATTAGTAGAGAGAGAGGGAATGAATAAAGTATGAAAAATTAAAGTGTATAATAATGAAGAGAGAGTATGTAATAGTGATCATAATTATTTTATAATAGAAATGGTTAGTAATGTGATGAAAAATAGTAATAAAAGTAGAAATGATAGTGAAAGATGTGAATGGAAAATGCATGATAAGAATAAGAACATAAAATAAAAGTTAAAGTAATCATGGAAGAATCGGTTGGAGATGAATATAAGGACAGGTATGGTGAAGTAGAAAAAGTGGCAAATAGGGTTTTAGGTGAGAAATTCAGAAAAATAAAAGTAATAGAAAAGTGTGAGTTAGTAAAAGAGAGGAAAAAACCATGCTGAGAATATAAGTGTCTATTAAGAACAAAGAAAGTGAAAAAGATGTTAAATGGGAAAAGTATTTAAAAAAAAAAAAGTTGGCTAAAATAGATAATTATAGAGGAATGAAATTAAATAGTAAATTGTTGGAAGATATTAATAAAAGTGGAAGAGATGGGAGTAAAAATTGTTGGAAATACATTAAAAGAGGGAATGCAGGGAAAGAGAAATAGTATTATTAAATGATGAGGGAATAGAATGTAGCTCTAAAGAATTAGAGATATCATAAACTAGAATGTAATGGATATAGAAATGATGTTAGATGTGAAGGAGCAAGTGATAACAAGCATAAAAGCATATGGTAATGGCCAGTTTACAGAAAATAAACTGAATAGGGAGGGAAGAAATTGAAAAGTGGAAAGGCAAGAGGTTTGGATGGTTGGGCAGCAGAGATAGTAATGAATTTAGGACACAGAACAAAATCAAACCTATTATCATGTTTTAATAAAATGGCAAAGAAGAGAGATTTTCTGGATAATTGGAGTAATACAAGAGTAAGGCTACTATTTAAAGAGAAAGGTAAGGAACATAGAAAATTAAGCAATTATAGATTGATAGTGGTAACATTAGTGTTATATAAAGTTTTTGTATATATGGTGGCTGGAAGAGTCACAAAATGGACAAAAGAAAATAATATAATGGGAGAAATGCAAAGTTTTTCAATCAGATAGGCATATAGGAGATAGTTTATATGTAGTTACGTAGTTTAGACAGTTATATATGATTTTTATAGATATAGAGATGGCATATAATGGAGCAAATATAAATAAATTATGGGTAAGTTTAGTAAATTTGGGAATGGATGGAGCTTTATCTTATTAAGAGATTGTATGAAAATAATTATTATTATATATATATCAATTAAGGAATATAGAATCAGTTCAAAATAAAAATGAGATGGGACTAGGGCAAAGAAGCCCTTTGTCACCTATTTTATTTTTGTTGTATTTGAGAGAAATGGAGAGAGAGAGCAATAGAAAGACCAAGAAGAAGGGTAGAGATAGCATTAATAGGTGGCAAGGGAGATATACATTATCAGGTCTTTTATTTGCAGATGAAATCTTCTTGTGCACAGGAAGAAGGGAAGATATTGAAGTTATGTTGAGGAGGTGGGTAAAGAGATAGGGATTAAATTTAATGGAGAAAAAAAGTAATAATGATTAATACTGGGGGAAAAGAAGACAAAGACTTTTTATTGGGGAATATAAAGTTAAGTGTGGTGAATAGGTATATCTATTTAGGAATAATCTTAAGTAATCAGAGAAATTGCTTGGATGAATGGGAGAAAAAATTAATAAATAAAGCAAAGAAAAGAAAGGGACTGATAAAAAAATTAACAGTGTTTCATATAATAAATATAATGTAGTTAGAAATGTATGGAAGGGAATGGCAAAAGCAGGGTTAATATATGATAACAATGCATTATATGTTAGTAAAAGGGTGTTACATTACTTAGAAAAAAGTACAAGAGAAGTAGGAAGACATGCATTAGATGCAGTGTGTGAATAGCAAAGGAGGCAATTCAAGGAGAAATGGGAAGGTCAAATTTTTATATGAGAGATGCAAAAAGCAAAATGAAAATGTTCAGTAGATTGTAGTTTATGGATAATAAGAGAATAGCCAAATTCATATTTAAGTGTTATGAGTAAAAGGCAAGCAACAAGATGGGTGACAAAGATAGTATGATATGCAGAAGATTTTGATAAAGAATTTGTCAGTATACTTATACAAAAGATGGGATGATTGTGTTAGAAGAATTGTTGAGTGGTATAGTGGCAAGGAATTGGATAGAAGAATAGATGCATTAATAAAGAATAGGGAGTTGGAGAGATGAAGAACTTGTATGGAGAGTAAAAAGATTTTAAATATATATATATAAGTAAACAGATTAGGTGCAAGTTAATTTATGATAATAGCAAGGAAAGTAGCTTACTGTTTAAGGCTCGAATAGGATCATTAGCAACAAGAAATATACACATAAATGGAAAAATGCGGGTGATTTAGTTTGCAAGTTGTGTAAGGAAGCCATAAAGAATATTAGGCATCTGCTAATTGAATGAAAATGCCTGCAAGCAGAAAGGGTACAAATAATAAAGTTGTGGAAGAATCAATAAAATCAAAGTGATTATACAGAAAATGGGTTACTGGTTTTTATACTGGGTTTGGGAAAAGCCAAGAGAGATTTAGATATAAAGACCATGGAGTTGACAAAGATTATGTTGTGAAAATGTGATGAAGCAGGATAGAGAAGAATATGGGAAATGCTTAGGGCAGAGGGTGGAAATGGAAGATAAAGTCATTAACAGGTTTTTCTGGGCGTAGTAGCTGAAAGATTCCTGACTCTGAATAAGAGAAGTCGCATTGCATCACAATAAAATGAATTTTATGATTCAACACCTTCTTTCTCTTTAACTTTATCACATTTTAAATAAGATGACCTTCTAAGCATCTGTAAGTAGTCATATAAGTTTATTAAAATTACTGAATTTATTTACTTCCAAAAGCATGTACTTCCAAGATATTTACATATATTTTGCCAAGATACATATTCACATACCTGTGCATTCACGTATTATTAGTAAAAAAAATTTTATCTGGCAATCAATTCCATTCTAAGTAAATTCTTTTTATATATAAAAACCTCATTCCAAATTTCACCCTGGATATACTTTTTTTTTTATTTATTATATATATTTAAATTATTGTTAGTGCTGGTGAAAATAAATAACTTTCACTAGAAGATTGTTCATATAAAATAACATATTTAAACAAGTAGTATATAATTTATAATAATCGGTTCCAAGATCTTTATATTATTGTCTTATTTATTATTAGGTTATTTAACTGTTAAAATAATTATGGTAGCAAGCAGCAAAATTACTCATTTTGACCCCTCCCCCTTGCCGCGTATATTCTTGAAGATTTTGCAACATCTCTTAGATATACAATCAAACATTAAATACTATATATATTATCTCCAATTTTTAAAAGGTACGGGTTTTTTCTTTCTAAAATTTTTGTACTTGAGCACTGTTGTGATTCTTTGCTCAAAGTAGGGTATTTATAAATGTTGTAGTTAGGTACATTTTCCCAAGGTCGGTTGGTTCTTATAATATGCAGAAAATTCACTATCGGCAGGCATAATAGATCATATTACTTCAGCTAATATAGGCAGTCTGAGCCAGAGAGATATTAAAGGTTTTTAATCTACTCATTCATGGGCAAGCAATCATTTTAATTAGCATTAAACTTATAATAATGTTTTAGGAAGTTTAATGGCTTCTTTATAGATAGTTGCAGGGCAAGTCGAGGCAGCACAAGAACAAGAATAAAACTAGTAATTTTTCCCTTTATAAAACTTTTATAATTGGTCTGCGTTTGTCATCATAGATAGAATTTTACAAACACTCACTTCACTCAGAGATTCTTTATTAAGTACACATTCTGATAGGATTAAATATAATTAAAATAATTATAGTCCTAAAAAAAAAAAAAACAGTTAAAGAGATAATTAATTTAAAAAAATATATCTAATCAACATTATTTAATAAAAATTTTAAGTTTAAAGTTCAAAATTTTATTACATGTTTTTCCAAAGCATATCAATTAGTTAATTAATGCTGATTTTAAATCTTCCTTAATTAAATCTATTTTACAAGAAAAAGTAAACAGATTTAGCAACAAAAAAATAATATATTTTAAATTTTATTTAGAATTTGAAATTGATATGAGCTTTATATATATTATTATTCACATCAATATTTGATAAACAGAGTAAAAAAATGTGATCATGTGATGCTTAATGATCAATATTTGAACATTTTAGCTCTCACACACTAACATGTATACACAAATAAGTGAATGTCTCTGGTGTACAAATGTGTACTAACCCCATAGATTGAATTTTAAATTATTCTGATGTTTATTATCAAAATAAAGTATATTTCTTTGTATAAAAACCATTCTACCCTAACAGCCACGACCCAAAACAGTCTAGTCAATTGCACACAACTTTCTCACTATATTACCAAAAGTGCCACTCTCTGATCCACATCCTCCAAAAGAAATTTCCCCAGATTGTAACTGAACAATCAGTCATTCCGTTGGACAGACCTCCATACTCGAAGATAAACTGGCTAAATCAGATACTTGGCTATCTTCTTGCTCACAATGGCCATTCAACCTTCGTATTCAGACAGAAAATCTTTATTTGGGATGCTAATGACCTGTTATTTCCCATTCAAAACTCTACCCTTCCTTACCTCAGTGGCAACAATCAGGTTGTCACCAAGTTGGCTCAAGCTAGAGCCAAGATTCCTGGACTTTCTAGTGAAAATCAACCTGGATTCACTCCAGACAAACTGATTCCTGCACTACAGGAGATTCTTCAAGAATATAGATCCTATGTATCACAACTACCACAGAACCGCTGAAACCTTTGATCACATGATAAATGATTGCCCGACATACGACAAAATCAGAACATTCATTGCTCACAACTGCCACATTTCATTGAACAACATATTAGATATCAAGAGCTGCTTCCTGTCTAGGGATTATGTCACCTCAAGACTTTCGACTATCATCACTTATGCCACCTGGATGACCAGATGTCGCAACAAGTTTACCATTGCTCATCCCAGCCTGAAGACATATTCATGTCTATGTTGAAGGAATTTTGCCATAAGGACAGTATCATCTCATCCAGATTTTTATTTGACAACATGTGGAGCCTGATTAAGCTGGATTAAACAATACCAGCAAGCACATCAGACTATCTGGTTGCCCGAGCAACATGGATAACGATTATTTTATTTACAATTGTATCATTCTTACATATGTTTTTCAATCAAGTTATTTATAATATAAAATAAAGTATATCAACTATCTTTCTGATTCCATGTACTATAATATCCCTTTCTCAGCCTGGCCTTGATCACTTGTCATTACTACAAATTAAGTAACCACTTCAGTATATTTCAGTCAATATTAATAAATAAAATATTTCTGTTTATTTCATTAACAAAACAACTAATTATAAATATGTGACTTTTTTTTCCGCATACATTAGTGAAGCTATAATTATACTATAATGTGTAATATGTCTGCTTAGCGCTTTTGAGATTTAATGTTGAAATCTCATACTCATAACTTTACAAATGAAGACTGTTGTGATTTATTGTACACATATGCAAATGAGTTTGAATTTTTAATTAGTTAGTCCATTGTTTGGAGAGAGCAAAGCATGCCTCTCTTCTATTAATGGCACTGAGATCATTTGCTATGTAAAAAGCTTCTTTGACTTTTCTTTTGGCATATTTATAATTACAATTTTTACTAGTGAAGAAAAAAACAACTAATTGCTCAATTCTTTAATCATATAATATGGCAAAAATAAAGGCAGCTCTACATTCAATTTGACTCATCAATGGCAATCAGATAAATTTAAATCTTCACCTCTAAACTGATTTCTGACTTTTGCCTTTATTAATGAGGTTTGGAATTCTAGCTTCTCTAGATTTTTCATATTATTTATTACAACTAATATCAACAATACTATAAGAAGTAAAAAAAAAAAATTATAAATAGTCATGACAGTCATAGCATTTTAATGTCTTGGATATGAGGTAGGACAAAAATATCCTATTTTTAAAATGTGATCAGGAAAATCAAATGTTTGTCATATGCAAATATAAAATGAATTGCTGAATAAAGAAAAATGTGGCTGCAACAACAAGCAATTGCCTTTATAAGCTAATAATGATAGATATTGTTCTTCAGGGGGGGGGGGGATATTTAAAAAGTTAATACTTTAAAAACTGGAATACAAAAAAAACTTAGTACACAGATGACATCTATACATGGCACATCACAGAATAGTCTTCAACTATGAGGTATTGTCTGTTGCTTTGGGGAATAAGATATTGGGTCACCAAAGCTAAGCTAAGTGTTGTATCTGATACAAACTCTTTTCAATCTCTGACCTCATTCTCTTTCCATTTATTTATTTTTTTTACTTTATTGCTTTCAGTCCCTTAGCTAAGAATAGGATCTAATCATCATAAGCTTCTTTTCTTAATTTTGATAATAAGATTGTGTATGTTTATGCAATCACATTTCTATTCTTTAATTTTGACTCTAACCCTTTTTTTTTCTCAGCTGTTAGAAAAGCAATAAGGATTAAGAAAAACTAAAGTCCTTATTATGAATTTACATGAGATAGTACACATTAATCACTTATATAAAATAAAATCTTGCTTATTTTGACATCTATAAAAAACTATAGCATTGTTTTTCTATGTCAAAGTGAAAAAAACGTCTAGTTATATTAGAAAATAAACTTACTAAAGTATAAAATAGCTTAATATATATATATTAATTACTTTGAACATAAAAAGTGGTTGTTGTCTTGAAATGATAATTTTAATAAGCTTTCTTTATTAAGTAAAAAGTTTGATAACTTTTTACTATCAACTACAGATTGTTAATATATTATATTGATTAAATTTCCAAAAAGCAGCTTGGAATTTTTATTTTTTACTATTTTTTTTCAAATTTTATTTTAATATTTCAGTCATTCAAATGCCATTTCCCAATTAAAAAAAAAAATATTGAAATAGATTATTATGTAAATGTTTTGATATAAAAATATATGACAAATAAAAACTTGTAAATCTTCATTACTATATTGTAATAAACAAGTTTAAAATAATTCTTTAAAAAAAAAAAAAGAAGAATAATAAAAATTAATAACAACTGAACTGGCAAAAATACTTGTTTTTATTAAGTTATATGAATTTAAAAAGCAACATGTGGCAATCAGTGAAGTGAAACTGTCTTTTCTGGGTCATTAAGCAACTTAATTGGTAACCAAAAACCACAAAAATTAACACAATTGAAAGAATAAATGCAGATATAAGTACACAAATCGCTTTTTTAAAGCAATGCATAGCAATATAAAGGAAAAACTTTAAATAACCCCAATTGCAGGGATTTCTTCTAGTTACTGTCTTACAAATAAAGAAACAATGAAAGGAAAAATGTTATGAACTTTTTCCAGAATTGAAAATTTAAGTACCTTTTCTATTTTGACTTGTTATATTCTGTCAAGTCCTTCAGCATTCCCCTGAATCTAAGTCATTCTGTGATGATCAAAAGTAAATACCACATAACATTAAAAACAGGCAAAACTCACTATATATATTACCACACCCAGCAAGCTAGAGTAATCAATGGATGCCAGAAGGATTATGCATTAAATCCCCATCTAGTGCCTACTCATCCAATATCCCCAGACTAGTTTCTGGCTTCGTCAGTGAGGAGCCTTGGATCTGAGACAACATTAAACCAAATTATAATAATCATGTTTACATGCCTATAAATGTAATATGTATGTGTGCATACAATTTTGGTCTTAAAAATTTGTATAATATCCATATATAAACATGTGTACATGAAATATGAGCGGACAAAAATTATAATGTTAAAAATTAAAACTTGTTTTTTAGTAATTTCCAATTTTTTTATATTTCATTTACATTCCCCACCCCTACACATAAATAAATAAAGCTTCAGATATGGAAATCATGAATAAGGATCAGAGGATGTATATTTGATCATTTCATCCATTATGGAAAGATCTCAAAAAGTAATTCCTGTAGATGAAATAGATTTAAATTTGATTTGTTAAAAATTATAAGCTAATATAATGCAAACATTTTTAAAATTATACATAATAGCAAACTGAAATTTCATTTTAAAAATACTTTCTTTTTATATGGAATACTATTTTTTTTAAAATGTTGTTATTATAGTTTCAATGATGATAATATTTATGGAATTAAATCAAGTCTTTGAGAGATAGTATATGGAAGTCATTATAAAATTAAAAACAATAAAACTGTTTGACTAAATAAGTCTTCAGTTGGTTGTAAAATGTAAAAAGGTTTCATTATGAATAAAAAATAAAATGAATGTATTTTATGAATGTTTAGATCCTTTAATTTTTTATATTTCATATTTAAAACATTATTTCCTAAGCAGAAATATTTTCTTCTATGTTAATGGTAGGGTTGATTAATAAAAATTTCAAGGACATATAAATTGTTTTCATAATAATTCTGCATTATTAAAAGTAATTCCTGATAAATGCTAATCTATCTTTCTCTGCAAAAAAGCAACTTATTTTACATACAGAATTTGTAATGTTATTCTAATGACAACTTTTCAGAAATATAAGAATTTTATGTAATTATAATCCAAAAATTTCATAAATTGATAAGATATATTATAACGGTACGGAGATGGAGCTTAACATATCTTCCCTACGAGGGCGCCACTAGGCTACTTAGAACCTAGAAAATTTAAGTAGGCAGATACGTAAGTTAAAAAAAAAATTTTTATATATTTTGAATTTGACCATTAGCCCATTGTCACTAGCCCATGGAGCTGAGCAGAGATTTATTTTTATAATCTTATCTAAGAATATTTTTTTTAAAAAAAGAATAAAATAAGCCACTGCCAGTAATTAACACACACAAACATTTATTTACACACATATATATAAAATTTAGTATTATCATTTTCGTATGTTTACTTTAGCATTTAACTACATTTTTTTAACTTTGATTTTAGATTTTAATTTACATTTTAATTTTTATAAATTTACATTTTAATTTTTATAAGTTCGCATAGATGGATTTATAAAAGTTCATTTTATAATGTTGAGTATAGATCGGTTACATAGATTACACGGCCAAAAACATTTCAAAATAAACATAAATGATCAAAATATAAAGTCATTGATGGAATTGCTGAGAGAAATTTATAAGAAACCCAATGGCATTCATCATAAGATGCCGCATTGACACCAATAACTTAAAAGACATCCGAAGAAATACATTTTAGATACTCACCGTAAGGTATCATTATTTACCGAATGTCTATATATTTTGATCAAATATGAAAACCCAAAACATAATTAACCAATAACGAATCTATGCAAGCGTCTATTCCCAACTTAAATTTAATGCATGTAGAGTGTCGAGTATGAATAGACTACATAGATTGCATTTGAAAAGAAAATATTTTATCCCTTATTTAACCTTAGGCCAAAAGTTCGCAGTTAAACCACATCAATCCATCAGATATATCGATGTATTCAATGTAATACGAATACGACAGCACAAATATAGGTTAAGAGAAGAAATTGACTCTCATCCAGATAGGAATACTACATCTATCTGATGAGAAGAGCAATAAAAAAAATTCATAGGAAAAGGACAGTGGTCCTTTTTGCCACCTTACGATCCCATTTCATAGGCAAACAGGGTGTGTGTGGCATATAAAGCGATTCTGCCCATAGCGAATCTCGTACTACATCTACTAATTACACCAATATATCTAATCCATTGACCTAATTCAACTACGGAATGAATAACCTAAGATTACCCTCCCCTAATATAACTTTACAAATCTATATAGCCATTCACGCCCGACTTAAATTTAACATTTATATAATTTAGTTTAATGAAAAACAGAAATCATAATAAAAACTTAAAGAACAAAAAAAATAAAATAAATGGAAATGATTTTAAAAAAGAAATACATCACATAAAATTACTTATTAATAAATTAAGTTGGTCAGATAGGATTCTATTGCAATTATTTTAAATACGGAAAGTTTTTAATTTAATGGTCATGAATTATCTAAAGTTCTTATGGTTTTAAAAGGTCCATAATTTGTAGTTGTTTGTAATTTTGAACGGGAATTCCCACGCCGTCCTGAAGATATTGGTATCCAATAACCATTGTTTTTTTATTTATCCGGAGGTCTTTTACTTTAGCTGGTCCTTAATGTAGAAAATGATCGGTCATTTCTCTTTCTTTCTTTTTATAACCACTGAAGGAATTGAAAGTGCGTCTTTCAATCCCTTCACCTCCAACTCTCCGACTTAACACATATCTGTCCTCTCTTAATAATCATTCCCTTTTTTATTTCCAAACCTTTCTTTTTATATTAATTTTGCGGATTATCTCAACATTACGTCATGATGATGAAGACTCTTTCGTTGAGGTCCGATTCCTAAGGGATTTCTTTTTATTTGCTATTAGTTTCTATTGTTTTCCTATCTGACCGTTGCTTATACATTTAAATGCCCAAGGGTTAGTTCACTTGGACTAATTAAAATAATCATTTCCATTTTTCACTAACATTAATTAATTTGTTTTGTACAAACTTAGATATATTTTTATCTTTAAATCTTTACTGAAAATTTAGTTTTAAAATACTTTTTCTTTAATAAAGTTTTCGTTTAATAATTTTTTTCATCTGTGCGATTATATATATATGAGTTTAAGATAGAATTAATTTTCAATTTTTAATTCTTAAAAAAGAAGTTTTTATTTGCGAACTTTTATTTTTTTCATGTTTAATAATAAAAAAAATAATGTAACGGCGCATGTGCCCATTACAATATATTGCATCATTGATAAAACTTGAAACAAAACAAAAATATATTTAACATTTATATATTCGATTGAAGACTTGAGATCTAAAACAGTATAACTAAAAGTTTTACAAATAATTTTTTAAAAAACAAATAGAAATATAAAGAGTTAATTAAAAAAAATAAAGACAAAAAACTTAATATGTCATCCAGTTAAATATACTTCCTTGGAGAAAAAAGATGTTACTGGTCTCTCAATAATTTAAAAAAATACAATATAGTCAAAAACAAAATCTGCAATATTGAAGATTAAAATTGTAAAAGCCAGAAAAGTATAAAAATGAAGTGTTTATCTAAAAATTAAATATTATACAGTAGGAAAATAAACTAATATATATATACAAATATTTACCAAAAACATATATACAATAAATATATTTTATACAATATATAGGTTTGTTATACACATTATACTAAAATTTTCAATATACATTAAATGTATTATGCATATGTATTTTTTTAAATATGTACAACTTCAGTATATTACTTACTTTTTAGATAAACATATTCAATTTATATGGCAATTTCTGTTTGTGATTATAACTAAAACACAAGCTTATTATATACCTGTGTCTATATATGTAATATATAGGGTATATGAGCACAGACTTTCACATGAGCCACCACTCTCCACACTATCTCATAACACTGATACCCTTGAACACATATATGTCGAAAAGATAAATAATCACCAATACCCGTATTTCATGCTAAACCAGCAATCAGCATTTGGTTCAGATTACCATCTCTACACATATATGCTATAAATGCTCAGATATATATTAAGATAGCCAAACCTCATACTTTAATGGACAGGCTTCAATCTACTGCACACTCCAACTCTTCAACCGTCCATCCAATTGATTATAAGTAATTGAAGGAATAAGTTATTAATTAATAATATACTGATTTAAAATACTGATAAAAAGATTTCCTATGTAAAGTTTCTCAATTATTATTAATAATTAATGCATCATCATCTGCAATACCAAAACCTTGGAATTTGCATCCATTACTGATAAATAGATATCTAGTTATTCTTATCTATTAGGTGAAACAAGGATAGAAAAAAAGCAAAAGCCCTTACTGTCCAATAACAGGAAAATTTGGTAACAAGCTTCTCCCTGCTTCTTATTCATCAGTGAAACATTGGTGAAGGAGAGGTTTTTGCTGCACATTAGATTACTTAGAGAGTTTTTTTTTTTACTATTTAAAAAAATACATGAATATGCAAAAAAATCAACATTGGGCAGACATCTATAATAACTGCATTATGTGGAATACAAATAAACAAATAATATTTTTTTAAATATTTTTTTCTTTTATGATTTATATTTGGGTGACTAGCATTTGATTAGACGATTTCAGGATATCAATCTAAAAAAATAAGACAGAATCTAGAAAATTGGGATTTTTAGTATTGGAATATTGGATTACAAAGTACTTATAAAATATAAAATAGTTAGATTGATTAAATACATCAGTCACTCAATAAAATATGTGTATGTCATTAAAAAGATAACATACAATTAACAGAACACATTAAAATCATATTTTTGCTGCCAGTCCTCTACAATATACCTGAATATAGATAAAAATAAATATATATCTAAATATATATATTATCTAATTAAAATTAGTGAAAATATAACAATATTTGTGGTAAACTAATAACAGAGCCAACAATAATGATGCTTATCATTCAAAATACAAATAACAATATTAATTAAAACAATAACTATGTAACTAGATTCTCATTAACATACATGTATAAATATTCTGTTTTCTACAAAATAATTAGGACATTATTACATACCAACCATTACTCAGATATTTGGAATATTTCCTCATTGATTAATACAAAGGAGACATTGTGCCTAATAATCCCCTAACTATCCTTTTTTATACATATATCTGAAACTAAACCCAACTCTAACAACAACAAAAAAACCATAACGTTTAATAAATCTATTAGAATCATATTCAACAGACCTATAAAAAGTAATCAGTAAAAAATAATAATTATGATTTATGAAATATAATTTATTTAATAAATATAAATACAATAATTTGTACTATTAAATAATGCTTACAAGGAAGTAGTTGAAATGTTGGAAACGTCTATAATGTATTGGGATATATATGGGTTCATGAAAATAAAAAGTTCTTAAAAAAGTAAAAAATTTATTGAATCTTTTTATGTATGAATGATTTATACATAAATTAATAATTCTGACTGACTTATACAAGTACAAACAACTTTACATAAAATTTTAGTTTATACTATAATATTCCTTTACCATTACTTTGTTTTAATCAATTAGATCAGGGGTCCCCAACCCTATGCCCGCAGGCACCATGGCGCCTGCAGACTATTTTACATGTGCCCGCCGCTATCCAGACATGATAAAAAATTATTTATCTGATACAAATAAATTTAATTTTTAAAATTTCTTATAAATTATTGTATTATATTGTAATCAAATTGTAGGGCATACTATACTTTTACAGCGTAAAAATATAAACGTTAATTATGTTAAAATTTTATTTTTGAAATAAATATTTTTTTTGTACATTATGTGTATTATTAACAATATCCAACTATAAATTTACATTGAAAAAATAAATGGTGTCCGCCACCTGGCCGATATTATAGAATGTGCTCTTTAGTGCAAAAAGGTTGGGGACCCCTGAATTAGAAGGTAAAAATTATTTATTTTGAGTGATTCTATTTTCAAATGTTGAATGTTCATCTGTGCACACACACACATATATATATATTGATTGCATATATCGTCTTCACATATGAAGATATAAAAAAAGAAAATATTAAAATTTTAAAACAACTACTAAAAGTTAAATATTCTTTTATTCAAATATTATAATGGTAGTCTTAAATAAAATATTATAGCTATAAATATTGGAATGGCAGATTTACTTGAATAAAATACAAAATGTATTTTTTCAGATATAGATATTTGTTTGTTTTCAAAGCCATAGAATTATTGGATTTAAATTATTTGCCAGCATGAATTCAATAATTTCCTATCATAAATATTTGTCAGTTCATGGATTTGACTGATGAAACTTCAATGGTCCTTTCTTTGATGCAGATAGTTAACTTTAGGCAAACTCATGACATTGCATAGCTATTCTCCAGGTATTCTTTTCTCTAATTTAGCATGGCTTTAGTCTGATGATATATTTTATGACTGCTTAGCAAGTGGCTGTTGTACTGCAATATTTTAAATATTTTCTCTTACTCTAATTCTCATTATAAATTTAAATTTTAAATTAGTCATAGCTTATTGTATATGTAAATAAAGTGAGTGAAACCAGGATATGACTTGAAAGCAGTCTAAATATTGAACAAAGGAGCCAAGAGTAGGTAAATTCATTCTATTCTTGATCCACTGTTCAACATTTGGAGTGTTTTTAAGTCATAGCCTAGGAAGGATGATTTACTTCCTTTGTTTATATATATATTATAATGGTCGGATATTGGGGATCACTATTAGTCTTACCGTAATCTGCCGTACAGAGCGCCACTAGGCCATTTGAGCCTAGGAAATTTATATAGTAGGCAGATACGTGCTGTTAAAGATCCAATTTTTACATAGATATTTTATCACGGCCATCAGCCCTTGCCACTAGCTCAGTGAGACGCAGAGATTTATAAGATATTTTAATACGTTTTAATAAAGATTTATATTCTCAAAATATATTAACATTAAAAAAATAAAATAAACCACTACCAGTAATTAACACACAAAACATTTATTAACGCACATATAAATAAAATTGAAAAATAAAATTTCTTTAGATTTTAATATTAATTTTTAAATTTAAATTATTATTTTAAACTATTTGCACAGATGGACATTTTAATAAATTTTACTTTAGAATGTTGAGTACAGATAGGCTACATAGATTACTCAGTCAAAAACATTTCAAAATGAACATAAACGATCAAAATATAAAGTCATTGATGGAATTGCAGAGGGAAATTTACAAGAAACCCAATGGCATTCATCATAAGATGCCGCATTGACACCAATAACTTAAAAGACACTTGAATAAATACATTTTTAGATACTCAACATGAGGTATCATATTTACCGAATATCTATATATTTTAATTGAATATGAAAATAAAAAACATAATTAAACGTTAACTAATCCATGCAGTCATCTGTACCCAACTTAAATTTAATGCAATTAAATAATTTAATCAATAAATATTTAAAAAAAATGGAAATGATTAAGTCAGCAAACTCAAAAGTATAAAAATTAAACATTAACAATTGATTTGAAAGGTCAGATTAAAGTTCATTTTAAAAAATTTAGGTTTAGCTTGTCAAATCTTGAAAGTTCTTAATTATTTTTTTTAAAAAATTTTCAGTTATATTTCTTACAGTAGAAGAGTCCTAGTTCCTGGTGTCAATTCCCACGAAGTCTTTATTTGAAGACCAGTCTATCTGAAGCTGGCCTTAGCTGGTTCAATCCTGGTATTATTTTATTCGGGTCTGCAACAGTACCATTCATAATTCAACAGTCATTTCATTTGAAATAAGTGAGAGAGAGTGACAAGTGCATCTTATCACCCTTCTCAACAAAATCAAGCTGGAACTGTCCTTAATTTCAATATTTTTCTTTTTATACACATCGTCCGGATTCACTGAACAATCAATCATTTTCATTGGTCCGAGCACTGGTTTTCTGCTTCTATTGGACATTCTGCTTCAGAGCAGGAAACAATCTTTAATTTTTATCTATATCTTTCATCTGACTTTTTAATTATATAAGATCTCCAAGGGTTAGTTTGCTTTTCGATAATTAATATCACAATCATTTCCATTTTGAAATTTCAGGAATTAATTAATACCTGTTTCTAATTTTACTTACATTCCTTTTTTCTAAAATATTTTATATTTAGATCTTTTATCTTTTTTTTATAAAAAAGTACGTTTAAATACTTTTTTTTTTTTATTTAAAAAAAAAAAAAACTTTTAAAGTTTTGCTATCTGAGCGAATATATATACACACAGTGAACAATTCTTTTTAATTTTAGCTTTTAGTTTTTTATTTACAAACTTAAAAAAGTTTTTATTCTAATTTTAAATTAATGTAACAGCATATTATATACCGTTACAATATATATATATACTGTGAGCTATGGTTAATTTAAAATTTACATATTAAATGTTGTTTAATTATTACAATCAAGGTTTTATAAGTGAGATACTATCTTCAGCGTTGTATAATTAATTATGAGTGCCATATTCCATCTGGTTAATAAATTAATTTCATTCTGAATTACCAACAATGTTGACAAAGATCTGCTTATAAACATCAGCGCTACCAAGAATACGTGGATCCATTCCATTCTTGATCCTTTATTCAATATTTAGAATGTTTTTAAGTCATCATCTGAGAATGAAGATTTACTCCCTTTGTTTAATGTAACTGTAAATAACTGAAATAATTTATTTTTTTCTGCCTTTGTGATTTATTCAAAAACAGGTTCAATCTGCCAATAATACATGTTTTTTTTTTTTTTTTAAATCTTTACTTGAGTGGATTTATTTGTCAAAATAATTAATACATTTGATAATCTGCTTTATCTGCCTATATAATAATTACTTTTACATTTTTAAAAATTTAATTAAAAATAAGAAATTTTATTTAAAAAACAGCACAATTAAATTTAAACCACTTAATTTTTTTTAGTTATAATTATATGTTATAACTATAGGTATATAATAAGCCTGTATTTCAGTTATTACATTAGTAGAGATGTCTGTCCATCCCTTGTATATGTATTAAATGGATTATGTCCTGTAGATGAGGGGTCAGATTGACTTTAGGTCAACATGGGTGTGACAAGAATCTCAGACTCAGGATGGCCTTTGAGTGTTCCATCATCAGATTTTCAATTGGATGGACAGTCGAAGAGTTGAAGTGTGGAATGGATTAAAGCCTGTCCATTAAAGTATAAAGATTGGCTATCTTAATATATATCTGAACACTTATTGCATATATGTGTAGAGATGATAATCTGGATCAACTGATGATTGCTGGTTTAGCATGAAATATATACATTGGTGATTATGTATCTTTTCGACATGTATGTGTTCAAGTGTATCAGTGATATGAGATAGAGTGGTGAGTGGTGTGAAAGTGTGTGATATATATTATATGTTACATAAAGAAAATATTTAAGATTAAGTTTAATATTAACACATATAATTTACATTTCTTGATTTTACCAAAGCTTCATTTAGATATTTTTAAACTGCTTTTTTAATCTATCTATGAACACACGCATGCAAATGTCCTAATAACACACACATCTTTCTCTTTTAACATGAACAAATAATTAAATAATTATTTTAAAACATTCATTTTTTTGTATTTTATGATAACAATAAACCACCATATTCAAAAATATATACTCATTTCACAACTGAAACTGACTGACTTATTTTTTTGTGGGTTATCCCAATCCTAACCAATGCATGCACATGGAAACATTTCATATATATGATTTTAAAGAATAGAATGCAAATTAGTTTAAGCGTAGTATGTTTTATTATTATTCTATTCTATATTATTATCAAAAATGTTTTTAAACATCCTTGTTTCTTATTTTACATTATGTAATAAATTGGAAAAAAATGGAGCTGCACTTAGTTTTTTTGGAAGGTCCCAACAATTTTAGGATAGTTTGCCAGACTATTCATTTATCATAAGTGACTAGTTCCAGAAAAAAGTGATCAATAAATTCATGATCAATGGGAGTCAAATTCTCATAGCAATCGTTTTGGCTGAATATACTTTAGATCTATAATTAGCCACTCACTAGAAGAAGAAAATTTAAAAAACTATAAAAATAAAAACCAGCATAACTATTAGCTCTTATACCTTGGCCTGACAATCGATGTGAATATCAAAATTGCTGTGAACCTTCACCAGAGTTTCTTCCAGTTTTGTCCTAGCTGAGAATAGTTCACTATCTTTCAGATACTAATGTGTATATTCTTGCTCATCACTGCTCAGGATTGGCAAAGGGTGGACAGTGTGCTGCCTGATTTTATGAAGACTACTCTGCCTTTTATTTTCATTTTGACATAAGGAATTATCATTTCCTCTGACTCATATATGTGTTAGAATCTTCAGTCTGTGTTTCAAGATGGGACAGATGGCAGCCAGATATGAAAGGGCCTGACTAATGAAAGTAGCACAGTAGTAATAGCCTGTGATCCTCCATCTCCTGAAGGAAACAGATCAAACTTAAGCTGTGCCATGTCTGACAATCACCCAACTCCAGGAATCTGTGGAAAATGCACCAGTTTTCATTGAAGTGACAACTGTAATGGTGGTTGCTAAACTATATTTGTATAGTGTTAAAAAAATGAATGTAGACAGAAAATGTTTGAAGGGCATTTTTGTAATGTGGAAAATGAAAAAATATTATTGATACCCCATCATCAGGAAAAGATTTCTTAATGGCAACTAAATCATCAGAGGTGACAATCCTACTCTTACAAAAAAGAAATTTTGTGAACTATATATGCATTGGTGGTAGAGAGGTCAGTGTGACTGCCTTGCACTTGCGGGCAGTTGCCCGGGTTGCGGGTTCGCGTCCCAGCCGATGCTATGACCCTTAAAAAAAAGCTGCTAATATATATTATACGATCAGCAATTTAATAGACCAATGGTAAATATATTTCTATTCAAATGATTAGTGATTACTTGTATCAATTGGTAGCCAATCAGAAAAACTTTAGTTCTTTTTCCACCAATCTCATCAATGCATTAAACTGTTCAAGACATTAGCAGTAAATTGATTGTTTATATATAGACATAATTTATTAAAAGCTCTACATGGTTTAATGTAATGGTAGAGTTTCAGATTCTAGAGCATAAGGTCCTTGAATTGAATTCTGGCACTTCTTATGTTTGACCTTCTTATAAATTCCTGAGCAATGAAGCTGTTTGATTATTTATTTATTTGTTAAAAGATTTCCACTAATATAAATATTTTTGCATTCACTTTTTTTCAGTTTTAAATTTATTCAAAAACAACAAAAACAAATAACTAATCTGTTAGACAACATTTTATAGCCCAATAACATAAAACCTGTTTCAAATTTAACAAAAACTAGAGTATTGCATAAATTATAGCTTAGGGCTAATATTTTGCATATATATATTACATTTAGAAAATAAAACAAATATAATAAATAATAATAAAACAAATAATTATTTGTAAAAATTCTAAAAAAATAAATGTTAAACAATAATTATGATGAAATCATACACATATATGAAAACTATAATAGAAAGATGTTAACTGAATGATACCATTTTACTAAGTTATAACATTGATTTTTAACTGAAACACACAGGCTTATTATATACCTGTGTCTATAGATGTAATATATAAGGTATATGAGCACAGACTTCACACGACCCACCACTCTCCACACTATCTCATAACACTAATACACTTGAACACATATATGTTGAAAAGGTAAATAATCACTAATATACGTATTTCATACTAAACCAGTAATCATCAGTTGGTCCAGATTACCATCTCTACACATATATGCCATAAGTGCTCAGATATGTATTAAGATAGCCAAGTCTCATACTTTAATGGACAGGCTTCAATCTACTCCACTCTCCAACTCTTCAACCGTCCATCCAATTAAAAATCTGATGATGGAACACTCAAAGGCCACCCTGAGGCCGAGATTCTTGTCACACCCATGTTGACCTAAGGTCAATCTGACCCCTCATGTACAGGACATAATCCATTTAATACATATACAAGGGATGGGCAGACATCTCTACTATGTAATAACTGAAACACAGGCTTATTATATACCCGTGTCTATAGATGTAATATATAAGGTATATGAGCACAGACTTTCACATGACCCACCACTCTCCACACTATCTCATAACACTGATACACTTGAACACGTATATGTTAAAAAGATAAATAATCACTGTGCTCATATACCTTATATATAACATTGATTTTTATAGAGACTTGAATAGATTCTATTCGTTATACAGAAAAGACAGGTAAACATTTTTTACTATGACCTTCTCAATAATCATCTGACAAGAAACTTCGACTATCCTTATTTTGGATGCCAGATTTCTTCTGTTTTTATCATGCATTATGATAAGTCTCGGAATGAAAATCAAAATGACAAACACCCCTTTGATAAATACAATCACAGAATAGAATAAAAAAATTGGATTATCAATATGATATGACCCAATGATCTATGGTAGTACTTGAACATTTGGAAAATATTAGTTCTCTCTTCTGTATAATTTTCATAGTTGCATGTACTAAATAATTATTATTTAAAATATTTATAGATATCGTCTACATCTTTTTACAAATTTGATTCATATATACACAATTTTCTGTGCCAAATCAAAATATCAAATAAAAGAAATAAAAATGATTAAAAATTTAGAAAGTAAACTAAATCAATTGTAATTACTCAGCAAGCCACAAATAATTACTGTTTTGCATAATGGAATAATATTAACATGTGTAATTACAGAATAGTAAGTTTATACTAAAAAAGATTAATCATAATAATTTAAGCAGAGCCGACAGAGTATATTATTGGATAAACTATAAAAATTATTTAAGTTCTTTGAAAACTAATTAACAGTTAGCATTTTTAAATATTTTTTTTTACTAGATAAAAATAACCTCTCTCAAATATCTATTCATGAAATCAAAATTTTAAAATATTATAAATGTGTATTCAGATAAGAAATCACAAAAGGAATTCAAACTGCTTTTGTTTCATAATTAAAACATCTGAAAATGGCTGGAATTTTAAAAATCCTATATCAAATTTAAAACATTATCCAATTGATTTATTTTAAGATGCACTGTAAAAATGAATGACAAACAATGATTAGTGATGATCAAGGGCTGTTGCCTATTTACAATTTAAACCTATCTATGAACAAACTGCTCAACATATACACACAGTAATTATCTTCTTGTAACATTTAAAGGCAAATAAATAATAATCAAGAGAATGAGAAATTACTTATATTTAATTTATGTGTATTTTACTAAAACTATAAATGGTTGGAAGCAGAATTGCTACTTCCAAAAAATAATCAGCAACAAGATTATGAGCAAAAAAGAAAATTTTAAATTAAAATCATATCTACTTATAGTATGTATATTGTAATGGTATGGACGTTGTGGGATATAATGGCAATGATCATCCCAAGCATCTTTGTCAGTGAGTACAGAGCATTAGCACTGAAAATAAATGTTATAAACCCAATAGCACTGCCAGCGGTAATCATTAAGACAATCAGCAAACAGACATCTCTTGCAATTTTAATTAAAAGAGGTACTTTATAAAGTCTAGGCTAATTAATGAATATCAAAACTAGCAATAATCAATTTTTTATCTACATGCACTTACTTAAGTGCTAAAACAACTATAAAAATAATTCTACATCAAAAATATTAGGATCATTACATCAATGCTGATCATCTTCCATGGTCTGGTTATATAGTTTGACAAGAGAACTGGCCATTTATAAATTAATTTCAAATTATCACATAAAGTAAAGTATGTAGACTTTAAAGGTGATCTTTAACTTTTGCACCATCTAGAAAATTCTCTGGATGTCCACACGTACAGATACCCACACCTAAATTAAAATACTTTATTATCTGGAACTAGCTTGAAAATGCTTATTAACTGGATTGTGAACAAGAGAAAATAGACATATAAACTTAATCTATTCTAAAACTAAATAACTTTACAGGAATAATCTACAAATCCCTCAAAGTACAACTTTATGATGGAATCATTCACACACATACTGTTAATTCACAAAACAGATAGCTAGAAGAATAAAGACATCAATAAAAAATAATTTCAGAAACTATTATTTTTAAAACAATTATTTAATAAAGTTAATTAATAAATAAATGAATGACAATTTATAAAATAATAATGTGACAAATCTATAAATTTACATATTGATCAACCTGATATCATAGAGCACAAATAATTATTATTCCCTTATAATCCTAAAAAAAAAAAAATTTCACAATAAAGAAAAAAATTAACATTAAATCTTCTCCATTTCTTTTGAAAGTGGGAGGTCTCATATAATTTTAAAACACAAATTTTTTTCAATCAAACAACAACCAATAAAAAAAATATTCATTATTTTCAATTATTACTTTCTTTATAAAAGGATATTTATAAATGTAGATGTGCACACTACCATATCTTATTACAATTGATTTTTAAGCCTTTTTTGTAGTTACTTGATTGAGGGTTTTTCTTATAACTTTTGAAGTTAAAAGTTTAGTCAAGTTTCAATTTAATAATTATTTTCATTTAATAAGAATACCAAACTCTCCACACAATCGTGCCATCAAGTGCAAGCCTTTGTAATCAATGGATGCACTACTGTATGGAAAGTTTGGTACTCTTATTAACAGCATGTGTAAAAGCATATGAAATGGTGATCAAGAGATGTTTTGATATTTTCATTTAAATGCTTCTATTTATCTTTTTCTTCCTGTAACTTCAAGTTTCCAGTTTAATTTCCATATTAGGTTAGTAATCTGAGTTAGTCAGAATTTTAGATGGATTAAAACATAAGATTCATTAACTTGCTTCCAGGAAGATTTTTCTATCTTCTACAATCCTTTTAATGAAATTGATTCACATGATTCTTATAAACTTGATATTATTATATTGCTTTTCAAAAATCTTTTTTAAAACTATTAGCGAGGTCAGTTTAAATTCAGACTACCAGGCTTAACTTCTCACTCTTCACTTGGCTACAACTGAACTATTAACTAAAATATAATACCTTCTGTTCACATTAAACTTTTTTTTAAAAAAAAAATACCAACCTTAACACCAACATTCCATCTAATCACAGGATTATATCAGAAATGACAATATTAGATCTTCAACAATTGATCTTTTTAAAAAAAGAATATCTTTTTTTTAATAAAAAAAAAAAAATCTACTTATATCTAATCGCAAACAGATTTCATTTTTTCCACATCCCAAATTGTTGTTTCCTTTCTTAATTCTATTATATATTAATTTTGGAAATACACTTTATTTCTTCAAAGAAAAAATCCTAATCCCTCTTAATTAACTGCAAAATATTTTTTTTATTCTAAAAAGAAATCTTAATACCTTCTATTTTTTTTCATTTTTTAAAATAAACTGTAAATATTCTTTTAAAGATTTACCTTCTCTTTTTTTAAAATGAATAAATAAATGAAATTATATACAAAGGAATTATCACCTCCCCTCATTTTTTTCATTCTTTAAAATCAAACCTAATAATATTGCATATTTATATTATTATTATTATTAAAATATTTTAAATTTGCAACATGGCCATTTAACCATTTAATAATCATAATCTAGCTAAAATTCATTTTTAAAATCTAGGCTGTTCTGAAATTAACATGAAAAGAAATAATTCTCAATATATATATTCAAAAATGACATATCAAATTGCCATAAAAATCTTTAAATTCTTTCTAACTTATGAAATAAAATTGTTTTAAATCAACAGAGCAATAGAAAGAAAAAACAAACATCAATAATAATCTAAAAACATAGAAATCTTCAAAAAAATTATTTTATTATCTTAATATGTTTTACAAAAATAAAAATAAAACTTTGTAAAACAAAAAAAATATAATGGGGGTAAAAATGCACATCTAATGAATTGGATGGAAATGACCACAATAAATATATATATATGTCATTGCATCATTTAGCTCGTCAATTATCGTTAGTCATCTCTCCTCTATACAGATTACATTAAAACATTGGGCTTATGGTAAAATTACAAATCCACACACACACACACATAATTAGTTACATACTTGTATATGACTCAGGTTTATTATCAACAACAAAAGTTTAGAAAAATTTGAAATAAATTACAATTTTCATGAAATTCACAATTGACTGTACCCTAGATTTTTTAGCAAATATTTAAACACCGTATAAACCACAGTTATTAAAGTTTCAGCATTCATTTTCAACAAATTAAGATGAAAAATTATTAATTAATGCACATATTGGGCCTGATTCAAAATTTACTCACTACATTTATATTTAATTACAATTAATAATATCTTTTTTTCACTTTATATAATGTAAACATATTTTCTTAAAATAATTTTATTTCCTTACATTTTCTACCATCCAGCAGTCTTTTTCAGAATTAAAAAATATTGAAATATATATGACTACATGGAAATAAAATATATTGCTATAATTATATCTAAATACACACGATACATATTTTAGTTACATGCATATACTTTATAATAATAATTCACCGTAAAAACATACACATCTTAAAATTATACTTTATTGCCTAATTTAATATTTACATTATTTTTTAACCTTTGTATTGATATTATTCAATTAAACGCTTTAAAATTTAAATTTATGTACTTAAACCACGTTACTTAATTTTCTTTTTGCATGCTTTAAATAATTACTTTTCTTAACTGCAATCTTCAACAACTGATAAATTTTTTAAATATTTTTACTTTACATAGTATATCTTTTTCTATGATTACTTTTTGTAATTATTACTATTCCTCTTACTTATTTAATTTTTAATATTTATTATTTTTTTACTATATTAATAAAGTTTTTACATTTAAAACTTTATTTAAAATTTGAGTTAATTTTTAAGTTAATATACCTTCTTTAATTTACTTTTTTTTTTATTATTATTGGTATAGCAAATCATTTTTATACAATCTTTTTCAAATTTGTCCTGTTTCTATTTAACATATAAATAGGTAATCATTTATCACATTTTTGTTATTTCAGTCTTATATTAAATGAATTTATTTAACCTATGTAATTACTTTTAATATTATTAATCTGATTTTTTTATTTAATCTTACTGTGTAAGGGTTACTTACAATCCTACTAACATAACCTATTCAAATGTAATATTAAAACATTAAAAAAATACAAATGTAAGTTTATAATTAGTAAGCTTATTATTTTTGATATATATATAAATTAATTCAAGTCTTAAAATCTTAAGTTAGAAGAACAGATATTTAAATAATTATTAATGAAATTAATAACTTTAAAATGATTATTTTATTATTCACTTATATATATAAATAATTGTTTATACTAATTGAATTTTATTAACCAAGACATAGACATAGAGATCTACTCAGACAATGTTGCATCTAAGCAACTAAAACAAAGGAAATAGAATTTAGAACCCAATTATAAATTGTAATTATTTTAACAATAGGAAAATATTAAATCACGAAAAGCAAATATATATATGCTACCAGAAGTGTAGATTCCTGTATAAAAACTAAACCAAATTTTTAATAATTTAATCCAATCTTTACACTCGTTTATTTTGATATGTTCAAAATAGAAACATATTAAAAGAAGATGGATTGATAACTTTAAAGAATTTTCTTCGACATAAAATTTTTATTTTAAAATAACTCTAAATTCACTTAATAAAAAGAATAGATAAATTATTCTTGAATTTCATTTCTTATATTTCTTTAAATATAATTATCTACATATTTTCATTTATAAATCACAGAAATTTAGAAGATTGTTCTAAAGAGAAATTCTAATGAAGAGAAATTTCTAAAATATTTATGTAAATTAAAATTAAATATTTTAAGAAGATATAAAATTATTAAAAATGTATTGTGCCTAACACCATTTACTTCATCAATATAATTTTAATAAGAAATTATTTGGTAGCAATGTAATCTGAAGAAGATGCCAATTACACACAATATAAGAAAACCTAATTAACAGAATATCTTGATTGCCTCTGTGATGATCGATGAACAAAGAACATGGAATTTTATTATTAAAGAACATTTTTCACCTTATCACAGAAAGGAATGGGATATTTTCCAAAACAACATTTCAGATTTTATTTGTGTGTTATATACTTTTGACATCTAATTTTTATTTCTTTTGTTTTCAAAACTTGTGTTGGGAGTATTTCATTCCAGAAAATTATCTAGATGAAGAAAAATAGAAGATCATTTTGTTAAACTTTTTTTTTTTTAATTTTATTTATTTAATAAAATTTAGGTCTTCTATTTTTTTTTAAGAAAACAAGTGATACCGACTGAGGTAAATTTAATACTATCTCAACCTGGAGGGAAGAGTTTGCTATTTTCCATATTGAATCTACACATGACGGAACAGAATTTTGTTTATTACTAATTTTAATTAACATAATAATATTTATTATAATTTTTGTGTGAAATATTAATCTCTTTGTGTGAAATTTATTTATTTTATATGACTATACATGAAGGGATTTATTTATAATACAAATATTACTATAGGTGAATCATTTTTTGATCACATAATTTTGAACTAATACTTAATTAGTTAGTTAATTATAATTTTTAAATTTTAAATTTTTAGTTATTGTTTTATAAATTATTAAAATGTATTTGTGTTATGATGTATATTTCTATTATGGTAATAATTAATTTAATGCTATAAATAATAGAAATATATGCAAACACGTGTTATAATAAAAAAAAATTTTTTTTGTTACATAACAATATTTTTATATTGTTACTCATTAATAAACATGTTAAAGTTGATTTTTAAATTCAAGGAAGTCTCTTATTTATTTAATTATTTTACTAAACAAAATATTGATGAATGCACATACTTACTCACATATATCATATCAAATTAATATATTAGCATATTAAATAAGTTATTTTCAGAATCATTTATTGAAATAATTCTACTATGGTGTATTGATGGTAATGCCTGAAGAGAGTTAAATGCAATATCTGCCCTGAGTTTGAATTTTGAGCATAACAGACCATCAATAGAAGTGTAGATTGGATCAATTAATCTAAGTTGCATTGATATTAAATGATTTGATTTAAAATTATCTTGTTTAATATGGATTTAATTTTTGATTATAATTACATTGTTTCATCCATGGCATACTATACGAAGACCCTAAGCCTGACTATAATTAGATGTGACCAACTCGATAACCTGAAAAGGACCATACTGTTACATTACATACCCCATTTATGCAGTTTTCAATATTTTCATTATAATTTTTTATATATTTATAATCTAATATATTAAAAATATTGTTTATTTTTTTGTTTATTATTTTAAAAGTTATTTTATTATTAAATTTTTTATTTAAGTTAGTAATAATTTTTTACTATGTTATATTAAGTTTTTTTCTTCATACATTTATATTTTTCAATTATATCTTTTATTTTCATAATCATTTATTTTGTTTTCTATTAACTTTATATTATCTTTAAAATATTTATTGAATAATTATTATTTTTAGTATATTTATTATTGAATGCATTTGCTTTATTTTATTCTTTTGAATCATTTGAGGAATAATTATTGTTTCTATACACTTTTTTTTGCCTAGTATATATAATATTTTAAATAAAAAAAGTAATAATTATATAGATAAAAACATTAATGTGGAATGGGCTAATAGCAAAAATTTAGATAAATTGATAAATAATTGTACGATGAAAGATGATATAAAATATAAGAGAGGAATGGTTTATAAAATTAGATGTAATTTTTGTAATATGGTTTACTATGGCCAGACATCAAAGCAATTGGGAGAAAGAGCTAAAGAACACAATGATGCTATTGATAGGAAAGATGACAGATCTGCGTTATATGTTCACTATTTGCAGTATGGACATAAAATAAATTGTATTGATAATATAAGTGTTCTTGATTATATTAAAAATGTTAATAGACATAAAATATATGAAACAAACTATATCATGAATAATAAAAACAACTGTATGAATATACACAAAACATCCATTAAGTTGAATAATAAGTGGTTAGTGGATAAAGAATGGATAGTTAATTAATTAATATATGTGGATATAGGATTGAGAAAGAAAAAATCACATAATAGATCGTGTCGGATATCCATTTGTTTATATGTCTTTTCTCATATATTGATATAGATGTCGCTGTATGTGCTTTAAATTGTGGAGACATATTGAAAAGGGCAAAAAACATAATTTGACAAAAAAGGCTTTTCTATGATAATTTTATAATTTGTAATCTTTGTTGCTTGTATATATGTATTTTTAAACATATTTGATTATTCTATACACTTTAAAAATTACAATACTAATTTATATTATCCATATTAGAATATTAATCAGTTATACTATTATCTATACTAATTTTTTTGTATATAGGTATACTGAATTAACAATACATCTAAATAAGCCCAATTATTTTATTTTTTCTATTATGAATTTTATATTTCCATCTAATTTTTTTAATAAAATTATCTACTTGTCTTTGACTTTTATTAAAAATTAATAAATACTCACCTATATATCTTTTCATAAGCAATACTGGTTTTATTTTTCAAGATCCACCCCCCACCCCTCCTAGTCCATTTAATACTCTTTCCATTAATAATCCTTTTTTAAATTTTTGTTTTATAGCTAAGTTCCATTATTTTTAATAAATGTTTTAGTCATATTCCTATATCATTATAGTAATATTATGACAGAGGTGAACATGGGGAGGATATGGTGAAATGGGAAACCACAATCAATCCCATAGAATCATCAAATTAAATATAAAAGGAATGATCACAATCATCAATGATTGTATTATCAAGATAAATAAATATCCAGTAAATATAGAATAAGAGCAGAATCAGCATGAACAAACCATAAATAGTTATAGTAACTATATTTATAATAATACACTACCCCAGCATAAAAGAGGAATAATAAATCATCATGAACAATTAACAACAAACAGTCAAAAATCAAATCAACTTTGTAACTAGATTTGAAAGAGGTACATTATAGCCAGACTAATTATCTAGCCATTGCTGACCTTAGGGCAGAAATACAATACAAAACTCTAAATGCACATCCCTAGTGCTAATCCATAAGAATATAAAAAATAATGCTCAGATATTAAATCATGCTGATCATCATCAATGGTCTGGCCATCTAGTACTATTAATGTACTGGCCAACTATAAACCAAATCTTTAATAAAAAATGTATAAAATGTGCATGGACTTTAAAGGTGATACCTTTTCACCATACAGGTTTATCATCTGATGTCCAAACACCAACATAATCCCAACATCTATATATCTAATTATTATAGCTCTAATCTAACTCAGGTTGCAAAAACTTTATAAACTGTTACCGTGAGCAAGAGATAAATAAATACAACTTATCCTAAATAATTTTAAATAATTCATAGGTTTACTTCTACTATAACTAAATAACTTTACTGGGATAATTTTAAAATCCTAAGCACTAAGCTGTATTCAAATCAAGTCACACATACTGCCAATTCATAGAGCATATAGCTGGAATAAAGACATTAGCACTAAAATATTTTAAATAACTATTTAAGATACTATCTGATTAACAATAAACAAAAATTAATACAATGATATGATAATATGAAAATTTGAATTTACTCATTTTATCAAAAAAAATAGTCCGTCCGTCCCCCATAAAAGTTATAATTAACCAGTTGATTTCTATTCACTAAATTAACTTTTAATTCATTAAGTTATTTCTTTAAATAACAAAAGGTGAAAAAAAACTTTCAATCAGAGATAAAAAGTTAAAATTGCTTAATTCTTTGTACTTAATTTTGGGGGGAGGAAAATGAATGAAAAGAAAAACATGTTTCAAAATAAAATTTTAAATTTAATAAAATTAAATTTTCTGAAAAAAACTTTGGTACTGTTCTATTGGCATGTTGAAACCGCTCGATGGCATTGTTTTTATGAAAACGCACATAAATATAATGTTACCAGGCCCACCACCTTATTTGTGAAATAATAATAAGAATAATCGTACGGGTTAATGTAATTCATTTATTTTCCTTAATAATATACTGCAATTCTTTTTACATTTTCTTTTTGTCTCTAGATATAACTATGGGAAATTTGTTAAACTCAGACATTTTATCATATGCCTTAACGCAATTCATTGATTGATTTCCTTAATAAATTACTGTCAAATTTATTTGATTAACAATTTTACAATGATCAATTTAAACCTTTAACAAGTGCCTACAAATTTCATCTTAGTCCTACAATGTAAAGGGGGGAAGATGGTATGCCTTTTCACATCTGCAAGAATTAAAACTTAGCAATTAACAGACATAATTGCAAATATTCTACTCTAGTAGAATTCCCCGTGTATGGCAGCACTTCACACTGGGCAAATCCCCCCTCCTCCTTACAAACTTTAAAAAGTCTACTATCGTTGCTTGACAGATAAGTAACTATATTTATATTGTGATGAAAGAAATGAGAATGCTTTAATTACTGATCTTGACTCTTTTTTGGTCATTATTGAAATGGAACAATTAATCTTTATTTATTCCAATAGCTATATTTGAAAGAGTATGTGACTAAGATATGGTGGGTAACATTAATGGCACACCTATTAATAACAAGTAATAATTTTCCAATTTGATTGTACCTTTTTATTGTTTTTTTTCTTTAAGATTAAGAAATGTATTTTTTTTTACAATTTCTTTTTGTCTCTGGATATAACTTTGAGAAATTTTACAGTCAGACATTTTAATTCTCGTAGGTATTCTCATGAACCATGACTTTTTTTGAGAGAACAGTGAAATTGTGCTTTCCCCTAACCTTTTCTAATTGTTTAAACCTTACATGTTGGGTTAATAAGCAGGGTAATGGGCTTATAATTATTACTTTTTAATACTACATTAGATAAGTTGTACTATAATTACTTTTGAATGCAGATTGCAATAGTTCTGCAAACATTAACTCCACCCACCCTGAAATGGTATGGTAGCAAAATGTTAACATTGCTTAAAAGATAGTATTGTATGCGCTCGCACAAACTGCGCAGGACAAAGCAAGCCATTAATTACAACAGAAAAAAAAGTTGTGGCTATTTGGTTTGACTGCAGCCCACTAAACAACATATTTATATGCATTTAGATGGGATCAACACCATCAAGCAGTTACAACATGCTAATAGAACAGTACCAAAACTTTTTATAATTTTGAAGAGAAAATCAAATGGATTTAAAAAAATGCATTTCACAAGAAAATATTAAATTAATAAAATTATTCAAAATTATCAATTATTACTTTTATAAAGAAACTTTTTTCAACTATAAATGAAAATACAATGTGCACATACAAATATCTTTAACCATGGTTTTAAATTTCTTTAAAGTCTTTGTTTGCATTTATAATTTCAAGTTTTTCCAGAAAAGTTTTATTCTTGAAGGCTTCTCATAATATACATGTTTAATTTGTCCCTTTTTGGCATGCAGTATTCCCAAGTTAACAAATAGCAAAACATCCATTTTCTTTTCAATAATATTATCACATGGGGCTAATACATAGAGATCCTTTATGCTCTTGATTGGAAACAGGGTTGTAGATTACTTCAGAAATAACTTCTTTACATTTTTCTACAGGGGCAGGTTACATGGCGGAAAATGTTAACTTAATAAAAACTTCAACTGCTTGGATAACACTTCTGCTTTTTTCTTCTTCAGCAGCCATGTCAGCTATGTCAGGAACTTCTTTTCTCATGTTTTTTACAGTAGATGAATTAAGATGCTCACAAGACACTTAGATCTTCTGACCATCTCACCCTCTACATTTGGAAGAACCCTGTCTTCAAGCCAATCACAGTCCTGTCTCATACTTGACAAAATTTAACCACTGATCAAGTAGGCCTATTTTTATATAAAAACATTGTTTAGCTATTTCCTTCCTTTTTGTTTATTAATTAAAAAAATCCAATCCTTAGTTTTGAAATTCATCTTTAATTAGTTTTTTCCAAAAGTAAAAACAAAATAAGCAAACTAATCACACTGACCCGATAAACACTGCCTATTGTATTGAAAAGAGATAAAGAGAAAAGAAGAAAAAACAACTCTAATTATTTAAACAAAATGTTAAATTATTTTTTCCTTTCTTTTATAACTATTTATTTATCTCTCTTAAACGTTAGAAGTAAAATATACTGAAGAGAAAAATTTCTTCACTTAATATATTTTCAAAAATTAAAATTAATATTGATAAATAGTTAAAATTATTGAAAAGAAACAACAAAAGAAATTATTTATTTGATTTCATATTTTGCTATATCTTTTACAACTATTCATAATTCCTTAAAATAGTCACATTATTATTTTAAAAAAATTATCAGGAACTTTAATATTATCATTTGGTAAGAAAAAACATTAAATTAAATGAACTACCCATTATTATTAAAAAAACATATAGAAAATTAAATATTATTTCCCTATTAATTAAATCAAAATTTAAACTTATGGATTTATCATATTGTATGGCTAGTGCTCACAATGTTACATTATTTATATATATATATATGTTAATTGCCAACTCTATTGTTTTTTTTACATTGATATTAGTGTCCACTGATACAACATTCATTTTAATTAATGTTAAATTATAACTACTATATTTTTCAACTGTAATATTAATTTCTTTTATTGATTCTTTATTGATTTTTATATAAGAATCTTAATATAAGAAAAAATAAAGAATTAATAAAAGAAATTAATAATATAGTTAAAAATATAACATTGGTTAAAGTAAATGTTATATCAATGTACATTAAAATCAATGTAAAAGTCTATATTTGCAATTATCAAATATGAATAAAAATAAAGACATAAGAATACTAATAAAATATTTTGTACAAATACTGGAACTTAGCTCTAAACAAATTACATTTGAATTTAATAAAAAATACTATAAGTAAAAAGAAGGATTATTAATGAGAAGAGCATTAAATGGAGCATTAAGTCATGAATGATTTTGAAAAAGATATATTAAAAAATAAAAATGCACCACAGATATGTAGATGGCTATTTATTAATTTTTAATAAATTCCAAAAGCAAATAGATAATTTCTATAAAAATAAATAAATGAAATGGAAATATAAATTCACAACAGAAAAGGAAAATCAATTGGCATATTTAGACATATTGTTAATTAAATCTTATATTAATGATAAATGTAATATAGAAACATCTATATATAAAAAAATATAATATAAATAATAATATAACTAATTGATATTCGAACATAAATAAAAAATATAAATAGTATAATTTCAAAAATGTATAGATCCAAAAATTATTGCTCAAATTAAAAAAAAAAATGAATTTAATAATAAATGTATAAAAAAGTAGTAATTATGCAACAAAAATTAAAAAGATAATATAAAGTTAATAGAAAACAAAATAAATGATGAAAATAAAAAAGATATAATTTAAAAAATGAAATATATGAAGAGAAAAACAATAACATAGTAAAAAAATATAAATAAAATTATTAATAAATTAAGTAAAAATAGGAAAATATTCTTAATATATTTATAAATATATAAAAAAATTACAATGAAAATATTGAAAACTGCATTATTTGAAATTAAATGTAAAAAATATCAGATTAACAATATTAAAAATAATTATATAGATGAACTAAATAATTATGCAATTAACATAAGACTGAAACAACATAAATGGGATAAAATAGCAATGATGTATATGCATTCAATAGAAGTAGGACATAAATTTTAAAAAGACTGTATAAAAATGATTTCTGCATTAATAATAAGAGATAGGAAAATTAAAGAAGCTATATATTAATCTAAAAAATTAACCAAAGTTTAATAAAAATATAGGTTTAAAAATATTACTAATATAATAGAAAATACATAAATTAAAAATTAAATAAAATGAGACAATAATAGTTACAAAAAATAAACACAGAGAGAGATATTATATAGAGTAGAAATATTTTAAATTTTTAAAAATTTTCAGTTGGTAAAGACTGCAGCTAAGAGAAAGTAATAATTTAAAATATATAAAAATTAAGTAACACGTGATTTAAATCGAAAAATTCAAATTTTAAAGAGTTTAATTAAAACACATATATATATAATGGGTAAAATTAATATAAATTATATATTAATATAAATTATATATTAAATAAAACAATAAAATATAATTTTTAAATTAAAAATTTTTTTAAAACGAACAATTATAAAATATATGGATATTTGTACAAATATGATTAAAATATGAATTATGTATATTTAGATATAATTATAGTAAAATAATTTTGTAGGGATACAAAATTTAAATATTTTGTAGCTTTGAAGAAGATAGCTGGACAGTAGAAAAAGAAATATTTGAAGAAAATATTGTTTAAAAAAGAAAGGTATTATTAATTATATATGTTAGTAATCAATGCATAGAGAATAAAAATAAATAATACATTGCATTTATAATAAATAAATTCATCAACACCATCAGTTAAAGTAGAAAATTGATTTTAATCTTATTTATATACTATGACTGAATAAAGCATGGAATTGAAATATCTACTTCTCTAAACATGAAAAAATGCATTAAACAGTTTTGACATTTTCTTCTACAATAATAAATTAGATATCAAAGTTTTCAATATGTTTAAACAAATACTAATTGATATTTTCATGTCATAAAAATGTATGTGTGTATATGCATATGTAAAAAGAATGTAAGACAACAAAATAGTCATGACTGTTAAACAAAGCTAAAACTTCGTAATTTCTAACAAGATAAAAAATATCATTTTCTTCTCAGGAAGTATTATTAAACTCAGTGACTTGAAAATTAAGTCAGAAGAAGTCATTGCTAATGTGGGAGACATATTTAGCTGCTACGTTCTCGTACTGTTATTAAACAGGCAAAACTCTCCATACAGTAGTGCCACCCTGTGCCAACTAGAGTAATTAATGGATGCCAGAAGGCTTGTGCATATAATCCCAATCTAGTGCCTACTCATCCAATATCCCCAGACTAGTTTCTGGCTTGTGGCCTTCGTCAATGAGGAGCCTTGGAACTGAGAGCACTGCACCTAGATCTTAGGATCTAATGCAACCCTCCAGCATAAGAGATGGTGATCATGTGATGTTTAGTGGTTCTCGTACTATATTAAATTCTTCCTCATAAGTAATATAAAACAAGTTTTAAAATATATATATAGTTCAAATTTTCTATTGTTTTATTTTTTGAATTAATGTGAGTAAACACACCAATGTGTTACTTCAATTTATTATTAATAATTACAATATTATTTCAAAATTTATTTATAATATACTGTAATCTTAATTTATATATATAATTAGCATATACAAAAGCATATGTTGTTATATATATATATATGTGTGTGTGTTGAAAAGTACTATAATACTTGCTGTTCAGTAAACAATATGTATTATACTGTAATCAAAGTTTATCAACAAAACAAGAGCTGTTACACATGATGTAAATGATGGGGCTTGGAACAAGGTATAGTGGATTCTGCAGTTCCATTAATTTATGTCTTAAAACTTCCCATAAAAAATAAAACAAGATTACTTGAGAAGTTGAGATTTCTTAGAAATGTAAAATATATCTAGTATTAATTTTTTTTTCCTTCTCTGACTTGATTTGACAATCTTATATAAAATGCAAAAAAATACCTTACTGTGATAAGATTCCTTATTTATATGATCCAATCTTTTCAACCAAATGATCAGAGTAGATTTGTCCAATAAGTAAAGTTTAGGCATAATACTGTCAGCATACTTGCTCAAAGCAATAATGATTCAAAATTTCCTGATTTTCTATTAGTAGGCACTGAAATGTGCAAATTTCATTAAAAAAGCTTAGATTGGTAAATCCTTCAAAGTTGTGAAAATATTATCATATATTAAAATGAGATTATTCTTGATAATCTTTGATTTGCAACCTGTCTCATGCTGCTTCTTACTGTTTCTATTTGCCATTAATCTTTTTCTTGATCAATTAATTCCTTCCTCACAATCAAAATTTGAGCTAGATAACTTTTGGTTAACTTTCAGAGCAGTCCTAAGATAATGAAAAATCTCTTCTTCCTGCTCAGATTTCTTAACAGTTGTTTTCTGGTCTTTCTCAGAGTTATCTACTAAGTAAGAAAACGAGATAATGAAAAGCTTGCAATTACTACTAGTGCTTTGGGTAATGGAAAGAGTTACAGTTTTCTTTTTATTATTGTTCATGTTAACAATTAATATTTATTATTTAACAACTCATGAATTAAGATTCCTAATTCTATTAAAACTCTGGTCATTGCAGTCTAGTTCAGAATTGTTCTTATTGGAAGAAATTCTGTTTCACTGTCAAACTCTTAAATATTCTAAACTTTCCTGTTTTAAATTTGCATTTTTTAATATCATAATCAGTCTTTAAATATTTTTTAATTGTACACTATCATTATCTATATCAGGGGTGTCCAACAAATCGATCGTGATCTACCGGTCAATCGCAAAGCCATTTTTGATCGATATGAGGCCAATCTGGCAAGAGCTGTCAGGTAATGAGTGAAACAAATTGAACAAATTAAGTCAAGATTTTCAAGTTTTTTTTTATTATTTTTGTTTTGTTCTAATTTTTTTTTTCAATTCTAGATAGGTGAAGTCCACTAAGTCATATCATTATTGAAAATAATATTTTTAATCTTGACTTAATGTAGCTAATTTGAATTAATAAATATTATTAATAATTATTCATGTCGCTTTAATTCCTCTGGACATGAGTTTTTTGGCCCGTTAAATAATTATTTTTTACTAGATAGATATATAAAAATAATATGTATTTCACACCTGCCTCTACTTAGACTACGCTTATGACAAGTCGCCTATGACAACAAGTTGATCGCAAAACATTTTTAAAATAAAAAGTAGATCTTATGCACAAAAGTTGGCCACCCCTGATCTATATAACTAGTTGTTTTTATATATAAAATATTCTAATGATGCTTAAAAAAAACAACTAAGGTCATCAAATTTTTCATATATGAATCAATAAATATTTTAGAAAGCAATAATTGTTTATTGTTGATAAAAGTGACACAACTATACTGAAATTTTTCTTTTACACTTAGCACTATTGCACAATTCAATTTGTTATATTATGCTACTTTTGTCAAATGAAACTCATATAAATCATATAAACTTTGGATATAAAATAAGAATTAAATATATTCTCGTATCAATAGATTTATAATTTAAAAGTATTCTTATTTGACTGCAAAGTAGTCGCTATGCAAATATGCAACTGGGCCTTTCAGGAATAATTTAAAAAACCTTTAAAATTAAGTAATGTCTTGGAAAAAACTTTAAATAATAATAATAAATTCATTTTTTATAGAATGAGACTTTACCTTATGTAATCATTAACTGATAAATATATACTAAATTATTTAAATTAATGTCAAAGTTTGTTACTTAAATGAAGCAAAATAGATATTCAAAATAACTTACCAAAGCCATGGCTATGCCAAATTCCACAGTCATTGGTAATCTGTGGTGCTTTTCTTCAGTTTTCAAATATGCTGACCCTTTTCCACTCTTATGAAATATTTAAATTAAAAAAAAAAAAAAAAATCTAAAAAAAAAAAAAGGAAAAAAAAATCATGTTATTTATTAAGTTTAAACTTTTTATAGTTATTTCTAATTTTAAATCAGTAAATTGTAATTAAATGTTAATTTCAACACAGTACTATCTTAAAATAAAATATATTCTACAACATTAAAAGTAAAAAGGATTATATCAAATAATGTATGATCTTATACAGTAATCGAAGATCAATCATACAGTACAACTTATTTAATTTGAATGTGACAGTTTAAAACAATGGTTCATTCAATGTTTAAATGTTATCATTTGAAGCATAAATGTAGTATGAAATATATTCAATAATTTGAAATTAATAAAGTAAAAGGTAGTACTAATCACATTTTTTCTTTCCAGAATATATTTCTCATGCAAATCAAATATGTTTGATAGGTCATGATTACGTAAGTAATATTTACTAAGGCAATAAACTTAAAGCATGTGCGGTTGAAACTGCGAAGGTAGGGACCTCTACAGGTTTTAACCACAAAATGCGGAAGCCTGTGGTTAAGACCTGTAGAGGTCCCTACCTTCGCATTTTCAACCGCACATGCTTTAGGTTTATTGCCTTAGTAAACATGTAAAGTTAAAAAAAAAATAGCACTTATGAACTTTTGTTAAACATCTTTAGGAATAATTTAATATATCAAGCACACATTTCTTCTTTTCAAAATAGTTCATAAATATCCAATATAGAAATAAAACAAACTAACTCTTTCTTTTTAAAACTTGCTTTTAAAAACTATATAAAATAGTCGTTGGATTTCTTTTACATGATTATAGTCATATAAAAAGCAAGTTTTAAAAAGAAGGAGTTTGTTTGTTTTATTTCTATATCTTTAGGAATCATAATAATAACTAAGCTAAATTGGTTTCTTGCTTTTTGTTAACACTTATTTTAATCAGAGAAATCATTCTGCATCAAATGATCCAATACTTGAACAATTTTTAACATGGTTATTTAATTTTCCCCCCAAATTTGACTAAGAAAATTGTCTTGCATTGGTGGTCGAGAGGTCAGCGTGACTGCCTTGCACTTGCAGGTAGTTGCCCGGGTTGCGGGTTTGTGTCCCGGCCGATGCTATGACACTTAAAAAAAAAAAAAATGTACTACTAGAAATAGTAAAAAAAAAAAAAATCCAAATTTTTAAACTTTTACCTGATATAGTTTGAAGCTATAATTGTCTGAAATCTCAAAAAAAAAAAAATTGTAATTTTATGCTCACATGCTCTTATGCAAGGAATGACTACTCAAGTTAGAGTTAAAATAGAGGACTCAGAAAGCAACAAATTGTGGCTTTAGGATTTCATATAATATATAACTTTTTTTTTTTCAATGTTTAATTTCATTATCATTTAATAAAAATCCTGATCTTCAATTTCTTAATAATTCAAATTTTAAAAATTTTGACAAGAAAAAAAAATTCAAAAATGTATTTACCTTGATATTTGCAGAAAATTTTATTATTACAAAAGGATTACTTTTTGTAGTTTTTAAAAAATATTTTAGATCAAAAATAACTACACAGTAATGAATGCTGTTAGATGACATATGTCTTTAAAAAAAAACCTGTTTTAGTGAAAACACTTGAGAAGACTAGAATATATATGCAAAAAAGACTGATATTGGAAAATTTTAAGATGCTATAAATTTAAGACAAAATGTCTTGCTAAAAAGAGTTTATAAAGTTTGTTGAACTATAATCCAAACTAGAGGAAGTGGCAATCATTCAATTTACAAATGTAAAGAGCATAGACTCAGCAGTAATTATAAATCTTGTTTAGTAAAAATAATATGTAATAAAAAAGATATAGTATACCATTTCTATGAATGTGCTTCATATCCTCGTATTGAATCTTAAACAAGTATGAAATTTGAAATAGATATATTATCTACAAAGAGATTTTGCTGTCAGATATACATTTGATACATTCACCAATCAATTCCTGGGTGAAATATTAGTTGTGAAAAGATATTATTTTATAGCCAGAATTAGTCGGATCATTTCAATTAACCGAAGAGCAATCACTGTCAAAAGAAATGCGACTGGTGGTTTTGCAGAAAATTATGTTTCTGAGTGATGAAATACAGTTTTTTCATTGGAACAAGAGTTTTGCAAGGATTTGGTCAATGTAAAATTTATGCTGCTCCCTTATTGCAGAAAAAATGGATTTCATACCTAAGATTAGTACCGATATTTTAAAAAAGATTCTGCTTTTGAGATGCATCTGCTGCAGTTTAAAAACAGAAGAATGGTTAAATATGTCCATCATGTAAGTGATTTTGGAATTAAGACTGGATTTTCTATGCAACAATCTATGTAGTGGTCTGAAATTATGAAGAGACTCAGTGCAGAGGCAAGTTTTCAGTGAAAAGTTCATATAAAAGCAAATTGTGATAATTTCTCAGCTGTTTACAAGTATAAAATCCAATACTGACTCCATGAAATTACTTTTCTTCAATAAAACAATATACAGAAGAAAACAAACTGCTCAAAAACAATCTTTAGATGTCAATCCAATATCAAGTATCCAAAAGCTCCATTACTGTCAAGGATAGGCTTTGAAACAAATTCTCATACTGGCATAAATAAAAAGATATGTAATATGGAAAAACAATTATTATTCATGGCTTTGAGTAATTTTGGCTAAGAACAAAAAAACTATGATGATATAAACAAAATTCCATCACTTTACAAGTCTTAGTTTTTCATTTAAATATCCACATAACTTGAAATGCTTACATTCCAAATGAATGGTTCTTCAAAATTATCTTGCCAAAGACAATTTAGGTTGTTCTCATGGACATGACTTGTGTTGACCTCAGCATGCATAAAGTTACATAATTTTTTTTTTTTCTTATTAAAATATTTTAAAACAAGAGTTATGTAGAAAAAAGTGAAAGTTATTATGTGGATATTATATTGCAAAGATTTTTTTGTCTTCCAAAGCCCCCCATCCCCCATTTATCTTGTTCATAACAGCAAAAGAGCACAGTTTTTTGCTTTAAAATGGAAATACCCTTCTTCCAAAATAACTGAAAATTTATATTAAAATTTCAATTTGTTATTAAAGTATTTGGTTTTTCTGTTGTATAATGTTTTCCAAAAACAAAATAGGGGATCACGTAATGAAACTTTCTGTAAATAATACCAAAATATATATGTTTTTAAAGAGTTTTTTTTAAAAAAAAATTTAAATGTTAGTTAATGAAAAATTCAAGATCAAAAATTTTTAGTAAATGACCTAGATATTAAAAAATGGAAAGAAACAAAAATAGGGATGTTGCATATCATATGAAAGCCTAAAATATAAGCTACAATTTAGTACTTTTTATAGCTCTTCATCTTAATTCTAGCATGAGTAATCGTGTAATTGCACACGAATACAAAATTATCATCTTCTGGAGACTTCAAACAACTACAACTTCAAGACTATATATATTAGGTTAATATTTAAATTTTTTTATATATTTTTTAATATCTCTAGAAGCTACATTTTATGAACCCAATCACTATTCTAAATTGTTGTGTTTTTTTGTTTTTTTTTGATTTTTCAGTTAATTTTGTGGTTTCATTGTCTTTATTGCAACAGACATTTAAAAAAGTTGCTAAGAAAAATCTTACAAAGTAAGAGAAAAAATGTCAGTAAAAGATTAGAATATTATATTTATAAATAAAACTGGGCCACTTAAAAACAATTAAAAAACTATAAATCATTTTAATATCCCTAGGTCACTATAAATGTAAAATTGCAAGAATGAAAGTGAAAACCATTTAGAAGCATATAATGAGATTAAATAATAAAATAATATATATAGAAGGCAATCTATACAAATAAAAGATTACAGAAAAAAGGTACTGAGATTTTATATATTCCAAGATATAAAAATACGAAAGTTTTAATATTTCTTTACAATCATATTTAATAAAGAAAAATACATCTCATTTAAAGTGATATAATCTACAGCTAAGTTTAAAGATAATATAAAAAAGAAGTAGTATAGATATACTATATTTTATTCCATTTTATGAAGTTAAACGCCAATGCAATAATTTATGAACTTTATAATCTGCTATCTTAAAATATTTTTTTATTCACGTTTCGGTAGTTGTAACTTACATCCCATGTGGCCGCAACAGGTGCTGTTTATGTGTCAACTACAGAAATATTCAGAGTAGGGGCCCAAATGCAGCAATGCAAGTTCCAGCTTCTAGGTGGAGCTATTTACCACGCATATGCGCAGAAATCTTATGTCAACTAGCTTCCAGAACTACGGCCCGCTTGGTGGCGCTGATAGCCATAGGTAAACACATCTAGCTTATATCATCTGCTACCAGCAATCTAGCCCACTATGTGGTGCTGTTTCTCCACACTACGCATGGAAAAAATGCGCCATTTATTAGCGATATTGATACTCACTTGGTAGTCTTGTTTTCTATGCATGTTCTTAAAAGATTGATAGCGTATAATGTGATGGTGTGATTAATCTAGAAGCCACAACTATTTAAATCTGCTTTCACGTGTAATAGTGTTACATTGTATTTCACTTTCTGATAAATCGATGTATTTTTAAATTATTTCTTTTTAAAAATCGATCTCTTTTTTTTTTCTCTAAAAATGTTTTTTCTTTTTTTAAAAAGGTGATTTTTATGACTTCTTTTTTACTGCAATCTTGCTTTCAAAACTGCTAAAAATCAGTCTAGGCATAAGTTACAACTACCCATGTTTCAGATTAATACAGTATGATTTTAAAATTGGAAAAAAAAATATAAAAATGATTTTATAATAGGTAATGAAAAATAATCAACATTTTAATTACTTAAACAGGAACTAAAAGAAAAGTTTGAACAGAGAACCCCTGACTAAACTGCTATCAATGATCATAATACTATGTGTATGCATAGAATGTAAAGCAAAGACATGATTGTTGGGGAATGGGAGATCAGCAGAAATAAAACATTAAAATGTTCACTTTGAATTTAAACTGCATTCTAATTTTATGACTTCAAAATTTAAATAAAAAGTATGGCTTAAATTCAAAATAATATAGTAATAATCAATTACTGTCATAAATATTATACTTAATGATCTTTTCTATAAATACTTTGTTCAAAGGCAATGGCTCCCTAGGTATTATCTTGACTTTTGAATACAGTACTAAGCCATAATGAACATATGCACAATCTGTCACAGTAAAAAGATGACGATTTTTCTCTTCAAGCTGCTATCTCTGAGACAATGAATGCATTATATAGTAACATAGTTTAGTTATTCATTACAAAATTTTTTAAATCCTTTATATGTCTGGATCTAGAGTAAATGATATGTGTTTCAGATTTCTGTGAATCATTTTTAATTATTTCCCTGTCTTTACAAAATCTTGCAAACAACTAAAAAAACATTCTTGCAATTCGTGACTTCATTTCCATACACAGTTTGAATCATTTCATAAATTTCAGTAGCTGTTTTGTTTAATTCAAAATCAAATTTAATATTAGTACATTGTTCATCATGGGTTAAGATATGAAACACAATGTTACATTTCTTAACCCATGATCCAGATACAGTAGCTCTTTAAAATTTTTGTGGGAAATAACTAAACTATGTCACCATATAATACTTTTGTTGATTCAGTAATAGCAATGTGGGAAGCTTAGAGAGAGAACCAATCATAAACAACTTTTCACTGGACCATATTATGTATATTGATTAACAAGTACAGCCTAACTTAATATAATACTGTTAAATATAAAATTTATGAGATATATTAATCAAAGAATAATACACCTATAAATGTATCTAATACTCATTCTATATACATATATGTGCATAATTTGATACTATTAATATTTAAATATTAATAATACAATTTGTATTAACATATTGGAAACAAATATCTAAGAGCTATAAATAACATGCAAAAATTTCTATTTGTTAAACAAAATGTTATAAAATTAATAAACAAATTATTAAATTTAAAATTTGAGACAAATATAATAAAATTGCATATATCATTATTAATGCTCTAAGATATTATTTTGAGAACCATGCCATATTTAAAAGTACCATAATTTTCTCAAGTTAGACTTTCATATTCGGCACCGGTACAAAGATTACCAATATTCTACAACAAAGTAAAAACATTACTTTATTAATACATATCTTAAACACTTCACTGCTTCCAATCTTATAATTAATTTATTGCTCATATACTTTATCAATGTTGCAATTCCAGCAGTAGCTTAAGAGAGCAGACAAACAACCTTCATAAGATCTGGTTTGTAATAAAATGCAGATATGACATATTTGTTCATATATTAGCTGGACAGTTTTCTTTCAATCACAATGCAAAATCTTATTAGGATTTTTTTTACATTGTTTAACACTAAAAACATTTATTCTGGACGTCTTACTTATATGTTTAATGTGTGACTATTCCAAGAGATTAAATTCAAGATTCTATCTTTTTACATTGTCAACTTTATATCATTAGATATGGATGGAATGATTTCTATCTTTCATCTAATCAACAAAATCTTAGTACTGAAAATTCTTTGGTATTAATGTGTTCTTTTCCATATGAAACAAGTCCCTGAATAAAGATAATTTTTCACTGACTTCTTTCCTTTTTTCCCTTCAAAAGTAATTCGACTATATTCACAAAGAAAAGCTCTTGACAACAACATAAAAATTAAATAAAAACAAAATATTCCAAATGGCTAATTTATAAATTCTCATTTGTATTAATTAATAATTTTATATATTACCAACCATTAAAACTAAAAAAAAAAAAACTATACATATTGCCACACACAGCAAGCTAGAGTAATCAATGAATGCCAGAAGGCTTGTGCATAAAATCCCTATCTAGTGCAATATCCCCAGACTAGTTTCTGGCTTGTGGTCTTCATCAGTGAGGAACCTTGGATCTGAGAGCATTGCACCTAGATCTTAGGATCTAGATAGGGATTTTATGCACAAGCCTTCTGGCATCCATTGATTACTCTAGCTTGCTGTGTGTGCAATACGTATAGTGAGTTTTGCCTGTTTTAAAACAGTTATACACAAGCATAAGAAGTGGTGGTCATGTGATGTTTATTGACCATTAAAACTAATTTATATAATTTATCTGATAATAAATTGTCTCATATATCATTTGTATATTGTTCATGCGTGCAATTTATTTGCTCCATACACATGTGGTTAAAATGATAATTCAGCAATTCTTTATTTCATTTTCTACAATTATAGTATTTACTGCACAATTCATTAAATTTAGAGCTCCAGTTACTATTAATACTGTTACTACTTAATGATATAAAGAGGCATAAATAATCTTAGATGAAGCTTTGAACATCAGAGCTTGTTTTAAACTATAAATAATGAATAAGATGTTTGTAAGAGTGTTGTTACCTTGATGCTGAACTTACTTTTGGGACAAAAAAAATTAATGGAAAAGCTACCCCTACTATAATTTTGAGGTTTCTTCTTGGAATAGCAGTGACATCTGTAACAAGATGTTCTACCTTCTCCGTTCTCTTTAAATTAAGAACTGAATTAGAAATTTCCTCATTAGCAAACCATTTTATCCCTGACAAAATGTCTCCTTCTTAGACTATGTAATTTCAATTTGGTATATAGATTTAATTACAACTATGGAAAACAAGATGACAATTTTCATTAAGTATAACGTTATATGAATGAATGGATAATATACATTACAGAGACTTTCCTTTTAATATTATGCCAGAAATTTAATTTGGAATATTTATAATAAAAAAAAAAGCTTTTTAATACTCATAATTTGTTCTATTTACCTTTTTATATTAAATGTGTTCAATATTAGCAATCTCTTTTCGATGATTACAATTAAACTTATTTAATTACTTCAATTTAATTCATAAAAATAAAATTCTAATATGTTAATTAAATTAAATAATAAATGTTTTTTTTAAAAAAAACTATTAAAAATAAATATTCATACTAGGAGCATTTTAAATTATCATAGTCATTTAAAATTTAAAACATCCAACATTTACAAATTTAAGGATGATCTATTTTAAAGATATTTAATTACAACATACATTAATAGATTTTACTTTTATTTATTATTAGAGTTTTGCTTTGGATTTTTTAAAAAAAGAAATCAAATATATTCAAAATAAATCTCAAAAATTTAACGAATCCTGCAGATTAAAGGTTATATTGTCATATGCATAAATATGAACATAGTGTAGATTAAATAATTTCCTGGGTGAATAATTAGTATCAAATAAATAATCAAAATAATTACAAACAACTTAATAGAATATTTGTGTACTAATTATTAAACAATAGTATTTTGTATATATAATGTTTTCTATCCAAGGAAGGTTGAAGTTACTAGTTAATAAAATACTATGACTAAAGAAAAACACATATCTTTGATAATAGTTTTATATTGCTTGCCATCTTTTTAACATAATTTATTCCAATATCAATTTCAGAGCAGTATAACTAACTTCAACAAACCCTTAGCATCACTAAAATACAATTGAATCTCATATTAAAAGGAAATCAAATTATAAGAATAATAAAATAATATGATTGCTGCCTTTTTTATATTACAGTAACCCAATTTTCAGTTTCTTAAATATAATAGTTAATTCTTTATATCAGACATCAAAATGTCTTTAAATGCTGATATCTCTTTTTGGCTAAATTTTTCCAAATTAATCAAATCGCATCTGAGCACTATTAAATTTTGGAGTAACTTACTGATTATATTTTCCATTTTGAATGCTATAAATAAAAACTTCATTAAAGTTTATGATGTAAATTTAAATAATGAGATGTTGATTATTAAATTGTATTAAGAAATGTCAACATAGAAAAATACATTAAAAAATTATCATTACTGCTGACCAAAAGTGACCCAAGTTTTTCTAAAAAAAATAATTTTTTGGTGAACCTGAGCTTGGCTATCATAAAAGATATTATCTCATTTACATTATAAAGAATATTTCAAAGACTCAATACTCTTCTATATTCTTTTTCACTAGAGAGGATAGACTGAAAATAAAATACAATATTGCATACTGAATTAACGCCACTGACAGAATTTACTGTGGTGTTCAGTGAAAGGTTACTCATATAGGAAGTTTACTGCAAATGTTCAGCCATGAGTATTTCCTGCTGCTTTGTAGAATATGATGATTAATCAGATGCAGTACTGTTTCTCATACAAACAGTCTATCTTCTGGGTGTATTTTATTGTCTTTGGTCACTTAATACATGGTTCGATCATCATGAGTTCTTGTGTCATTAATCATCTATACTTAGGATTATAAGTTAGGGGCAACACAAATTTGATTAATTAGTTACATGTTCATTACTTCTGAACTTTTTTTTTTCTTCTTGTAAAAGTTTTGCCAATGGTAAAACAATGCCAGGGACGAGTCTTTTCTTGTGATCTTTCATAAGATAGTACAATCATTAATAAGATACATTGGAATGAGATTTGGGAAAGAAGTTATATTTTAGTTATGCCTGGTCGGTCCTTTCTGGGCTTCTCTCACCAATTATAATGCTTTGAGAACCACTCATTAGAGTAATAGAAACAATCATAAAATCAATGCTGTTAATTATGGCAATATGGATAGTAATAATGATAATAAAAGTAAAAATTTTAATTTATTTCTAAATATAGATATTAGAAATGTAAACTTTATGATTGATACAAACTCTTCAAAACTCAAACAAAGGATAGTGTTTATATCTTAGAAGCTGTAAAGATTTAAGATTCATATAATTCTTCTTAGAAAAATGCATCTTTGAAAAAAAAAAAGTTTAACTGAAATAATAAATGATAAGTTTTTTTTTTTTTGGAAGGACAGTTATTGTATGAAAGAAAATTATTAATTTTGGAATTCTTAGATATATCAATGAAAGATTAATAATATTAAAAATTATTTTGTATAATGATATTTGTGGTCATTTTATCAGCACCACCACCCTCCAACATTAGTCAGAAAGTTAAAAGAAAATTATTTTTTGATTAATTATCATATTAATATCATTAATTTTTTTTTCTTGGTAACAATAATTCCAATTGCCCCAAAGTTATAGAAAATAAGAAATATGGATCTGTGAATTTGAAGTCTTCTGTTATTGAATTTTTGCATAACAGAAATAATGTTAAACATTTTGTTTAAATAAAAAATTACTAGAAAGAAATGTGAATGTATATCATTACTCAGTTCAATAGCATTTTACGGGTTACACTATGGTTCAAGGTCAGAATGTAAATGACTGAAGTTAATATCATAGGAATAATATTAAGTGGAACAAATTACTGGATTTGGAATACAATAGATAAGTATGCTTCAAAATTTAAATGACAATTGCATTAAAATATAAGTCCTGTTTCAGACATACTAGTAAGATATTATGTGCAAATGCTATAGAAGTAGCTATTACTTAAACTACAGTTCAACAGCTATTAAAACGTTAAAATGGCAATTTGGATTTCAAATTTGCCATATTACCGAGGCATGGAATTCTCTTAAGGAAGGTATTATGGATATAAGTAGGTCTATTTTTGTGGTTTGGCTAAAAAAAGAACAATTAATTCTTTATACTATTAATGATTTAACTAAAAAAAATGTGTTTTTGTCTATTTAGCAAAACAAATCGGATGTAGAGATTTATAAACAATAAAGTTTAATGACAGAAGTTCAGTACTTAATAAGAAGGCCTAAAAATGATTTATTGTTTAAAACAACAAGGAAGATATAAATCATCTGCTGGCTATAATCTTTTTAGATCTTTTTTGGATCTGAAAAATAATAATAATTCTGATAAATCAATGGATGGTAGAACTTGTGTATAATATTGATAATATTTAAAACAAGTTGAAAGAGAAATATTCTACCTACTCACTTAGAAATGATCAAGATATCCAGATTAATGAAATTAAAACACCTCTTTGTAATCTTAAAAATGGTAAGTCCTGATGAGATGTATGAAGAACTTTTAAAATATAGTGTTGATGTATTATTTTCGTAATTAGTGAAATTTTATAAGAATATAGACCAATGAAGTTAATATTATTCCAATATATATAAACATTAAAACACAGTCAACACTTAGACAATCCCACCTCCTTTTAACAATAAGGATGGAATCCCACCTTATTAATGATCTAATATACTTATATAGACACTAAAGATTGCAAGAGATTGAAATCATTGATACAAAGGAGTTTAAATAAATCTCTTTAAACAGGTAAATAAAACCTATTCTGAATGCAGACTAATAAATAGTCAATTTTAACATTAAAAACTGCAATTATAAATTTTAAATTGCACCCAAATTATTACTTAAATAATAAGTATAATAATGCTCAAGGCTAAATAAATTTATAAGCAATCATTAAAAACCAGTCAATCCTTAGACAATCCCAATATTAATAACAATCAACAATTTCTAACTGTTGTCAAGGCAACCTCCGATTTTAACAATAAGGATAAAATCCCACCCATATTAATGGTCTAATATACATATAATACAAATAAAATGTCTGTTAATTAAAAAACTATTATAATAACGATAAAAATAATAAATATAACAGTAATTAAATATTATATACAGTTTTTCAATCTACAGAAGCATTTTCAGTTAATTCCTTAACCTGTCTCAACTGCTGTTAAATTCAAAAACAAAACAGAAGAGGTGTATTGATGATGTTTGCTTCCATTATGTTTTTGAATTTAACAGCAGTTGAGTCAGGTTAAGGAATTAACTGAAAAATACTACTGCCAATTGAAAGACTGTATATAATATTTAATTACTGTTATATTTATTATTTTTATTGTTAAAATTGTTTAGTAGTCAAGCGATGTTAGCCAAGAGGTCATCATAGCTGCCTTGCAAGCAAGTAGTTGGTTGCAGACGGTTGTGGGTTTGCTTCCCGGCCAATGCTATGACATATGAAGAAAGAAAAAAGTGTTTAGTAACAAAGTAATTATCATGACATAACATTATTAACAACTATAGCAGAAGTAGTTCCAGTTATAGATGAATAATTACTAGAAATGTAATTTTAGAGAATCAAGAAACTTTGACATAGTTTTTGTTTCCAGGTAAATACAAAAAAGTACCAGGAACAAAGAAGTGATTTATACATTGTTTTCAGTGATTTGGATTCAATCAAGAAAGACTAATACAAAGCTTTTATACGATTAAATAAGAGATGTTATTACTATGGTAGAATATCTAAAGTATTTGAAATAAAAATTACTATTAAACAAGGATATGTACTAGCTCCAACATTACTTTACATTTTTACAATAATTTTTGGAACAATTTATTAGCAATTTCACGAAGCAGACAACAAAATGCAATATAGTTTGATAGTGAAGCTTTATACTGTAAAGCCATGAATTATGCTATATTTTCTTCAAAGTCCTCCTTATATAAAATGTATAGACCATAATACATTTATTGATAAGCCTTGATTATGGTACAATAAGTTTTGTTTATTGTACTGTAAGTGTACAATACAGTACTTTTCAACAAGTATATATATATATCAGATGCTTTATTTGTATACTATGCATACATAAATTAAGATTATAATATAAACAAAAATTTTTGAAATTAAAAATATTAATAATAAATTAAGAAAGCACATTTAGATATATATTACTCTGTGTGTTCAGTCATTCACAATTCTGTTTCATCACAATTAAATGCCTGTCCTGGACATTTTTTCTTAATAACTTTTTAAAATTCTAACAAAAATGTGGTAGCAGCTTTGTTATCAGCATATTCAACTTCACTAGTTACTTTAATATTTTTAAGATTGCAACAGTTTTGGAATCTATATATTCATCCCTATTTGCAATCAATAGCTTGGAATTATGTGACCAGATTCTCATCTCAATTTTTCACAGACTTAAGGCTTTTTGATGCAATACAAAATCAGCAGACATTCTTACAATTCATATTATTTAACCATACGTTTAAGGCTTTTCCCATTTGAAAGAATTCTTACTTTCATTAAACGTTAGCTGTGTCAAGGCACAAACAATAGTGGCACAAATTTGCATCTATCTTTTTTTATACTTTTTCTGATTGCTGAAACATACAGCTGATTTCAGAAAATGTCTTCTTACTTTTTTTAATTAAATCAATAATCTTTTTTCTCATTTAATACAAATATTTTATGACCTTTTGGATTTATCACTCATTGTACTTCAATCCATTTTACTAAAAATATGCTAATAACATATAATAACAATATTCCACTCTTCTTACACTTTAAAGCAAAATACATTTATTAATTTTACAATATAATGAGAAAAAAATGTGAAATAAAAATTGAAATGTATAGAAAATGGGTATTACAAATGCAGTGAATTGGGGTTCTAATATGGACAGAAAGCATAAGATTAGTACTATAAGTTCTAAGGTATATAGAGCAAAAAAATATTGTGGTGAAGGAAAGGAATATGATAAGAAAATAAATCGAATAAAGGAAGATTTTAAGAAAAATGAATATCCAGAAAAGGTAATAAAAAAGAATATAAAAAAGATAGAAGTTATATAAAAGAGAGGGAAAGGAAGAGGGGAAAAGAAAAGAAAGAATATATAGGAATAAAAGTTAATGATAGTAAAATAGTAAGAGGAATTAATAATATTATTAGAAAAAATTAATAAAGATTTTAAAAATGATATTAAATATAAAGTAGTGAATAAAAGGAAGAAAAATATAATGGATATTTTAGATAATATGTATATAAGTGGGTAAAAGAAATATATAAATGGGGTTTATGAGATAGAATGAAGAAAACATAAGGATAAAGGGATTACAAATAAATATGCTGGTGAGATGAAAAATTCAATATATACTAGATTAAACAACATAAATATGATAGAGAATCACATAAATGCATTTTATGCAGACAGGTCATAACCTAGAAAAAGAGAATATTTGAATAAGTTATACAAGCAGTAGGGGGTATAGAAAAATAAGGAATGCAATTTTAATAAAGAAGATTAATCCAAGTATTAATAGACAAGGGGGTTTAAAAACTATCTTAATATAAAATAAATAACAAAATAAACAGTGAAAACTAGTAAGAGAAAAAAAAAGTAGTTGTATAATAGATAATAGTGGAAGCTGTATATGGTTAAAAAGAAAGTAGGATGTATGATGAAATAGAAAATGGTAGAGGAAAGAGAGTAAAAATAGATAATACAGTAAGAAATAAAAATAAAAATGCATATAAGAATAAAAATAATTTTATAAAAATTAAGTAAACGAAAGAAGCAGGAATAAAATACAGATAAAATGGAATTAAGGAATGGAATAAGATAATAAAAAATTAAGATAAGTGAAAGGTTAAATAAATGAATATAATAATATAAAAAAGGTTTCATAAATATTACATTAAATTTATAAAATTATGGCAGGGGTAAAAGGTGAATAAATATAAATATGATAATTAAGAATAAAAATAATAAAATAAAGAATAAAATAGAATTTAAAAGTTATACAATAGTAAGTTTAATGAATAAAGTGATGTTAATAATTAAGTTGGTTAAAATGTAACATTATAATAGATATATGTATGAAATATAGTTGTATGGATATAATGTTTAAATTTTGTACATCTGACAAAGACTGCTAGGAACAGTCAAAACTAAAATTAATAAATATATTTTGTTTTAAAGTGTAAGAGTGAAATGTTGTTATTATATGTTACATAAAAAAAGCAAAAATAAAAAAGTAAAGAGGAAGAGAAAGTATTGACGATATGCTAATACTTACTATATAGGTAAAACAAAGAAAAAAACTGCAAATATATATGAATTGTTTAAATCATGAAGAAAATGTAATTTAAAAAAATCATGTTTGAGATTTGACAATATATAGTTAGCAAGAAAAAGAATATGGTTGCCTCCATAACATGATGAGTAAAATTTAAGAAGTTTATAAATCGAAGACCTGCAGATGGATCCAGCATTATTCTTGTCTTCACAGTAAAATGATAAAAGCAAAAACACAATCTAAATTTATAGTATGCTGATAATTACACTTTTTTCAATTCAGAAGTAATATTTTGAATGAAATCTATCAAGTGTCTGTTTAAGTAAATAATTTTCAAATAACTTTTATCATTTAGAAGCCAGTTTATGAGGGGGGGGGGAACTTGAACTTTTCATCAAATAATTATTACTTTAAAAATGTGAGTCAATTTGAAGAATAATTGTTTAGATAGCAAGATGAACGTGAATGTTAAGTGTGACACAGACTCCAATTTATTATTTGAAATATGACAATATCATAAGACTAATTGGCATGTCCTTTTGTTTACAGGATATAATACTATTTAATCTATTATTGTAAAAACCTATATTTACTGGATTGGATATGTGAGCTAATGAATTCTAATCAAATTTCCTGAAAAAGTATTACATGGCGACCATGAGCAAGAAGAGGTCAGAATTGATCTCCAAGAAATGGAATACTGAATGCTTTAAGTGGTAAAATATGGATAAGAATAGAACAAAATGGAGAACTGCAATTAAGCAATATGTTGATATCTTTGGAAAAAACAAATTTACTCCAAAAAAAAAGTAAGATATTGCACAATGTTATATAATCAATTAAAATTTGAGCAAAGAAAATGCCAGAATTGGAATCTTCTGATTATCTTAGTTCCAAAGATCTGGCACTTTATCATTGTGCTGAACTCCTGAGAAATGAAGCCTATCAATTAAAGCAGCGTTTCCCAACCTGTGGTACGCGTACCACTGGTGGTACGCGAGTTGCTGGTTGGTGGTACACAAAAAATAATCAATAATGGCGGACATAAAAAATAAAAAAATTAATTCATAAAAATATCATAGAAACGTTTTTTCCTATAATTCATAAAAATTATTTTAATTAATATTATACAGTAAAGTTGTTAATATGTACAATCGATGATCGAAAATCCAGCAATTGATATCATTTTTTTTTGGAGTGCACTTTTAAATTTAGCCGTTAGCCATCAGTAACTTGAGATGTCGCTGCCACTGTTGTGATAGTGCTGCACTCTCATTCACTTCACCGCATGGCTTACAAGTGACAAGTTATTGTTTGTGATTGTATCGTCTTTGTTTATTAAAATTCATTGATTCCTATATAACCTGTTTATTCGAACTTAGACAAGAAGCACAGGTTTTTTTTGAAGACAATCCTTTTGATCTTTCTTCGAAATTGTATGATTTTGATTGGCTTCAGGTGCTTGCATATTTATCTGATATTTTTTGCAAATAAATAACTTAAATTTGACATTTCAGAATAACTCGATAACGATCTTTAATGTTAATGATAAAATTGAAAGTATGATTAAGAAATTAGATTTTTGGAAACAGTGTATTGAAAACAATCAACCGGAAGAATTCGAAACTCTACATATTTTTTTGTTTGAAAATAAGATTAGTCTGTCTCAAGATATACGAGAAAATATAATAGCACATTTAACAGGATTAAAATTGTCTTTCATGGAATATTTTCCAAAACACAAATGATAAGTGGATTTCAAACCCCTTCTATGAAGAAAATTTAGAAAAAGCTACATCATTATCAATAAAAGAGAAAGAAAATTTAATAGAATTATCGACACAATCTAATTAATTTTGGTTTAACATTAAAGAATATGAACAGCTTTCTGAAAAAGCTCTTAAATTATTATTACCATTTACTAGTATGGAATTAGTAGAAAGAGCTTTTTCATCATATATTTAAAAAAAAAAAAGTATTGAAACAGATTGAATGCAGCTGTAGACTTAAGGGTATATCTTGCATCTTCTGAACCAAATTTCAAAAAATTATGTTCTTCGAAACAAGCACAAGAATCTCATTAAATTTATTTTATAAAGATATTTGATTATGATAAGAAAATATATTAATTGGGTTTTTATAATTTTGTGTTTTTATTAAAACCATTTATTAGTAAATGAAATATGACAAAATAGAAGATAAATATGATACTTTGAACAAACACATACATATATGTACAGTGAGCTTATAATTTCAGTGAGTTTATAATCCGGCATGATGTTTAGGCATGTTACAATGTAATTTGTCTCATTATGTGATGTGAATACATGGTCACCCTATAATATGTATAATGCAAATAAAATAACACACTCGCAATAACAAATTTCATGAAATACAATCATTTTTACGAAGTGGTACAATTTAGCGTGATGTACTACCAAGTGGTACGCGAGCCAGAAAAGGTTGGGAAACGCTGAATTAAAGGATCATCATGTGATATATAAAAGGCATAATGAATTCCATGTATCGGACTGATAAAAATCATCACAAAATTCACTTTAATTTTTCACTGTTTATTTTTTCCTTCTTCTGGAGTTAAAAGAATCATAACTATTTAAGAATTGTCAAGCGTTGGTGGTTGAGAGTTCAGAGCGGCTGCCTTACAAGCAGTTGTCCCGGGTTAGCGGGTTCGCTTCCTGGCCAATGCTATGACCCATGAGAAAACTATTTAAGAATGGTTGCTAATGTTGAAAATATACAGTGTGTGTATACATATTATAAGCACATAACACAGCAAAATATAAAAAATGTAAAAAAAACAGGTATTATATATTAACAGCTATTAATTAATTTATAAACGAATCAAACAAAAATAATATAATAATCTAGGACAAAAAAATTATATTAACAATAAATTAATATGTCAATAAAAAAAAACAGTACTAATAACTTCTACCCATTTTTTTTTTTAATATAGGAGCTACATTTACATAAGACCTTGATAACCAATAAAAAATAAAATGCTACTCAATCCAAAGTAATTTTTATTGAAGGCAATGACTTGTTCCCAAAAGCAGTTTATTCTTTTTCACTGAAGCATTTATATTTTTTATAAATGCTTTGAAGAACCATTAAACATTAAAATAGATTAACTTATGTAAATTTACTATGATAGATTTTAGCATTATCTTATAGAAAAAACAATAAATATTATTAATTAAAAAGATTTAAAGTTCTCTTTTGTTAAAAAACAAAAACTACATTGTGTTTAGAATTTCATATATATTTAAATGATAAATGAGGATTGCCAATTCCTCAACAAGCTTTGTGATAAATGCTTAGCTGGAGAAAGCATTTAAAATATCCCTGTCAGGACCCCCTCCCCCAAACCTCTGACCACGGTTTCGTGCTTTGGCACTTCTCAGAGAAGAGCACCTCTCTGAGGAGTGTCAAAGCATGAAACCACCTCTCTGAGGAGTGCCAAAGCACAAAACCATGGTCAGAGGTTTGGGGGGGGGGTACTGACAGAGATATTTTAAACGCTTTCTCTAGCTAAGCATTTATCACAAAGCTTTGTTGAGGAATTGGCAATCCTCATTGTTTATAACTGACAAGCTTAAGAGAATAGGGTCATGTGATCTATGACTCTTATTTTGACTATTTATATTTAAATGATGTTCTAAAAAAAAAATCCAGCTTTATATAAAGCAGAAAAAAAAAATACAAAAACATATAAGTAGAGCTTGTTCAATATATCCTCCAATATTTTCATTATACAAATTTAGACATTTTTATTTAATCAACACACTGTTAATCCTTTTGCATTTCAACATTTTCCCAATCAACACCTACTGGGAATTTGAGTTAATAATTCATCATATTAAATTTAGTATTAAAATCTTTATTCAACATTAAGAATCAATAAATTGAGATTGATTTGATAAATATATAAGTTTACAAACAAAAACATTCTGAAAAATCATGTTCTGAATTTTGAAAATACATAAAAAAAGAATTTTAAAATGAAATAAAATGGAGTGCATAATGAGATCAATTATTTTTTTTCTTATTGGATAATTACTGCAATGCTGGTATAAAAAAAAATTAATGAAGTCTTTGTTGATTAAATTTCATGTTTTAAATGTGAACATATTTTTATTAAGTCCTCATAAAATTATGAAATTGTTATAAAATTTAAAATTGCTCTTATAATTATTAAAATATCGAAAAAGCTCTATACTATGGTATTTGACACAGAAGAATCATTGTAGTTCTCTTTTTATCCTATACTAGTCAAGCATTGTTAGCAGAGAGATCATCGCAACTGCCTTGCAAGCAAGTAGTTGGTTGAAGACGGTTGTGGGTTCGCATCCCGGCCGATGCTATGACATATGAAAAAAATTAAGCATACTTCAAAAAAATCTAAATGTAAACATAAAAAAAATATTTTTTTCAATAATTATTTTGTAAAAATAATCATAAATATTTAAATAAACTAAAAAAAATATACAATTTTTTTGTTTAATGCTAACAACAATGGAAAGGAGTTTACAAGTCCATTTACATGTCCAAGATCAAAGAATCAACCAATCAGTGACATTCTAGACTTTTGTCAGCTCATTTTTAATACCCCTCTATGGACTATTCAGATTTTTTTAAAATTAATGAATCAATATTTACTTTAGCTGAAGTTTTTGCCATCAAATAAGCATAAAACTAGAAAAATAATGCTAATGGTAACAAAACAACGTGATTTAAAATCAAAGAACAGCAGTACCATGACAGTATTCCTAATACTGTGCAGCGAAGAATCAATTCATTAATGATACCAAAAGTAATCATTATATATCTCAATAGTACCCTAACACAAATGTTCAACATTTGAAATTTTCTTTTCATATAACTGTGCTTAGTATTTATACTGGATTCACAACAAAAATTTAATAATATCCAGATTTTCATTGGACATTCTTCTACTCTTTGCATCATATGATTCATGTTGGGAATTTTCCAATTTCCTTCAAAAGACTACAAAATATTTCTCCTTTAAACATACATAATATATTATGTAGAAATTCCATTTCCTTCAATTTTCACAAATATAATGCACACACCTCTGTATTATTACTTTACAGTTAGATGATACTATTAAATTCTGCAATGGTTGGTTATTCTTTGACTTCAATTCCTTATAAGTAGAATTTTTTTGATCTGTTTTCCTTTGCTCAGATATATGATTTGTAAATAAAATGTCAGTATTCAGTTAATATTAACTGTAAGCAAATGTATGCACTCATGGACAAATCTATGTTCATATCTTTTACTCACAAAAATCTTCACCTTGTCAAGCATTGGTGGTCGAGAGGTGAGCGACGTCTGCTTTACAAGCAGTTGTCCCGGGTTAGCGGGTTCGCTTCCCGGCTGATGCTATGACACATGAGAAAAAAATCTTCACCATAACACACACACACATTATATATATATATGCAATTTAGGCACAAATTTTGTCATTTATGAGCAAGATAATTATAATCTAGTTCAGTACCAAACATTTCCATATCACTATGCCGCTTCACTTACAAATGAGGCACCCATTTCTTAAAATTAAAAAAACAAATTACTATTAAAAACTCATCAAGTATCAAGAAAAACGCTAAACAAAATGTGTTATCAAGCGTAAATCAGACTTCATAACAAATGAAATTAATCTTGAGTATTTTGATTTTTTTTTCACAAATATGTGTTATCAATTTAAAATAATCTATGTAAAAATAATAAAACTTTACTTAAATAAATCTTTAAGCATTAATCTTACAAAAATCTTCAAGAGAGTTTTTTTAGCAATAAAGAGAAGATTTATATTTTCAAGATACTAAATGTTCATTAGAACACTATGGTTATAGCCAGCATGCCATTTCCATTAAAGTAGTAGTCATTTGTCATTTATAACAGGAACATATAATCCATTCACTGTGCATTAACTAAAATCAGATGATTATTTGTTGTGTGTTAGTATTATTTACAACAACATAGGTTTCCAAACTTTTTCAGCCCACCACCCCATTTGCAAGACATAAATTTTGTAATGTCTCCCCCCTAAGTATAACGGTTTTCCGCATTCAATGTTTGATATTTTTGACGTAAATAGTAACTAATGATACTGTACCGGATGATCCCTACCCCGTAATTCATACGATGTACACAAGATATAACATGATATCAACGTCACACATCAGAATAAGGCAACAACATAAACTCAATATCAATAACAAGAAGAAAAAAAAACAAAATTATTAAATTTAAATGAGTGAAATCAAACCAAAATCAATTCTATTTCCTGATTACTCCCTATCCAAAATGCTAATACCCTGCTAATTGGTACAATGAAGTTTTAGGCAGTATATCTTTGAAAGGCTGAACCTAAACTTCATCTTTATGTGTCACTTTTGAGAAGAAAAAAACATTTTCAAAAATGAAATAATACTGCCAACAACAACAACAACAAAAAAACAAATCAGCATATCAATAAATTTTCAATAATCATATACAGAGATTATAAAAATAATAATAATAATTTCATGCAAAGTAAGTTTCTCTTTTCTCAAATAGAACAATGTATTAAAAGTAAACAATAACAACAACAAACAAATATATATATATCTATGCCTCGGCATACACACAAGCATTCCAGAAATTAATTTGGTAGAACTGTTTCAAAGTAGGAAAATCAAATAATAAATTATAAAGAAATAAAAAAAAATACAAATAATCAAAAAATACAATAAAATTTACAGCAACAAGACATTATGATAATAAATAAAAATAAAAATCAATTATATCATCCAGCTTCCTTAGTTTCTTTCCATTAACCATCTCCGGACTTATTAACTTTTAAGTGCACTATAAACCATGACAACAAGGTGGTAAGGGCTTCCCTTCTTCACAGACAAATGTAGGCACTAAGGTGTTCATCATCATCAGCTAGTATCTGTGGGCACATGACAGCAGTGTAGGAGTCTGGCCAGTGCACTAACATTTTAAGATAAAATTTAAGCATTTTTTATGTCTCTCAGCTTTCTTTAGAAATCTTTATAATAACGACAGCTGCCAACCAAGAGTCAACCACACAATTCTGGATAGACTATAATTTGAAGCTAGACTCACCTCTGCCTTCTTTCATAAAGTTCTCCACTGCGTTACAACTAGAATATTTATCTTAGTTCAGCAAACCCTTAACCCCCCAACAGACAAATCATAGCAAGGAAAACAATAAACTCAGAAGAGACCCCCTCCATCACCTGCTGAAAACCTTTTATAGCACACCTACAGCAATACAAATTGAGTACCGCACTTTCACTATTACAGCCGTTATCTCCAATTTCTTGGATAATTGATCATAACACAATTGATATAGTTTTTTACACCTTTTTATCTTTCACTTCTTTCATTTTCCACTCAGACTCTTTTAATTCCTCAAGAAGTTCCATTTTACATAGAGTTTGTAATTTTAATACAATGGAAATAGAGCTTTTTCCATCTTTACAAAAGATTCAAAACAAAAAACAAAACAAAAATCTGAGATATGACAAACTTTTAGATTCTCTCAGCTCATATTGGCCTTAAATACTTTACTTTTTTAACAAAAAATATAATGCATGGGATGATCACTTCTATCTATTAGTAAAATTTAAAATTAGCCATATAATATTAACCTGAATTCATTTTAACTTGTTAACAGAGGGGAAAAAAACTCCCATCAAAAATGTGCAAAATATTTACAATTACTCTGACTATCCCTCGTTTTTATATATTCTTGAACATAAACAATTTATAAAATAACCATAAATCGGCAAAATAATGTAAAGATTAGCAGTTTGAGAGCAAATTAAAACTGATGATCGGTACGTCTGGAGAAAAGACTAGATCACCTGAATGCCCCCAAATGCTTCTGAACCCACTATTGCCCCCTCGAAGTGAAGTTTAACTTTATAATCAAAAAATAATTATATACATCTACTTGGTTAGACTATTATAAGAGTTTCTTTATTTGCACTATATATAATTTTTTATGCGGCTCTATTTATAAATCGAATGATTTCTTATTTTAGGAATAATGTGAACTCGGGGGGGAATTCAAGAAAAAAATAATTCTTTCATTCTTCTCTAGATTTTTTTTGTAGAAAGTTTTGTTATGCATATTTGCAGCAGCCATGTAAATGACATGCCTCAAAATTCTGGACAAAATTTAAATGCATAGGTTTTTATTTGAGATACTGGACAAAGCTTGTTGGATAATAAAAATTAACTTGTTTTTCTAAAGTGTTCGGCTCAATTGTACATCGTACAATGATATGGGATTGAAAGGTAGTGAGAGATGGGGAAATAATAAGCATTTACTGTTTTTGCTGAATGTAATAAAGAAGTAAGCAGAAAATCATTAGAAGTAACTATAAGTAGCAGCTGCAACAAATAAGCATCAAGTCACCTTTTATGACTGGATTTAAACAAAATACATTAAAAAATATTAGGTTAATCATCATCAAACTAATACCAAATTTAGAGCATAATAGTATAAAAGCAACCATCAATATTTCTGCATACACACATTTAAGTGTTAAAATAATTATAAAATTAATCATAAATCAAAAGTCATGAAATCATTATATTAATAACAATCATCAACAATACTCAGACCATTAGAAACCATTAGTGCACTGGACATAAATGAGAATCATCATCATCATCATAAAACATAAATAATATGAACTAGACTAATTGCCATGTAAATAATTCTAGAAAGAATTATATAGATGTTAACACACACAGTCTGGAGCTAATTTCTTGTTTTGTAAACACTATATAACTATATGTGAAGAGGGAGCAGATATATATATATATACAACAATTCTAGCATTAAATAATTTAATTGGAATAAACTTAAATTATGATTAATAAATTTATTAATTAAATAGAAGTAAAAAAAAATCATACAAATATAAATTAAAGATCCAAAAAATATTTCAAAAACATAAACAGTATTTCCAAATTGACTTATTTACAAACAGTGATACTAAATATTACAACAGATTGAAAAACAAAACCACATTAGACATGTGATCAAAATATAATGTGCATATCTATTAATACATAAATATACCAACTGTTAATTATTACTTTCTTTAAGGTTGTTAATAGCCTTTAAAAATATTACATGTACATATATAGTATGTGCACAGATGTACTTATTATATTTTAATAACTATTACTAATTTGCTTTTAAAAATATAAAAACATATTCTCTCGTACATAAACGTTTACGTAAATCTATATTTGAAATATATTTTCATATTAAAATATTAATGGCAATAATTAAATTATAAATCAAATTCTTTTTCCAATATATTTATTATTTAAAAATTTGTATTTCATTCATTCTGCTTTAAAAAAAATATCCAAAAGGATAGATTTTCTAACTATTCTGCTAAATTAATTAGTGGGAAGTTAAAACAAAACATAATACTGTACTTGATTTTCAGCTCCTCTCACACAGTTTTTGTTTTCTAAACTAGAAGCCATTTTGACTGCAAATTTAAAAAAGTTTTTCCAAACTTATTTAACATCAATTAGAATTAAAAGGTAGTATGAATTTAACAGTTTTCCTTCTTTTTTAAACCAAGGATGGTTTGTGCCATGCATTAAAAGTTTTTTTTCTCCTTGATTTTTACTGGAATTTAGTCATCGCCGTCGTTGGTGGCGTTGCCACCGCCATCATCGTTATTATTATTATTATATATAAAGAATGCTACTGTACATATAATTGATGAAGACTATCAACAGTAGTCATTTTTCACATTATACATACATATCAGTAGCGATATAAGGATTATTATACAATCACTTTTTGCAAATACTTTTAAATGTACATATAACAGACTGTTTGAATCTCACAATAGATCAAATGTGGATGTCCAACTAAGTTCAGCTCCATCATCTCTGCACTTCAGGTATAGCATTGCCTATTACACACTTATTGAGCTATGAAATATCACAGATTGTTGGCATTCTTCATTCAAAAGCTCATATTTGATTACCAGAGAGTTTACTAGTAACTGCTCTTTATACTTGTCTATCTTGCATCAGTTAAAATGAGTCTACTATTTGTAATAGATGTTATGGAACTTATAAACAGAAATAAATAAATATCTTCTCTTCTTAATTAATAAAAACATAATGGTAAATACAAAAACAATGATAGTTGTTATTTTATTTACATACATCAAATCATAAAAATATTTTCAAAATTAGCTTCTTAATTTAAAAAAAAAAAACATCTTTCTTAATCCTTTAATATTGGAATACAAGTATAATATTGTAGTGATAATATTGGCTATCCCAACATTAAATTGTTATATTTTCAAAAAGATAATGCAAAATATTTATTTGCATCTAAAATAAGATAATGCAAAATATTTATTTGCATCATTTTCCCTTTCTTATACATTTATTGAGTTCACAAAAGAGATATTCTCAAAAGAATTGGGAGAAAAAAAACAGTTAAATGAGAGACTTTTTTTCCCCCTAGTAGAGTATTACCCCCCCCCCTTTCATTGAAAAGAAGGCAGCCTGAAAGCAAAATAGCTTTGCTTTTAAATTATTCCTTTTCAACATGAAAAAAATTAAATTGTTGTATAATTTATAAAAAAAAGGACAAAAGATTCATTGTATTATAGATGTAAATGGACAATGAAGAGCTAAATTAAAAATAAGACATTCATTTGTTTCATCCTACTGCAATAGTTGAATATATAATTCCACGTCAACTCTTGTTTAAATATTATTAGTATATAAAACTTTAAAAACAGACTGCTAAAAGAAAAGAATAAGGATATAAATGCCTTTGAAAAACACTCAAAAAGTATTACTTTGAAATATTGAAGAGAAGAAAAGTTTTCATTTTGAAGTTTGCAGCAACACCCTTTTAACCTTACTTGGTGATCATGACATTTCTACTGATATCATCAATATTATTAGGAACCTCCTCTACAATCATGAAGTGAGCATCTCGCTAAATGGGAAACTTTCCCCTAACCTTCTCCACCACATTTTCCATGCTCTCCTCTCAGCGCCTTGTTTTTCAACACTTACCTCAACTCTCTGCTCCTTCAAATTGAGAGATCTCTTCCTGGCATCCATATCCTGACATTAAATACATCAATTCACCACATCACCTATATGGATGACTTGGTCATTTTTCTTCCATCAAAAAAATTAATCCCCAGACTTCTATCAGTGCTTAAGGAGTTCTCTGATCAAACTGGCCTCCAATTTAATATGGCCAAGTTGTCCACCTGGCATTTATCTTCAGGTAAGAACCTTCCCGGCCCATTTGCAGCAAAGCCTCAGAACTTCTTAGGCTTCCCTATATTTGAATCCGCTTCTGCCATGAGGAGATCTGTCCAAGATAAACTACTTCAATCTACACAAAATATCAGCGATCCTCCCTTTCCAAAGTTTACATGTCCATGTTCGCCAAGTCCTCCCTTATCAATATATTAATATTCCACAGAATATCCTATTTCACCCCAGTGGTCAATTTCACCAGTCTTCATCAGGAAGATACACAAGGATGTGCACTGATCTGATTAGAGAGAGCAAAAGTGCAGCCATCAATTCTTGCAGAAAGACACAAATCTCAATAGGTTATCCTTACATTCCATAGATACATTTATATTTCAACATTCCTACAACTCTTTCTACAGAATGTTCCTGGAGTATCCCAACTCCTTGCCCTTTAAGGAGATCACTACCACAGACAAGCCTCCCCATTAGCACTGGTTGACTGGCAACCCTCATATCCCTTATCTCCAAATTTACTACTATTCCTAACAAGCCATCCTCAATAAAAATCAATTTCTGAGAAGCTTACTACATCCTTAATCCTGATGTTTCTGCAGGATCAACTCTCCTCTGGCTCAACAACCATCTGCTAATCAAGAAATTTAAGCGATGGTTCCTTCAGCCCAAATTCTTTGATTTCCTGTTGAAGATAAACCTCAATGCCTTACCTACTAAACACTTTCTTGTACATCACCAAGGATTCTCAAAAATAGATTACACTTGCACCTTATGTCTCAGAGAAGAGGAAACTTCTCTTCACCTCCTCTGCCACTGTATTTCCCTTCAACCCTACAGAAACCTTACAGTCTCCATGCTGAATGACAAAATGCCTTCCTTACCTACTCTCATTTGACAATATACTGTGTGGATCCATCCCAGAGATATGTTCATCAACATTCTTGTTTTCGCTATGGTACCCCTGGTACTGGCTCACCTTTAATCATGTACTGGAGCATCCGCTTGATTTATATATTGACAAAATGGAAAAAATTTGGAAGAGGGACCAGAATTTGGCCCCCTCCTACATCTATGATGCCACATGGAAGCTAATTGATTTGCCTCCCTAAAGCTGATCTTTTTCATACTGAATAGAAATCACATATCCTGGAAATGATTAGGGGCTGATTTGCATGCATTTCTTTGGGATTATGATTTGCCTTACTCCTCAAGCTTATTGCCCAGACCCTTAGTATTATGACATTGACTTCCATTCTGAAGGATCGGTTTACCTATACGAAGCTGTGGCTTTGCATAGATAAAAGTTTAGAACTATCTTTGTACATTTCGAGACATGCAAGCTTAGTCACCTGTCACCAAGACACTAAATATCCCAGGCTCATTCCTTTGCCTCTATGCATCATATTAGTTCTTATAGGCTGTGCCATGCAAGATGTGTCAATATTGAACTTCTATCTCTCTGAATACCATTTAATGTATCCTATGTCTAATATTATCATAAGCTGTAACCAAATTTTAGAATAAATTATTCTATATTTTATAATAAAAAAAGTCTGAAACTGTAATGTTTAACTATTGTTACATGATTTATAAATAAGTGAAGAAAAGATATTCATGAAACTTTAAAGTAATATTAGAGAATAGAAAATTATTTTCAAATCTCTTTGAAATAATATTATTTTCTTTATTCATTAATGAATGGCAGAAATGTTATTGACATTTGAATTATTAGAGTAATATACTGTGTGATATTTAAATAATACATAACTGATGAAAAGCTATGAAATACTAAAAGCTAAGTTCTTTGTATATTTGAAATATCATTACATAAGAATTTTAAACAAAAGAAGATAGACAAACTTTTATTTATGATCTTTCAAAAAAACAGTACGTATGTGAGGAAATTTCCAAGGAAGATTATAGTGCTTTATTTCATTACTTATTAATTTAATTATTTTATTATATTTTTCATTAATAAATTATATTTTATTTCTAAACTTTGTTTTCTTTTCTGTTTGTTATTACCGTTACATAAAATATTGTATACAAATACACATTTAAAAATAAAGTGATGATAAAGAATATATCAACTTGTAAAATAAATGCCCATAGCTCTAGGAATATGCCTTTCCTATATTATGACTAGAATGTGTAGTATCTAAGTTTATAAATATTAAGAGTAATAATGAATGCTGAATTCTAATTATTATTTTGATATTTCTATGGTTCCTACCATTATAAAAATGGTATTATTTTCCAATTGGCTTTAATTTAGCTGTAATTAGCCAGAAAGTTACCCTTACATAAATTGCACATATGGTTAATATCAAACATTCTGTTCTGTGATAGATGAATGATGGAGTCTGTATATAAATAGCCCAACAATATGATGGCATCGAACATTCTGTTCTACGATAGATGAATGATGCTATCTGTGTATAAATAGTCCCGCCAACATTATGGCATCGAACACTTGATTTCACTGTTAATGAAAGATACTGCCTATATGTGAATTAGCAGCAACAATGTTGAAAGTTGAATATTTTGTTCAAAATAAGCAAGAAATGAATGAACAAATGGAGTCACTAGAGCCTAGAAGAACAACCAATGGAGGCTAAGATGATGGCAAAAGAGGAGAGCTCAGATGCACAAGTGCCTGAGGAACAAAGCCCGTAGCAGCCGCAGTTAAGTTGAAAGTGTTGTTAACAAATCAAAATAATAAACAAATGAAATAAAATAATAAACAAATGAGAAAAGATAATCTACAACAGAGAAAAATAAAAGAAGATAATGAAAGAAGTAATCAATAAAGAAGAAAAGATGATCAACAAATGAGAGAACAAATAAAAGATAATGAAAGAAGAGATCAATAAAGGAGGAAAGATAATCAACAAATAAAAATGAACAAAAGAAGAAATCAACAAAGAAGAGAAACTTTTTCAACAAATGAAAGAACAAATAAAGGAAAATGAGAAAATGCTAGCAGTAATAAATAAAATGGATAAAAATCAAGAAGAAACGAGAAAAGCTTATGGTTAAATTCGAGAGGAAATGAAAAAAAGATTACTAGGAGTAGAAAATACTATTATCACTTTGAAAAAAGAGCTCATCAAATGAGTGGATAAAATGACCAGGAAAAAATGGCGCCTATAGAAAAAGTATCTATTACAGAAATCTTATATATAGAATTAAGTAGTAAACAAAGACTCTACTGAAGTACAGAATTTGAATATGGATCACTTTTGTTTAGATGCTAGTGAGAACAATGTCCTAATTCAGGCATCTACAAAAATAATTATAGACCTAAAAAAATGCCAGAGTTCATTGTTTGAAAAATGTTTTAAGATTTTTATCTCTAAACAAGAAAATGAAATTGCTTTCCTGAATATTGATAAGAAAAAATAATATTAAATATTTATTGACTTCCACCCAAAATCTGCAACGTAATCCCTGTGAATGGGTTACGAGGGAGGTGGTAAGATTATTGCGAGTCTATGTTCACAAAAATCATCATGAATGGGTTACGCAAATTAAAAGCCCCATAAATTACATCAATTGGACCTGGAATGAATCCACAGGATTTGATTCTATTTATCTTCATTTTGATAAAGCATCTTCAAATTTGATAAAGTCTCCCTTAGAGATAATCCTAGAACATGTGAATATGCAAGAGGTTCAGAAGTTAGCATATCAGTGTTTGTGAAGCCAGGGAAAGAAGAGAAAGCACAAGCAAAAGAAAACACCAAATACTTTCAATATTGGTAATAAAGTATTTATAGGGGTGTCCAATGTAAGTCATCCTGAGCAACATGTTTTCAAACAGTTTAAAATTTTATATGAAAAACCCTATGAGATCACCAAGAGTCAGGGTGAAAATGCTTTTTTTATTAACAATGATAAAAACATAAAACAACCCTACAATTCTCGTATACTGAAGCTATATAAGAAGATTGATTATTAATTTTATGTTAAAGATATGAAATTGAATGGTAAATAAAAATAAAGAAAATTTTGTTTATTGATGACTCAAGAATTCATTAAAAAATTAGTGACTTTGGAAAAGAAATAATGTTTACTTTTGTATAATAAAGGAAATCTCTTATTTTAAAATGTATTTTGACAAAAAGTCTAAAAAGAAAATCTCTTTTACAATAAAGTTATTATTATTTAATGATATTGTGATAGAAGAAAAAAAAATGGAATGTTCACAGTCCCATTCTTTCATCTGGAGACACGGGATATGCTGCAATAATATTGGTTCTCCCAACATTAAATTGCCACATTTTCAAAAAGATAATGCAAAATATTCATTTGTGTGATTTTCCATTTCTTATAAGTAAATTTATTGAGTTTACTATGGAGATATTCTCAAAAGAATTGAAAAAAAAAAACCAGTTAAATGTTTATATATAAATTAAGTGACAGAAATATTATAATGAGAGATTTTTTTTCTCTAGTAGAGTATTATTCTTTGTTCCCCCCCCCCATTCTTCGAAAAGTAGAAAGATTGAAAGCAAAATAGCTTTGCTTTTAAATTATTCCTTTTTAACATAAAAAAGGATTTAAATTGTTGTACAATTTATAAGAAGGTGGAAGATTTTTTGTATTGTGGTCTTAAACTGACAATGAAATGCTAAATTAAAAGATGCTCATTAGTTTCATCCTAGTGCAATTTCTGAATCTATAATTCCTCCTCAACTCTTGTTAAAATATTATTAGCCTATGAAACTCCAAAAAACGGACTGCTAAAAGAAAAAAATAGCCTTTAATAAACACTTGAAAAGTATTACTTCAAAATATTGAAAAAAATAAAAGCTTTATTTTTCAAGCTTGCCATAAGACAATTTGAAAGTCTGAAACTGTACCATTTTACTATTGTTATATGACTTATAAATAAGTGAAGAAAATATATTCATGAAGCATAAAAGTATTATTAGACAATAGAAAATTTTTGAACTTCTTTGACATAAATGGCAGAAATATGTTATTGCCGAATTATTAGCATAAACTGGGTGATATTTAAATAATAAACTTGCCGAAATTATTTTTAAAAATCAAGAAATACTAGAAACTAAGTTCTTTATATATTTGAAATATCATTACTTAAGAATTTTAAAAAAAATAGACAAATTTTTATTTATGGTCTTTCAAAAAAACAGTATGCGAGGAAATTTCCAAGGAAGACTATAATGCTTTATTTCATTACTCATTAATTTAATTACTTTATTATATTTTTTATTAGTAAATATTTATTTATAAACTTCAGTTTCTTTTCTCTCTGTTATTACCGTTACATAAAATATTGCATATAAATATACGTTTGCAAATAAAGTGATAATAAAAATACAAACAACTTGTTGAATAACCCCCCTCCCCCCAATAGCTCTGAGAACATGTTTTCCCTGTTTTTATGACTGGTATGTATGATATCTAAGTACATAAATATTTAGAGTAATAATGAATGCTGAATTCTAATATTTATTTTATTATTTTTATGGTTCCTACCATTATATAAATGGTATTATCTTCCAATTAGCTATAATTAGCCATACTTCAGCAGAAAGTTACCATTACAATATACACATACTTAAACTGGAAGTAATTAATTAAATAGGAATTAAATCCAAACCTTTAAACTCCCTACAGTCATCCACTCTATTCAATAAACCTATATACATGATCACATACATGTGAAAAAGATAAATGATCAATATACATATTTCATGCTGAACCAACACTCATCAGTTGGTCTGAAACATCTCCCACATCCATATAATCAGGGCTCGATTTATTTTAAGATAGCAAATCAACACATTTTTATGGTTAGGCTTCAATCCTCTCCATTCTCCAACTAATCCTTTAAATAAAACAAAAATTGAAACTTTTATAATCACTTGCATTTTACACAAAAATAATTCTTTTTCTTTGTTACATTAAAATTTTAATATTTTTATCAAAAACAGAAATCAAATTATTTGTTTTAAATAAAGACTATTTTTATATTTAATTTTAAACAATTATTAGTATTTCAAAAGTATCAAGAAATATTATTCAACATTTCTAAATCATTCCAGACTTTATTTTAAAATGCACACATCATTTACTTGCATATACACTATGTTTTGTATCATGTGATCAATCCTTATCTGTAGAGATGATAAATACATTTTTCTGTTGAAATCTGTAATAATATAATCATAGCTCTTCCCTTTAAATGCACAAATAATTGTTTAAGATAAAACTTCAAAATTATTGAAAAGTGAACATTTTCCGAGTATTACAATTTAAAGTAAAAAAAATGTGAATGGAAATTTGTTTTTCTATATGGGAAATTCTCAGTGATCTGCTTCACTTGTGAATTTCATCTGCTGCAGAAGATTTCAATTCTGAATGCAGCATAAATCCAGAGGGGGGGGTAGTAGAGCTGTGCTAATATAATTAAATGGACAAATTCCAAGATAAAATCTTAACAAATTAATATTTTGGTTTATAATTATCAGAAGGATTTATTTATACAATAACAAATAATAATCTATATAAAATACTTGCTAAATATTTTTTTATTATTAATTTCATTCTTTTTTATCAATATTTTAAGCTGTATGTGACAGTGATTTGTTAAAAGGGGAAATAAAATATTTAAACAATAATTTTTTCTAAAAGACATTAAAGCATTCAGGGGGAAAATGTATAGAAATTTACCCAAAGGTTAAAATAATTTACATAGACTATTATAAAATGTTATTAGTCTAACTAAGTCAAGAATAGGAAATGACTTCACAATAAAATTATTAAAAG